>PVIH01001750.1:0-150360 GCA_004025045.1 Sigmodon hispidus | reverse complement strand
GTGAGTGTGTGTGTGTCTGTATGTGTGTGTGAGCATGTATATGTGAGTGTATGTGATGAGTGTGTGTGCGTGTGTGTGTGTGTGTGTGTGTGTGAGCATGTGTGTGTGAGTGTGTGTGTCTGTATGTGTGTGTGAGCATGTGTGTGTGTGAGTGTGTGTGAGCATGTGTGTGTATGTGAGTGTGTGTGAGCATGTGTGTGTGAGTGTGTGTGTCTGTATGTGTGTGTGAGCATGTGTGTGTGTGTACAGAAGTTTGCTGCTTCACTTCATTCTCCTCTCTCCCACACATGCATATCAGAGCAGAATACCTGTCTCCGGGAGACAGGCACCTTCAGTTATATCCACCTAGCGTCCACGGGTGTCTCTGCCAATATCTGTTCACCACGGTCTTGCTGAGAAAGCCCATCTTCTCAGCCAAACTCTACTAACGAGCTGGTCCCCTGTTCTTCCCCAGGCTAAGGTCCCGCCCACTCCCACGCCCAATTTCTACCTGCACAACTCAAATGCCTTCCCCTGTGAGGGAGACGTAAAGTACCCCCACTTTGTTCTACTGGATATTCCAGCTCTGGGAGCATCTCCACCTAAGGATCCCACAAAAGACACAGCTGGAGTGAGGGTCCTTTACAGAAAACCATAAAGTTTGACTTGCAGTATAAAAAATGGACACCAGGTAGGCACCCCTCTTCATGTGTTTGTATTTCAGATCCTTTCTCAACAGCTGCCCTGGAGGACTTCTCCTTCCAGAAACACATCCTGATCTCCAACATGTCCATCCCTAGGCACATGAAAACCTGTTACACATAAGCCAAGGGCTAGCACGGGAAGATGACATCCTCATGGCTCATGTTACTCATGGCAAGTGTCTTCTGGATGTCAGACCATAATCCTCTTGTTTTTCTTACTTCTGGAAGGCCAACATGCCTTGTGGCACAGGGCAAACTGAAATGGTGCAGTGGACAGGACAGAACACACACGAAGAGACTCCATGGGTCTCTGGCTTTTATGTCACTGAGTTATTTTCACACAGCATTTCACCATGGACTGAAACACAATATGGTCATCTTCTGGCCGTTTACACGGCTGATGAACCACCTTGAGTGCTACATGGGACACAGCTCCTAAAGCACCTTCTTTTTATGGTGCATGGAAATCCTGAAGTCATGGGAGAGTGGTGTCCTTACACTGCTCACAGAGAGGCAATCCTCTTTCTCTTTTATGATCTTTCTTTTTTACCAGAAAAAGGGGAGAGAGTTGAGAAATGCTGGAAAAATGTGCCAGACCCATGGACAGAGGGACAGATCTCTGGGAGCGGTTTCAGACCTCGTAAATCTAGGCAGACAGAACCTCTGTTTTGCAGCAGAATCCCTGCCTTGGGGTTTGATGACCCGATTATCTCTGGCCCAGTATGTGCCAAGGAAGCCCACAGGGTTTCTCCAATCTGTGAACAACCATCATTCCTCACAGGCCAGCCAGTTGTATCCAGATGACAGCTTCTTAGGAAGCAGCTAGAAAGCATGCCACTCTCTGACTTACACTGTCCCAGCTTAACCTTTAACAAGGATAGCAAGAGACTGTACCCATTCCTGAGGTGGCTTGTACCTCAGCTGGCTTTTACTGGATAAGACAGCACCCTGTTTAGAATATCTTTCTCTTATGGCAGCAGTCTGTGCTTTGTAAATGATTGCCACTCCAGAGAACCATGTGCTTACAACTAGCCTTATTTTTCCTTGGACACATCCTGCTCAGATGATTGCTGTTCACGACAATGGATTTATTTCACTCATCATGCTCACCTGATCATCAAAAAGCGTTTCTGACCTGTACCACTGTGAGGCTCTCAGCAGCATCTGTGTTGATTTGACCCTTTAACACTGATGATTCCTAAAATAGGACCATCTGGATGGGAGCTACAGAAGCCCTTGCTACGGTTGATGTGTTGAATGGTGCGCAGGTTTGAAGAATTCAGGGATCCTCTGGCCTATGTCACTTTTTGGGTCAAAGTGTTTATAAAGCAAGGACAATAAATAATCGTCAGAAAAGCCATGTATGATTTGGAGCACTCACACACTTCCCCACTTCTTATGTGTATGTGGTGTGCATGTGCTTGCATCCATGTTCTCATGTGTGTGCACGCACATGGGGCAGAGATGCGCATGGGTGTGGAGGCCAAAGGTTGGTGTCAGGTGTCTGTCATATTTCATCTTGAGGCAAGGTCTCTCACTTAAACCCAGGGCTCAGGGATTAGAGAAACCTAGCTGTCCAGCTTGCTCTTGGGTCCCTGCCTCTGCCTTCTATGTGCTGGGATTATAGGTAGGTAAGCCAGCATGCCCCTCCCTCCCTCTCTCTCTCTTCTCCACTTTTTTCTCTTCCCCCTTTCCTCTCTCTTCCCTTTCCCTCACCATTTCCCCTCCCTCCCCTCTCTTTCCCACCCTCCTCTCTCTCTTTTTCCCTTCCTCATATCAGTCCACCATAGTGAGCAGCTTTCTTCTGGCACATTCCGTCACAGACATAAAGAAAGCAAAATTATGACACAGCAATGCAAGATTGGCAGGAAGGCCACAACATCAAAATAATGGACAGATAGATGGCATTCAGACAAATGTATTAATAGATAACTCTCCTACAAACATACCTCTCTCTATAACCTAATCCAGATCTCATGTCACCCAATCAAGCTGCTATGCATCCTAGGCAGTGGTAAGGGTTGGATGTAGTTTTGCAGCTCATGCTATTTACTTGTATACATGAGGACCTTCTGCCTCAAATCCTCGGATGGCATCTCTGTGACACATGCTCAAAAGAGCATTATTCCTGGAAGTCTTCATCCTGTCCCTGCTCAGTGCTTGACCTGGGCTCCAGCAGTGTCAGGGTGACAGACTCGTGCCCACAGAGGAAGTGTGACTGCTTGCTTGGAGCTGGGACTTCCTAGGTGGAGGCTGAAAAGGCTCAGTCACTCCAGAGTGGCTTTGAATTCCCACCCGGGGCTGACTCTGACAGTAAGTCTGCCTCATTTCCATTGGCTGCCAACAGTGGACTGATGAGACCATATGTCACTAGGGTATTAAACAAATCCTAATGAGCTAAAAATATGTTTGCTGTAGCTAATTGACCTCTTTGACCTCTGTAAGCCACTTGGTAAACATCTTCAGGAAATGATTTCCAGAAATTAACTTGCAGGTTTCCAGTTTACAGGGTAAGGTCTTTTGTCCTCACCCCAAAGACCTCCTTCTCTGGCTGTGACTCCACAGGGCTATCTGCTGTTCACTGAGCCCAGCCAGCATGTTCTAGATATGGGATGGGAAGTGGCTGCACCAACTGAATTCCTTGTCTGCACTCCCCAAACAATCCGACCTGGGAATATCTGCCGAATGAGAGAAACGTGTCCACTAAGAGGCTGGCTGGTTCAAGCAGGCGTTCTAGGTGTGGGCTCTGTAGCAGAAGTTCTCAGATATCCAGGGAAAAGCAGTCACAAACAAAATCCATAGCACTTTCATGGAAAAAAAGGTGGAATATAGCAATGCACCTGGGATGGCTCCCAGGTATATTCCTGAAGTATGAGAATAAACTATTCTGTGTGTGACTTAGTGCCACAGAGAGCCACTCACTTCTCATCGCAAGCACTGGGCTGAAGCTGAGCACTTAGCCAAGAGGGGTCCCACTTTCAAAGAGGATGATGCTCACTAGATTTTACAGTTAACCTTAGGTGATCTGGAGTTATCAATCCTGAGTCCCTCTCACCTGTTACCCCTATACTGCATCTAGATATTTCATTCATCTTATTGCAAACTTGGGAGGGGAACCTCTATTGTACCTAGAAGCATAAGCAGGCTATAGGAATAAACTTCAATTCCTGAGGCCAACAATGGCTGCAGAGCCAACCTGAGCACTGAGATGATGGTGGCCTTCCGAATTTCTTTTTGCTATCCTTCACCTGTTCTCAATGGAAATGGTGGGATCAGCTACCAAACCCTCAGGCAGTAAAATCTCTACGATGCTTGTTATAGGGCCCTCATTGGTAACTTCCAGACACTGCAATGCTTTGTGAAAAGTTTCATACCCAATGACCCAACAGCTCAGATCATCTTCTGAATACATAATATACTTTCCTAATCTATGACATAAACAGAAGGAGAACCAGACCTCCAATTACATGTGCCTAATTCCAGAGCCATGGGTTACCCACAGTAGTAGAAAAATGATATTTATTTGTAGATTAACAACTCTCATTTGCAAGGCTGTAGTAAAAACTGGATGTGTAAAGCATAGGGCCTAGTACATGGCAGGGACTCAAAATAAACACAATTATTTGTGCCTTCTCTGCAGACGTGACTCAGCAAGATGACATACAGTGTTTGAGCCTTCCGGGTCGAACCACCCTGCCCTCTTCTTTCGAGGCCCCTGGTACATGCACTTGAATTAGACAGGATTAAAGGCTTACCAGAACTGGAAGCCTCGCAACTAACTCCCAAGTTAAGCCCCAGACCTTCTGTCTGCCCGCTAAGAAGGGCAAGGGAGAAGGCAGCCGTGGGAGCCGGACCACAGTCTTGTACACAGTTAAGGAAGCTCTGACTCAGGAGTCATGGCTCCTGGGATCCCAGTGATGAGAACATGGGTCCTGGCTTTGTCCACACTGCTCTGTGTTCTGGCCAACCCCGTCCAGCATCTGTTCCAGCCAAGCTTGGTGCTGGACATGGCCAAGGTCCTCTTGGATAACTACTGCTTGCCCGAGAACCTGATGGGAATGCAAACAGCCATTGAGCAGGCTATGAAGAGTCGTGAGATTCTAGGCATCTCAGACCCTCAGATGCTGGCTCATGTGCTGACTGCTGGAGTGCAGAGTTCCTTGAATGACCCACGCCTCTTCATCTCCTATGAGCCCAGTACCCTTGATGCTCCCCAGCAAACACCAGTGCTCACCAGCCTCACCCAAGAGGAACTGCTGGCCCAGCTACAGAAGAACATCCACCATGAAGTTCTTGAGGGCAATGTGGGTTACCTACAAGTGAATGACCTTCCTGGCCAGGAGGTACTGAGTGAGCTGGAGGAATTCTTCGTGACCCATGTGTGGAAGCAGCTCATGAGCACCTCTTCCTTGGTACTAGATCTTCGGCAATGTACTGGTGGTCACATCTCTGGGATCCCTTATGTCATCTCCTACTTCAACCCTGGGAACACAGTCATGCATGTGGATACCATCTATGATCGCCCCTCCAACACCACCACTGAGATCTGGACCTTGCCCAAGGTCCTAGGGGAAAAATACAGTGCTGACAAAGATGTGGTGGTCCTCACCAGTGGACACACTGGGGGAGTGGCTGAGGACATCGCCTATATCCTCAAGCAGGTGCGCAGAGCCATTGTGGTGGGTGAGCGGACGGAGGGCGGTGCCCTGGACCTCCAGAAACTGAGAATAGGCCAGTCCAACTTTTTCCTCACAGTGCCCGTGTCCAGGTCTCTGGGACCCCTAGGAGGAGGTGGCCAGACATGGGAAGGCAGTGGTGTGCTGCCTTGTGTGGGGACACCTGCAGAGCAGGCCCTAGAAAAGGCCCTGGCCATCCTCACCCTACGCCGTGCCCTACCAGGGGTTGTCCTCCGACTTCAGGAAGCCCTGCAAGACTATTACACGCTGGTGGACCGAGTGCCGGGCCTGCTACACCACCTGGCTAGCATGGACTACTCAGCTGTGGTCTCTGAGGATGACCTAGTGACAAAGCTCAATGCTGGCTTGCAGGCTGTCTCAGAGGATCCCAGGCTCCTGGTGAGAGCCACTGGACCCAAAGAAAGCTCCTCTAGGCCCGAGACTGGGCCTAATGATCCCCCAGAAGCTGCTCCTGAGGTGCCCGAGGAAGAAGCTGCCCGGAGGGCCCTAGTGGACTCAGTGTTTCAGGTATCCGTGCTGCCAGGCAATGTGGGATACCTGCGCTTTGACAGATTTGCAGATGCCTCTGTGCTGAGCACACTGGGTCCTTATGTGCTGCACCAGGTGTGGGAGCCCCTGCAGGACACAGAGCACCTCATCATGGACTTGCGTCACAATCCTGGAGGGCCGTCCAATGCTGTACCTCTGCTGCTGTCCTATTTCCAGGGTCCTGAGACTGGCCCTGTGCGCCTCTTCACCACCTATGACCGCCGCACCAACGTCACCCAGGAGCACTTCAGCCACAAGGAGGTGCTGGGCCAACGATATGGCAACCAGCGTGGAGTGTACCTACTTACCAGCCACAGAACCGCCACTGCTGCTGAGGAGTTCGCCTTTCTAATGCAGTCCCTGGGCTGGGCCACGCTGGTAGGTGAAATCACTGCAGGTAGCCTGCTGCACAGCTGCACGGTGCCACTGCTGGAATCACCAGAGGGTGGCCTGACGCTCACAGTGCCTGTGCTCACTTTTATCGACAACCACGGTGAAGCCTGGCTGGGTGGTGGTGTGGTGCCTGACGCCATCGTGTTGGCTGAAGAGGCCTTAGAGAGAGCCCAGGAGGTTCTGGACTTCCATCGCAGCCTAGGTGCTTTGGTAGAAGGCACTGGTCACCTGGTGGAGGCTCATTATGCCAGGCCAGAGGTCGCAGGCCAGGCCAGAGCTCTCCTGCAATCCAAGCTGGCCCAAGGAGCCTACCGCACGGCTGTCGACTTGGAATCACTGGCCTCCCAGCTCACAGCTGACCTGCAGGAAGTATCTGAGGATCACCGCCTGCTGGTGTTCCACAGCCCTGGTGAGCTGGTGGCAGAGGAGGTCCCCTTGCCACCTCCTGCTGTTCCCTCCCCAGAAGAACTATCCTATCTCATCGAGGCTCTGTTCAAAACAGATGTGCTACCAGGTCATCTGGGCTACTTGCGTTTTGATGCCATGGCTGAGCTAGAGACAGTAAAGGCCATCGGGCCTCAGCTAGTCCAGCTGGTGTGGCAGAGGCTGGTGGACACAGCTGCACTGGTTGTGGACCTGCGCTACAACCCTGGCAGCTACTCTTCTGCTGTGCCCCTACTCTGCTCCTATTTTTTTGAGGCAGAACCCCGCCAGCATCTCTATTCTGTTTACGACAGGGCAACATCTAATGTCACAGAGATATGGACCCTGCCACTGGTTGCCGGGCAGCGCTATGGGCCCCATAAGGATCTCTACATTCTCATGAGCCACACTAGCGGTTCTGCAGCTGAGGCCTTTGCTCATACCATGCAGGACCTCCAACGGGCCACAGTCATTGGAGAGCCCACAGCTGGAGGTGCGCTTTCTGTGGGCATCTACCAGGTGGGCAACAGCCCCTTATATGCCTCCATGCCTACCCAGATGGCCCTCAGTGCCACCACTGGTGAGGCCTGGGACTTGGCTGGTGTGGAACCAGACATCACTGTGCCCATGAGTGAAGCCCTCTCCACAGCCCAAGACATAGTGGCCCTGCGTGCCAAGGTGCCCACAGTACTACAGACAGCTGGGAAATTAGTGGCAGATAACTATGCCTCCCCTGAGTTGGGGGCCAAGATGGCTGCCAACCTAAGCCGTCTACAGAGTCGATATGCAAGGGTTACTTCAGAAGGGGCCTTGGCTGAGATGCTGGGAGCAGACCTGCAAATGCTCTCTGGGGACCCACACCTGAAGACAGCACACATCCCAGAGGATGCCAAAGACCGAATTCCTGGAATTGTGCCCATGCAGGTAAGATAAAAGAACACTTGGCCTGACCCAAAGCTGGGAGAGAGTTGTCCAGTGGTCAGCCTGTGTGTGTGGCTACATGCACAGTGCAGGACGACCCAAACCTGGGAGAGAGTTGTCCAGTGGTCAGCCTGTGTGTGTGGCTACATGCACAGTGCAGGACTAGCTTCAGGCTTCTGCATTTGCATTGTTACTCATAATGTCCTTTCTTCTCTTCACCCTGCTGTCTCTTCTATTCTCTGGATTCATGGTTCCTGGACAACCCTATAGAATACTCAACAGACTTAACATGAAAAGTTGGGACGGAAGGACTTTCTTTCTTAGCAAGGTGGAAGGCAAGAGTTTTCATGGATTCTCACTACCCACGTTGAAAAAGGAAGTAAGCAGTTAATTTGAGGCCACAACATGATATTTTTTGTAATATAAATTTCTGGCCTAGACTTTACAGCCTAGCCCTGAGGTTCAGACCCACTCACAGCCCTACTACCATTTAGTAATAATCGCACAAAGACTTACATTAATTTCATGCTGATCAACCTATGGCCCAGGCATATTGCTAGCTAGCTCTTGCTTTTAAATTAACCCATGATTCTCACCATTTAGCCATTCAGCTTAGTACTTTCTCTCAGAGCAGTATTTTGACTTTTTTTTCCTCTGTATCTGCTGGTGTCTATCTCTGGTGGTGTTTCTGCCTTGCTCTTCCTATTCCTAGAGATTTCTTAGTCTGGTAGTTCTGCCCACACTTCCTGTCTGCCTTCTGGCCAATCAGCATTTTATTAAACAACTAGGATAAAAAATATTTACAATGTAACAACATATTCCAATTACAATTTTTCTTTTCTGAAAGTAGGAAATTTACATTATCTGGATCCATTGTGCTTTTAAAGGTAAAGTATGGAGACTGGATTGGGTGCTGAGGCATAGCCTAAAGGCCTGTGTATGAAGCCAACTTGTCATCTCTCTAAATAATGCACAGTACTTATCCTGAGTTGAGGTCTGTTCCAAGGACCAGCTTGATGGGAAATCTGGAGCTAGGTGGCTGCAGTCAGAAAACTTGAAAGCCACTACTAATGCATCTGGGGGCACCAACAGGTGCAATAAGCTGATTGTGGCCTCTGGGAGGTTGTGGGAAGAGAAGCAACCTAGCCACGGCCAAAGTGCATGGGACTCATGAGGCCCCACTCTACCTAAGAGTGCTCCCAACATCTCTCCACCCACTTTCTCGTCAGTCACTTTGCTATGAGGTCAGTGTGTACGTAAGACTTTGCCTAAGGTGAGGGCTGTGGCATAGGCAGCTTATCTGGGAGGTAGTCACTGACCGGGTCAGAAGAGGGCAAGGAGGAAGTAAGGGCCTAGAACATCCCTCTGGAATCCTGGTGAGTGTGAACAATGCTGCTAGAGCTGCCCTCTACAGGTGGAAGAGGGAAAGAGATCTCTCAGCGTTCATTAACGGCGGGAGCTAGTGCTACATTGTACACGCTAGATCACATGGAGAGGTCTGGAGGCAGAGTATCCAAAAATACAAGACTCAAGTTTCCACAGGGAGCCAAGCAAGCCAAACAATCGCCTGCAATCAGGCAAGAGCTAAGGGGAAAAGTAGGGCTGTAGGCCACTGTCTAGTCTTTACCCTCTGTCTAGGTCGTTTAATACCACCACTTGCAACAACATTTGAGAGAACAAAGCAGAGCCATACTGGGGGAGTCAGTACCAGGCTTCCAGGACCCCAATTTCTAATATTTTCATGTTGTGTTTTTTGTCTGTTTGTTTTTCCAGGATAGCCAGGGCCATAGAGTGAGAGAGAGTGGACTGAGTTTGGAGTCGATTGCTTTTCCATCTGTTCCCGTCTGTGCAGGCCTCAGACAAGTTACTCACCTTGTCTGTGCATCAGAATTATCCTGGGAAGTGAGAATATCAGTGCCTTGTATACAGGGTGTCTGTCAAGTGTGATGAGGGCTGTGGATGCTTATCCCAGAGCCAGGTCCCTAAGAAAGATTACTAATATCT
Source organism: Sigmodon hispidus (assembly GCA_004025045.1). Taxonomy (NCBI): domain Eukaryota; kingdom Metazoa; phylum Chordata; class Mammalia; order Rodentia; family Cricetidae; genus Sigmodon; species Sigmodon hispidus. The sequence continues at coordinate 140,711 of PVIH01001750.1, read as the reverse complement.
TTCCTTCCCATCCCAGCAAAGGAGATGGGCCCAGGGAAAACAGAAAGTGTCTGGTGAGAACGGAAGCATAGCACCTCTCCAGACACCAAATGAGGTGTTGGCAGAGCTAAGCATCAGCTGACTCACACCACCACACCCAGCTCCCATCGCAGGCCCATCACCCACATGCTGCCCTCCCAGATACCACTACTCCTTCCCATTTCCTTAGCCCATGGCACCCCTCTCCTGGGTGCTGCCTTTTGCTGCTCCCCTGATACTGATATAGGTTTCCCACTCTTCCAGATTCCTTCCCCGGAAGCCTTTGAAGATCTGATCAAGTTTTCCTTCCATACAAATGTGCTGGAGGACAACATTGGCTATTTAAGGTTCGACATGTTTGGGGACTGCGAGCTGCTTACCCAGGTCTCTGAGCTGCTGGTCGAGCACATCTGGAAAAAGATTGTACACACAGATGCCCTGATCATCGACATGAGGTCAGTGGGCTAGGCAGTGATGCTGGTCGAGCACAGTCAGAGCTACAGGCAGGGGTGGGAGGGTGGGGGCATGATACAATCAAGGAAGAACAGGCCACCTGGCTGCCAGGGGTCTGACCAACAAACCCAGAGGTTCAGATCTTATTGCCCAGTAGAACTTCAGCACTGGTAAATTTTTAAGTTCCTCTAACAATCTCAATGGGTATTTCTGGTGAAGAGTTACCCCATATCTGTTAGCTGACGGAAGAAATAAAATGGGGTTATCCTTGGCCCCATACTTGCCCTCTGTCAGTGTCTCCAAGGGGGCTTGTATAATCTATAATCCTGATGGCTAGCCCTCTACTGTGGTTGTACTTCGGCAAAACCACTCCCAAGACAGCCATTCTCATAGGCATCACAAATCAGGATCCCAGGGAAAATTTGGAAAGGAACAGATGCCATTGTAACAGGAAAGCTTTGCATAACAAAATGGCTGTTGGGTATCTTCACTCACTCACCTCTTTGCATCTAAGAGAGAAAGAAGGAAAAAACAAACAAACCTTTTACATGAGGTGAGTTCATAGAATTTCCTACTCCTCCAAGCAGAAGAGTCCTTAGGCAGCGGAGACACCCAGGCCTCCTTCCAACCCTAGGCCTTTGGTGGGTACATTCCAAGGGCTGATGGAGAAAGGCTCAAGCATCCCCACCCAAGCACCCAGGCTTGCTGTAATTGCAGCTCTTGTATGACTTTTTTTTAATTATTTTTTTCATTTATTTTACATTCCAACCACAGTTACCCCGCCCTCCTCCCTTCCTCTTTCCTCCCCCACCTCCCCTTTATTTCCCCGTTCCACTCCTCCTCTGCTCATGGGAGTCAACAAAGGATGTCATATCACCTTAAGGCAAGCCCAAGCTCCTCCTCCTGCATCAAGTCTGGTGGAGACTTCTCTGCAAGGGGAATAGGTTCTAAAAAGCTCATCAGGGACATGTCCTGGTCCCGCTGCTAGGGCCCTCACAAACAGACCAAGCTACACAACTGTCAATCACATGCAGAGGGCCTGGGTCAGTCCCAGGCAGGCTCCCTAGCTGACAGTCGAGAGTCCCTGAGCTCCTATCAGCTCAAGTCAGCTCTCTGTGGGTTTCCCTGCCATGATCTTGACACGCCACCCCCTTGCTTATGCAATCCCCCCTCCTCTCATCAACTGGGATCCCAGAGCTGCACCCAGCACTTGATGTGGACCTCTGCATCTGCTTCCTTCAGTTACTGGATGCTGAGGTTCTGCTGACAATTAGGATGGTCACCAATCCGATCGCAGGGAAGGCCAGTTCAGGCACCCTCTCCACTATTATTAGTTTCATCTGGGAACATCCTTGTGGATTGCTGGAAGTTTCCCTGGCACCAAGTTTCTCCATAACCCCAAAATAACCCCTTGTATCAAGTTCTCAATCAATACTCTCTGCCTCTGTCCAGCCCCCAACTCGACCAACCTGATTTCTCATGTCCCTCCGCTCACCCCCTCCCTTTCACCTTTTCACCACCCACCCCTGCCCCTAGTTTACCCAGGTGAATTCATGCATTGCTCCCAGGGTCCTTTGTTACCTAGATTCTCTGGGGCCATGGATTGCTTATTCTTTGCTTTACATTTACTATACGATTATAAGTGAGCACTTACCATGTTAGTCTTTCTGGGTCTGGGTTTCCTCACAAAGGATGATTTTTTTTTTCTAGTTCCATCCATTTGCCTTAAAATCATGATTGATTTTTACCACTGAGTAATACTCCATTGTGTAAATGCACCATATTTTTTTTTATTTCTTCAGTTGAGGGATGTTTAGGTTGATAATCACTAGGTGGTACCGAATCAAGGCAAGACTGGCATCCCTCTCTGGGAGATCATTGTTCATTGTAAGGTTTTCTACAGGCCCAGAACCTTAGCTGATCATTTCATTCCTTAGACACCTTAATAAACACTAGAGACACCACTAGAACAAGCATCTTTTATTATTATTATTAAATGTCCTCCACATTTTTTAAGGGAAAGCCCAGCTATAGGCAGCCTTGGTTTAAACTGTTCTGATTTGGGGTTGGGGGTCAGATTCTGAGGTCAAGGCCCTGATGGTTCATGGCTGTCAGTTGTTAAGAGTTTCCTGATACATTGTCATCCCCAGAGAGGCAAGGGCCATGCAAGGTTGAATACAGCCTTCCTACCTTGTAATTCCATAATTCTGGAATTTACTACCACACCAAGGGTCACTAATAACTTGTGTTAGTAGGCTTGATGGATTCTGTGTTCTATTCATAGGCAGTATAGATGCAAAGAAGCATTTTATGGTTGATATATGGAACAACAATTTCAACAAATTTCTAATTACAGGTCTCATCAGAGCCTTTAATACATTAATATATGTGTGCAGGTCCAAATCCAGTAATTTATTCTCTTTTTAGTTTTTCTTTGTAAAATTCTTTTTTGTTGTTGTTATTACTGTTGTTGCTATTTTGAGATAGAGTCTCACTGTGTAGTCCCATATTACCTACAACTCACTTTGTAGACCATAAGGACCTTGAACTTTTAGAGATCCACCAGCCTCTACCTCTCAAGTACTGGGATTAAAAGTCACTATTTTCTGAAAGCATTTGATCACAGACTCTTAGTCTCAAAAGGCTAGTACTCTGTGGAATCCTCTGCATCATGTCACTTGTGGAACTATGAAAGGGATGCAGGGGACAGAAGGCTGAGACAAAGGGTCCTTCTTCACAGACAAAACCCCAAGCTCTATGTGAGCTCAGCCTTTCTTTCTCTCTGCTTCTCTCAGATTCAACATTGGTGGCCCCACCTCCTCCATCTCAGCCCTATGTTCTTACTTCTTTGACGAGTCACCCCCCATTCTGCTGGACAAGATCTATAGCCGGCCCAATGACTCTATCAGTGAACTCTGGACCCACACTCAGCTCACAGGTACACAAAGCCTTCTCTCTGTTCTCATCCTAAAACCTTCCAGAAAAAAAACAGAGAAAGACAACTGGAAAGTATATGAAATAACAGATCATAAGGTCCCTGTTCTGGGACAACCTTCAGGGTCTGACAGGACATGTCTGGAGAAGTGTTGTAAAAGATTTCTGGCCTCATTTGGGCCAGAAGTTCAGACCTTGTCTGCGGTGGCTTTTATCCCCCAAAGAAATGATTCAGACGCTTATATTAATTTGGCCTATGTCTGGAGGAATCTACCTGCCATGTGGCCCTTCCCGTGGCTCACCTGGATTCCTTACATGGTTTTTCCTTCCGGGATGGGTGGGGAGGGGAAGGGTTGGATGGAAACTGACTGACTCCGCCCTCCTTCTACCTGTCTCTACTCTGATTTCTTGCTTATTGCTACAGTGCTTGCCACAGGCCAAAACAGTTACTTTATTTACATACAGAAAACAGTTCTGCCACATTTCCTCTTTTCTGACTAATCAAAAAGGAAGGTTTCAATTTCCATACAGCAAAATTACATAAAACAGAACAGCTATCAAACAAAAATTACAGTTACAATATCTAGTCTATTTGTAATTAACAAACTTAAAGAAAATATTCCATTATCTACCTTATCCTTGTGAGTCTAAAGTTTCATATCTAATATACCTTTTAAAATAACTAAGAAGAACTATACTTATTATTAAACCTTCAACCACATCAAAGACCACAGAAGGATACAATATTTCCCAAATAAACAGGAAGTGCAAGCAACTTCCCAAGTCTAGAAAATGACAGAGATGACATCTATCTGCCTGGACAGTCACCCAAAGTTCCTTTGTAACCTTGGGGCACCATCTTCAGCCTATAGGCCCAGAGTCTCTTTCAGTGATGCAGGAAATCTGTCATAGTCCATCAGTTGCTTCTCTTTGTGCCCAGAAGAATGCCTGGCAATTTTTTCTGCAAAGCAGGAACCTGAAGGACCATATAGGCTTGTTCTGCCAAAGTTCAGAGGTCACTTTCCTATGGAACCTGCATGTCCAGTTTATTCAGCATACTATCAAGCAGTCAATACCAGAACAGTTTCTTGTCCAGTGGCTAACTGTTGCCACAAAGTAAATTCCACATGAAGTTTCTTCAATGCCCATCATTTTCCTGAAATACATTGGTGCTGCCAGGAGCAAACCTGTCTCACTGTCCAGAAAAGTCTAAGTTCTTAAAATATTTTAAATACTATATTATATATGTCTTTGAAGTGTTTGAAGTCTACCTATCTAATTGAAATATATCTACAAATACTTAACTAACATGACTATAAGTTTGGTTGTCATAGATGACTATTAATCAGCATTTCTCAATTACACATTACAATTTTAAATGAGTTACATAAGCACCATTCCTTAATCAAGAGTAGAAAAATACATACAGCATAACAAAATTGATCTTAAGTTTGTATCAATAAACCATAATCCATCTATCTTTTTTTAGTTATTCCTATATCATTTCCTTTTTTTTCAATTTTTACCTGGGTAAATTCTGATTTCCCACTACAGAGAAGGAAGGTGAATATTAGATGGCTTGAATGTCCTTTCTAGGGTCCCTCAGCTGACAAGTGGATGAGCCGAGATTCAAATGTTACTTGGCTTGACACCTGCATATCCCAACTCTCGGCAGTAACGCTAACTGCAGAACAGAGCCAGGACACCCCTCACCTTGCTAATCAAATCGGTATTTCCACAGCTTCTCTTGTTTGAACTCTAGTGGCTCATCACACTGACTGAAGAACTGTCCGCTTGCTAACAGGCCTTCCTTTACCTGCCTGGGCCTGAGAACATCCAAAGTAGCAGAGGCAACCCAGAGCTTCCTAGACCCCTGACTCTCAAAGCAGTATCTCTTGGGGACTGGCCTCCCTCTCTCTGCCCAGCATATGGAATCAAGGACCCTGTGTAGACCCTGTGCTCTCATCCCTAGAAGGCCACTGGAGAGGCCGATTGGGTACCTTTGACCAGAGTTGCACCTGATCAGTTTTATTTCTACACTTTCCCATGACATATACATTTTGACACTATCACTTTCAGGATTTAACCAATAACATCGAAATTGTCAACGAGAAAAATCAGAGTCAGGTGAATTCTAAATTTAAACAGGTATTCAAAACCAGAAGGCTGGGATAACCTCAGATTTAAAGATTCTAGAACTTTTGTTGGGGTCCAATATGAGACCCATCAGCCACCGTCAGCTACTAAGACCTTAAATGTGAGTGGTCCTCACTGAGATGCAGTTTCTTTGTAGAATCCACATCAGATTTGGAAAACTTGCTGCAGAAAGGCAGGAGGAAGCCATAATGGGAGGGTTTGGAAGGGAGAAGCAGAGAAGTTGAACCTCTGTGTTTCCCTGTAATGATTTCATTTTAAATAAATGTATCTTTGACATATTGTTTAATCAAATCATGGTTAAAGTTAATTTTATCTGTTTTCTTTTATACTTGTTAATGTAGCTACTCAAAATTTTCAAACAACCACCAAGTAATAAAGTAATAAGTTTTGCAAAAGACTCTCAGGTTAGAGTTGGAGGTACCACTGTTCAGGAAACACCTGCATGCCCAGAACTCAGGAAAAGCCAAGCCTTCCTTTCATTTGAGCACAAACAGCACATGCAGTGCTTTTTATGAGGGTCAGACTAAGGCCAATTGCCCACATCTGGGCAGTAGAGAGCAAGACTAAACCTGTGGCCTGCTTCATCTCTTTTTTGACAGTGTAGAAAAGGTAGGGACTGATTTGATCCCATGCTGAAGGATCTCTGTCCTGCAGGTGAACGCTATGGTTCCAAGAAGAGTGTGGCCATTCTTACCAGTGGTGTCACAGCCGGTGCCGCTGAAGAATTTACTTACATCATGAAGAGGCTGGGCCGGGCACTGGTCATTGGTGAAGTGACTAGTGGAGGCTGCCAACCACCACAGACCTACCATGTGGATGACACCCACCTCTACATCACCATCCCCACAGCTCGCTCTGTGGGTGCCGTGGATGGTAGTTCCTGGGAAGGGGTGGGTGTGACACCTCATGAGGTTGTTCCTTCAGAGATGGCTCTTAACAGAGCCAAGGAGGCACTTCAGAGGGCTCTGCGAGGGTGAGGCAGAACCTGAGGGTCACCAAGAAAGGTCTCCATGGCCAGAATTGCAATGGCACCTCTGCATCACTCCTGGGGCTCTAGCATGTGATCCTGCTGGAGGTCTGGGGCCTGCTGTGCTGGGTATCCTCAAGAGCTCATCCATCTGACCTCACTACCGCATCATCCTCTCGTACAGGAACTCCAAAAGTGGGAGCTCAGCCATATCAAAGTCAGCCCCCCTTAGTAGTTATTGGGGAGATTGAAGGTCATCTCTCTTTTACCCATGCTTCCTAGCCACCAACCTCTGGTTCCCATACTGTCACCATGAGCAGTTTTGTCGTGATTCACAGAGGGGAGGCACATGTGACGGTAGTTTTTTTCTAGTAACCATCTTTTCAAGAATTGAAAGAAAGAAGGCCCTAATGTTAGTAGTACTTTCTAATGTTACAGCTACTCTTAAACTTGGGATGGCATCTTCCTCTCTAAGTTCATCCTTAGTAGATAATATTATTAAGCTAAGTCAAAATGCATTTGATACCCAAACAAGCTTATAATAGAGTAAAAATATCCCAAATGGAACCATCCTCGTCAGAGCTCACCTGTGTCGTTTATCTGCTGATACCCAGTCACCTCTTGTGAATATCGGAGAATAATAGTCGTGGCCAGTAGACTGCTTCTGTGTGATCTTTCAAATGCAGCGTGTAGTTTGGGGCATCTGTATGTTCTTGTGGTCACCTGCAGCTCATGACTTGTGAGGTTTGCAGCCTTTCTTTATGCAGCCCATCCTTGCTAGAGTCCCTCACCCACAACCCTGTGGTCATCATTTTTTACCCACCAAACATTTCCTCCTTTATTTGCCATCATCTGCTACGTGGTGTTGGGTGAATAGTCATCACGTTTGAAAGGCAGGATAAGAGGATGCAAGTCTTCATTGCCTTCCGCCTGCCCCCCCCTCACCTTATCAGGAAGAAAGCACTCTAGGGCCCAGAGGTAATGATGGCAGTGAAACCCCTGGATGGTGCCCCGGGATTTATATAACTTGCCCTCACTACTTTGTAAACTAATGTAAGGATGATATTTTTTAAAGAAGGACGATGCACCTATATTGTCTAGCTGTAGCGTCTGGGAAGATTAAGCTATAACTGGCCAAGCCCTGATAAAGTGACAAAGTTTTCCAAAGATAATGCAATGCTGATTTTCCAACTAAACACCAAAGATTCCTGAGTATGCCCACAAAACTTCAGGGTGCCCATAGCCTCAAACTGACTGTGTCTAGACTCTAAACAGTCCAGGGCAAGTTGCTGCGGCAAGGCCTATCATGTAGGGTAAGATCATAGCTGGGGGTTTGGTAGTAACCTGTATAATATGGCCTCTATTTTCCCCTTATAAGGTAAATGTGTGACTGCTCTGATATGCTTAAGTACTTAAGCTCTAGGGATCCCCTCCCCTCCCCCTCTTCTCACTTCTGTCTTCTCTCTCTAATTTTGATTATAACCTAAATTAAATTCTTGATGATGGAACTGTCAGTGGTATCTCTTTCTAATACTTTGCTCTTGTTCTAGGTCTTTATAATACACATATAACACTATTTTCGGATGTAGCCGTCATCCTGAAATACAAGTGTGTCTGTAATCATAATGGTTGCTCTGTGTATTCCTTTCTCTCCTTGCCTGGCCCGGCAGGCATTTGTCTTGGAAGCCTAGCTCCCTGATAGTGGGCAAAGATTCTACCTTGGTTGGTTAGAGGAACCTGAGGTAAATATTAAATCTGGAACAAATGACCAGAGAGTCTAGGCATCAGTATCCTGCCAGATGTCCAGTGGGCAGTGGCAGACCTACAGCAGCAGCATCCTCAGGAGGCAGCTCTCACGTATGATGTCAGCTGTGTTACACCTATCTTTCTATACCCCCTATCCATCCAGACCTCTTGGGTTGCTCTTCTGAGGCTGGACACAACCCAAGCTCCTTCCAGAAACCTCTTTATGCCTCCATAAACCAGGCTGTTTTCTTTTGGAGAATGGCAAAGTCTGGAGCTGCTGGTGAGGGGGTAAGTGGGGCTTCAACCCACAGCTATCTCCTGGAAGATCCTAATGTTCCTATCATATGGTGAATAGTATCCCTTGGGCCTGGGCCCAGGCCTGGGAAGGGGACTTCAGGTTGAAAGAAACTAATATTCTCTGCATAGCAAAACCTGTCAGCCTTCCTGTGTGAGCTTCTCATTGCACCTGCTTGGGGACAAGACTGGAGTACAAGAAAGAAGTGACAGCATATGCACAGGTCCCGGAAGCTCATGTCTGTGCTTATTACCACCACACTCTCCAGCCCCACCTGACCCAGGGCACCTCCTGTTCCCAACTTAGCTTCTTGGACTCACCCCTGTATTACTTCCAGACACCATCCCCTTCGCCCCCCACCCTGTCACACAGACCCCCGAGTTCAGTGAATTAATATCTAACATCACTCCACTATCGGCACAATCTCTCATTCTCTCCCTTGTCCTGAAGTCCCAGCTTGGTGACTGAACACACCTGCTCCAGCCTTTTGCCTCATTTATGGACTGCAGGGGGCTAATCTCACTGAAAAGCCCTATTCTTTGATGGTGCCCCTCTCAAGGGTCAGGCTTCCCTGTCACTTCCTGTAGAGCACATGGGGACTGGGGACGGAACCTGCGATCGTAAGCAGAGGGCTTGGAGGCAACTCCCTTGACCTTTATCCAGGGTGCTGGAGTGCCCGAGGGTCCAGCCGCTCCTAATAGTCCGGTGTCCCTACCACCTGCATGATTAGTGGATTTTAAGGGCCCTGGAAGGACTCCACACTGGCTCTGTGGTAAGACATGCATAAGAAGTTTCTGCTGTTCTTCATCAAAGCCAGCTTTAGGGTACAGAACACAAATGCAGGATTGCTAGACCCATAGGCACTGTATGTTTCTGCCCCTCTCTCCCTGGGGCAGATCTTGAGGATGCCAGACCAGACACAGTGCAAGGAATGAGCACAGAGCAAGGAACTTCAGAGAAGGTCGAGGGACTAGATATGAACAGGAGGGTGAGGAGCTGGCACAGTCTTTACCCTGGCCAGGGTGTGACTAACAGACCCAGGGTGGGCAAGAGAAAGGATGGCATTGTGGGTGCTGGAGTTCTAGGTCCAGGTGCCATTGGTCAACAAAGGAAAGAACTTTGACCTCCAGCGTCTTGCTGGAGTGTGTATGCCAGACTCCCTTCAGCAAGAGGCATCAGGGATCACAGCCCCCTGCAACAGGGAAGGTGGAGAGAGCATGTGGAGGCCCCACAGAACCCTAGAGAGGACCCTGATCCACTCATTTACCCTCCTACGCCCAGGGTCACCACCATTACATAATGCAACAAATGGAAGCCAGGCGTATTTAATCCCATTCCTGGGCCAGGAAGCTTTCCTTCAATCTCCACAAGAGGGTGCTTATCTACCACCTACTGGTTCCTATGGGATTTAGCTTCTGATACCTTTACTGGGGACCGGGTATCCCTTTACTGACCAGTGGCTGGTGATACAGCATTGTAATCTGAGGATGTTAAAACAGCGAGAGGACCAGACACCAGAGGTCCCCTGCCTCTGCCCTGGGAAACATAATAAAAGAGGAAAAGATAAACTTAAAGCCTCCTCCCTTTTCTCCTCAGCCCTCATATAAAACTGATTTTTAAATATTTTCTCCTAAGAAGTATCTTAAATTATATCATGTTACAGAATAACTTTCTTAAAGGGAGTGGGAGGAGGTTATGTTAGCAGATTTATATCTCATGTACTCTATGACCTTTAGACTTATCACAAGACTTGTAATAAGAAAATTGTAAAAATAATGGAGATGTGTGAAATCTCTGTCTGGAGAAATGGCTTATAGATGCTTCTAGGGAGTGCCACCCCTTCTGGTGGGGGGCAAGAGGGATGAAGGAGGCAAGAGTTGCAATTAGGATTCTCACACCTTCACCCTGAGTTTCAGAGCTCAGGCATGGGGGCCATGAGTGAGGTTAGATGGGTCAGGCCTGGCCCCTGGCCCATTCAACAGCTAGAAGCCAATTAGACTGGGGCGGGGGCACCAGCTAATGGGTCTTTCATTCTTCACACTAACATGGATCAGCAAGTCTATAGCACATTGTCCATGCCACTCACATTGCCAAGAATGTAGCACAAGGAAGTTGGACACACCAGGTCCCAATCCTGGTCTAAGAAACCTTTTTCCAAGTCTCCCCAAGGAGGCATCTACCTGCCTATATGCAGTTAAACAGCAGCCGAGTTAGATGACAGTACTTTCCACTAACTCCTAGCTCGCTGCTCTCTCCTCTTTCCTGTCCGTTGAAGGCCAGTTCTGAGAAGGCTTCCCCCAAGAAACCCACCCAAGCTCATGACAAGACCTGTCACCAAGGTGTGCCACCGCTATGACAGTGCTCTGGCATCTCCACGCACTCACATGTGCTTTCTAGGTCTATGCAGTTGTTTGCATTTAGGATCCCTGGCTTAGAGATCCAGGAATGTGTAACAAGTTCAGAATTGGGACCTGGCATCACAGTGGTTTAAACTGATTCAGCACTATAAATGCTCAGGATATGAGCTAGTGATGAAGACCTTCTCTAGTAAGTAAGTTGATCTGAATTAAGAATGTCTTAATTCAGCCTCATTTTCAAATTCTTTTTTATCCTTTGGGAAAATTCTTTTTAATCCTTTGCTGAAGAATGAACCTCATGTCTCACATATGCTAGGCAAGCATCTTACTCCTGAGTCACAACCTCTGGTCCCTGAGGTTTAATTTTTCCAAGAATTATTTTATTTATATTTATAGCTGTAGGAGTGCAGGCACCCCGGAGGCCATAAGTGGACACCTGACTCTCTGAAGCTGGAGTTACAGGCAGTTACTTGGTGTCAGTGCTGTTAACCCATCCTGGGTCCTCTGGAAGATCAGCAATCACTGTTAACCACTGAATTGTCCCAAAGACAGTAATTGAACTGTGTATAGAAGGTGTCTGCCTGATCTGCTCACACTACTATAACAAAATGCCATAGACTGGTTGGTTTATAAACAGTAAGAATTTATTGTTCACAGTTCTGGAGAATTCAAGAGCAACAGGTGTCAGTAGATGGAATGTCTAATATGAGGACCACCTCCTAATTCAGAAGTGGTTGTTTTATCCATATCTCAGAAAGAAAATGGAGAGCTAGAACTTAAGGATTTTTCACATGAATTTTGAATGAAAATATCCAGGCTATTTTTTATGAAAGAGATGATTTAAGGAGTCACGGTTCAAAGTTGCTTCTCTCCAGAAAGAACAGTAACATGAAGGTCGTAGACATGAGAAGGGAATTGGCTTCCAGAGGAGGCCTGGGAGCCCAACATGCTTGATCTGGGAAACCTTGTCACTAAGAAATTCTAAGTCATGATCTCCTAAACATCTTTGAACTTGTAAATCTGAATATCTGCAAAAACAAGTCGTGCTGGCATCAACTCTAAGCATCGTGTGCACCTGATGAAACATTCCCCTCTCAAAGAGATGGCATAGGATTCACAGGTCAGTCCACTACACCAGAAACAAATGTGGACATGTTAATCACAGATACCATCCCTGCCTCCCCTCATGAGAACTCAGGAGTTTTCAGAAGCTAAGCAGGAGTCAGGCAGATTATTCATTTATTATTTATTTTAGCAGATACCTACTGAGTACCTACTCTATGTCTGCTTTGTTCTAGATGATGGGAATACAGCAGAAAACAAACAGCAAAGCTCCCTTTCATCACAGTGATGACAGATACAATGAACAAGACAAATCCTTACACTACTTAGTATACAGGTGGAAGAAAGTGCTCAAGAGAAGAATGGTGGGTGTGTGGGTGTCAATGGGTCCCTGTGTGTTCGTGTGTGTCTATACAAGTGTGTCTGTGTCCATGCACATGTGTCTGCATCTCTGTGCGTGCACAAGTAGCAAGGTGAAGTTGAATTGGATGAGAGGAGACTGGGTCAGCCTCTAAGTTGTAGTTCATGAGTCATGCAGTGGCTAAGCAGACACATGCAACAGACTGGAAGAGACAGAAGCTCAGATCTGGGGTCGCTGGATTTTGTTCCACCAATACTCCAGGAAAGTTATTAACCTTTTCAAGTTAAAATTCTTCTGCAGTAGAATGAGAATTCACTGTCTATGTCTACAGTGTTGGGGTAATATGACCAGGTGTGAAGTGCCTCCTGGGACCCTAGTGAGTAACCTCCAGGTGCTCTTCCCTGCCCAACTCAGGATCACAAGGAAGGATGACACTGGAATCATGCAGAGTAAGTAATGTATTTCTGTCTTCCTCTTCTCACAGATTCAGTGTGAAGACCCAGAGAACAGTATGGCTGAATCGCTATCCCAACTCCCTTCCCTTATGATGGTTTCAGCCAGACCATTTTTCTACTTGGTCACTTTAAGCCTGGATTTACATTGGTCTAGAGAAGGTTATGCTTGTGACCCAGGCAGAGGCTGGGCATTTTGGCTGCCATTTTGTGCTTCCAGCTTCGTTGTGTCCAGCACAAGGACCCAGCAGGAAAGGGGCATGGACTTGAATCCAGCCTGAGCCATGTCTGTCAAGCCAAGCTCATCCCCAGCCTTGCTGCAGACTTGTGGCAGAGAGACACAGTACTTGTTCACCCCTGAGATTTCACAGATAACGTAGTGACTGGCACAAGCAATGACTGTGAACTTCATTTGCCTAGTGTTCACTTCCTACCAGTGAAGAAGCTAGCCACTTACCACACATCTTCCTCAACACTGACAACATTCTCTTGAAACATCATTTTAAAGTGAGAAAACTGAGGGTCAGCAAGTTAAAGGGACATGTCCACAGTCTCTAGGTGAAAAAGCCCGAATTGAATGCAGGCTTGCTTTTCAGCAAAGCCAAGGGTGTTCGGCTCATGTGCTTTCATGCAGAGCACTAGGGACATAGCCAGGAACAGACCTGTTCCCCAGGTCATGGGTTCCCTTATTCAATAAGCAAAATACATAGCTTTCCAGAAAAACACATCACCAGGCCTGGGACATCTAACAGATTATGACTGAGATGTTCATCTCTGGGAAGCAAAGAGAACAACCTTGAAGACATCTCTAAGAGTCTTCTCAATACAGGCCAGAAGTCACCCGTGCCTCATCACTGAGCACTGGGTCCAATGTCCATCAGCTTTCTCTCAGCCACCTAACTGTGTGACGTCATATGCCTGGAGAGATGGTGGCGTTCCCGGAAGTACTCACGGCAAATGGGACAAGTGAGAACTTCCTCTCTCCGTCTCTTAGACTGTGGATCAGGCCCTACACGCTCCCTTTTGTGATGGGACCGCATGTGGAAGACCAGATCAGCTGTCAGACGAAAGGCAAGATTACACTTGGCACACCAGTTCTGAGTGGACAAGCCGGTAGAGAATAGTGTGGGTGGCAGGAGAGCCCGAGAGGCTGTGGTGGAGGGTGCTGAGAATGTGGGTACTGGCACCTGGTTGTGATCCAGCCATGGTGTGGGAGCCCCCTGGAAAGCATTGCAGAGTAGAATGTTCTGTGACAGTGTGTGTAATCTCCAGAAATCACCCATGAGTTTGAAAGTTGACAGCTGAGCCCAACACGGGATGTCCACCTTGGTGATGACTCCTGAAAGCTCCCATGGGCCCTCTGCAGTGTCGCTGGCTAGAAACATGGAGGGAGGCCTAGGTCTCTCTGCCAGGCGCTTGGCTGGCTTTCTGAAGGCACTTTTCTTCCCACACCGGGCTGAACCTGGCCACACTGAGCACACTGTACCATCTATTGAGGCTCTGGGGAGATCCAAGGGCAGCTGCTGAGTGCCAAGCAGGCCTACAGGGTTCTCCGGCTTCCTCTTCTGGGCTTGAATGTCTGCTGGCCTCTCCAGGTGACATGACAGCTCCGGGAAGGTACCCTGCCTCTGCTCTGTGCATGCCTTGAAGGCCGGAGGCTTGTTCAGTGCTGTCGACAGGCTCAGTCCAGAATAGGCCACATCTTGGCCATGCTTCCCTTTGGCAGCTCCAGCACCCAGGAGGTTTGTTTTCTTGAGCAGGCCTGGCTGGATCTGCTTGGCCTCCAAGATTCTCCATCTCTTCTCTACTGAAGGACTCAAAAAAGCCCCTTTGCCCTCATCCATATGATCAGCAGGGACTGATAGGCTAAGCAAGGTAGATGTTCCAGCAGCCATTCGTCTGTAGGCTTTGAAGTTCCAAAGGACTGGTCTCTACCAGTATCTATGAGAACAAAATACCCCAGTGAAGCCTGGACTGGATGTGCTTGACCACCGATCTTTGCAGAAAAGGGGGGCAATAGTGAGGTAGGCACTGGTCATTCAGTGCCCCATGTAGACTGACACAAGACAAGCTCACTTTTTCTGGCCTTCCTTTGATGTCTGTGAAGTGGGAGCAGTGTCATCTGAAGAGAAAGAGAGAAAGGATGAGCTCAGATAGTTTGGACTCCAGCCACAGGTGGAGACAGGTATCTGCCAGAAAGAGCCCTGGAGCAGTGGCACCAGATGGAAACACCATGGCCCCATGCAGAGAAAGGCAGACAATCACAGAAACAGCCACTGTGGTTAGCAAGCCTGGCTCAGAACCATGGAAGCCGGAGAAGTAGGGAAGGGAGCCGGCTCTGAGGCAGGAAACAGGAGATCCTGGACACCTACCAGTAAGCGAATCTTCAGTGAAGAAGAAAGTACCATCAGCTCCTGCTCTGGGAGCTCTGTCTGGCCTTGTCTGGTCCAGAGTCTGGGGTAAGCCACAGCATCAGGAGGAGGCACTTGGAGGGTTCTTGGATTCATTATCTTGCCTCCTATGGCATGCCTTTCCTTTCCGTCTCCTACACTAGCAGTCCCTTGCTCCATATCACGTCTCCAGTCTGATATTGTTTTGATTCCTCTGGACCAATCTTAGACTCCCTGTCCCTGCTTTTCCTTATTCCCACCAAGTACGATCAGGCTGCCTTTAGTGGCCACTGCTCAGTTTTATGTACTTTTCCCCCTGCTCTGGCCCCTGATAGAGAGCCTTTTCTGTGGAGTCTTTTGGTAGACAAGCCAGGGTCATTGATAAGAGGGTGGGAGAGCTTTAGGACCACTTCACAGAAAGCTCGCTTTTACCTCACCTAGGTCTAGCCATCCTCTGAGTCACAAGAGAAAAGCTATAGAAAGGTCACAGTACCTGTGTAAGAGCAGTGCCTGGGTAGCTGAAGTGCAGCAAAGTACCAAAGCCCCAGAGTCCCGAGGGATGTCAGTGCAGGCTCCTATGGGCATTCTCCCTACAGTCTGAGAGCTTAGAATTGGCTTTTCCTCCCAAGGGAGATTATAATTCAGTACTATTTCCTTTGAGAGCTGCAGATCTCTCCTTGTGTGCAGATCTGAGGGTCCCTAAGGAGCCTGCCCATCAAGCAAAGTAACAGCTTCCACCAGCACCCTGTCCTCCCCAGCCACCAGCACCCTGCCCTCCCCAGCCACCAGCACCCTGCCCTCCCCAGCCACCAGCACCCTGTCCTCCCCAGCCACCAGCACCCTGCCCTCCCCAGCCTTAGTCATCATGTTGTCCTTAATCAGCTGTGGCTCTAGGCACAGCCTTCCCTGGACAGGATGAATATCATTTCTGCTCTGCAGATCTCTCAGACCCAGAAGAAAGGGCCTATGCCACTGTCTACCCTCTGTGGCCCACTAAGGGCACCTAGGGAAGGCAAACAGCAAGGATCACAAAGTACTGTCTGAACCAAAAGGTTCCTAAACCAGCCCAAAGGAGGGGAAGATTATTGTTTCTTGGGGCTATAGAGCAAATATCTGATCGCTTACAGTGTCCAGCATCTTCCCAGCCAAGTCCATTTTCCAGGGTGTTCCTACTATTGGGGTTCTCTGCTGCCACTTGGTCTCTGTCTTTCTCCAGTCCAGTCTCCAGCCATCCCTCTGATGGTGGGACCTCCTCTGCCCCACGTCCTAATAAATTTTTTCTCTGAGTTGGCCACCGGTGGTGTTTGCTACTTGTCCCCAAAGCACGGTGACTGTTTTGGAAGTGACAACCTACCCAACTCTGAGGACTTGCCTCCAGGGCTCTATCAAGGAGAATGTCAACACAACACACACTCACATGTGTACACGTGTGAGCAAACACACACACAGAGGCACCAGAGGCTTAGCACCACCCCTGCATCTGTCAGAACTGGGGCAGCCACTACCGTGTTAGCAGAGGATAAACAATGTCACCTGCCAGCTTGTCTTCTCTGATGACTATAACATGTTTACACCCACACTAACAGTTCTCCTTGCTGGTTGGCCAGCCCTTTTAATTCTTGTCTGGTGTGCTGGATGCCCTCAGGTACTAAGGGATAGGCTGGGGCTTCTGCAGGCTCAGGTGACAAGAAGGCTAGAGGAACACCTGGCAGAGTAGGCGTGGGCTGTGTCTGGCCCTTGTCTCTCTCACACTGAGGCACACTTTGCCCTTCACCTGGCCATGTTCCTGTCTAGAGTCTCCCTACTCACCACTCACCAGACACACTCACTCCTGACTCATCTTACAACTAAACCCACTCGCTTATCCTCTACCCACATCAACTGTCTACCTGTCCCAAACCCCTGAGCATCCACAGGAGGAGGTGACATGGTTTAGAGGGAGCAACATGCTACGAGGGAGGCCACAGCAAGCCACGCCATCAGCTCTCTGAGGGCAGCCTTCAGCACTGCCCTAGCTCCATCGGCCCAGTCATCCAGTTCTAAAACTAAGAAACAGAACCTAACCATCTGCTTCCACAGTACTGACACAGCCACAATGCTGGCAAGACCAGCATTTTCATCACTGGAAAATCTTGCCCTGAGCCAGAGTGACTTAGAAGTGACTAGGCTCCTTCTGCACTGGGACTCAGGCTTGTCAGGCAGTTGCCTTCTGCCTCCCCGTGCAGGGAGCACACAACACATGCATCTCCTGCCCGCCATGTTCTTTCAGAAGTCTGCAAAGAGATTCAACATGCATCAGCTTTCTGAGAATGTTAAAATACAGGAACTGCCCAAAAGAGCAGGAAAGGGGACATCTATACACGCCTCTGACAAAAGCTTTTGCACAGCTACTATGGAAAAAATGCATACACAGTCCCCTCCTGTGTGGTTCTGGGTCCCCAAGTACCTCATCATTCTGTGTGCTGATGGGATGAAATGGATAACTTTAACCTAAGCACAGCTTCAGTGAGATTGCTTCAAGCATCAGACATCAGGGGCAATAGCAGCCACAAGGTAACCCTGAGCAAAGCAACCAGTCCCTCAGAGCTCTGGGTCCCTACTAAAAAATGAGCTGAAAACATCTCCACAGTTCATCCCTAATCTCCCAGGTGTAACTAACTGGGATAAACTGATCCTCCCTTTCTCAGATAATAGCAAGTCTGTTTGAATCCCCACCAAGAAGCTTCTATTCCATGAGCTCTCACACACACATATAGATATACTTTCACACAAACACACACTAATACACATATGCTCACACAAACATATTCACATACAGTGATAGGAACACTCCCACGATCCCCTAAAACACACAAGTCTTCTACCTCTTCTCTGCTCTCAGATACTTCTCTAAAGTCAGCTGAATTCAGACAATGTTATGCCCAAGGATGTTTAAGAACCTGCCTCAAAATTCCCTGATTTCGCTGCAGAGACCCAATGGTGCTGCCTTCACTTCAGGCAGCATTTTCTAACCAGTGACAGCTAATCCCAGGAACCAGAACTTTCAGTGACAGGCAAGCAGATGTGACCACCCTCTCTTCTCAGGGATACACAGGACAGAGGGCTGGTCATCAGGATAATTCATTATATAAAAAACAAAGTGGTGATAATCTACTGTTTATGTGTATAGACCAACAATGACCTGCATTTGATTTCACTTAATTTGCACAAAAACTATGTGGTACATTGTGTTTCTTGACCCTACATTTATTGCCAGCCTATCCCTGTCAATTCCATGGGGCAGCTTTTTGCACCATTGTGAATCTGGAGAATGACAGATATTGAGTTAGATATCCTATCCAACCATACACCCAACCGATTCCATCACCCCAATCCTTAAAAGAGTGGAAAGAAAAAGGGGAAATGAACAGATAATAACGAGAGAAAAAGAAAGGGTAAATGGGGCAGACGAAAGCAAAGTAATACCTAAGCAGAGGGTGGCACAAGGAAGAGTGTGTGAGTCGTGTGTGCACTCACATGAGAGAACACAGGCATTAGCATGTGCATTTGGCTGTGTGTGCCTTCGGATATGACGGTGTGATATGTGTGCATATGGACTCTTTGCCTGCCTCCCTGAGACTACCTCTGACTCATGAATCAGCATTGCTTATGGGTTAATCGTGCAGGCAAGTGCACAGAATTTCCTATGAAGCCCATCTCAGGCCAACTCCTGCTTCTATCCTCCATGGAAACTGCCAGATGAAAGCCCCTCAAAATGGAACACAGTGTGAGGCTGCTATGGTTCCCTCCTGCAGAAACTCTGCTGACTCCGTGTGCCCACCTCCCCTTCTGTGTGGACTCCCAGGTTTTCCTTTAACACTATTATCTTTCCCAGGGCGGAACTCAGGCTTCCCAGTCTCCTCCATCCCCAGCTGCATCTGCATCCCCTCATCCCTTTGCCTTCCAGATGGCCACCACAGATGTGGGAGCTCATCTCAAGGCACTCCACATCCTGACCACAGAGTCCTGACAGCTCACACAGCGTTCCGTGTCTCCCTTCTCACCTGCAAATTCACCATGCTGTGCACCTGTGGACCCACTCCTGTGCAGCTGTTTTCTGGACAAAGCAGAACTGCCCCTTCCCCTTTCCCCCCAACAGATGCCAGCTGCCCCAGGCAGGGATGGATCTATGCAGTCCTTGTTCCTTGCTCTGAACCACATGTGAAAAGACTCTTTGTTGTCCTAGGCTGTCCTCAATGGCCTCAGTTCATCCTGGGCTCTCCATCCTGACACTCTTTATGGGTCCTCATCACTCCAACATTGTATATTTCCACTAAAAGGCTTGACTCTTCACTCAGATGTCCACAAGGCACCCCTCTGGGTTGCACAAACATGGTTCAGAACCACTTCATGTTCTTCTATCTGAAAAAAAAAAAGATGACATTCCAAGACCCTCTGACCATTCTCAGAGACCTCAGATCATATGATGCGATCCTGAGTGCTTTCTGACACCAGAATCTCCAAACCAACAAAATAGGTATCTTACCATTACCCACCTTTCCTGCCCTGTAGTACTTCTCCCTGTAGCTCATATGTATCCTGAGCTACCAATCAGGGTTCTGCTGTTGCTCCATTCTGAGATATCAATCTATTTCCAGTCTTACTACTCGGGCTTGAGTACAGACTACTGAGTCACTATCCCAGTGGGAGGGGCTCTGGTTACCCCCCTAGAACCTTGCTGTAATAGCTGCTTTGAAGCCCCCAATCACATCACCACGATCAAGTGTGTGAGCTCCAGGGACAGAAGACCTGGACTCCATCACTCTCTGCCATTATCCACACTAGGACCTTTGTTTCCCCATCTGTAAAAGGGAATATTTGGGTACCCCACCTCACTGTATAGTCCTAAAGATTGGTTTGATCAGTATGTCTAAAGTGTCAAGGAATCTGGCTCAGCATTCAGTTTGAAGACAAACTGTTGTTGTATTTATCACAAAGGGACATCTTTTCATTACTTGTGAGTTCAAAGAAATTAGCACACAGCGGTGCTAAATGAGTAATAGAATAGCCAAGGTTCTATTTACAGACAAAACGACTTTTGCTAAATAACTGGATGCCTCGGAGTTCTGAAAGTCCCCTTAAATTATATCAACTTGAGTGGATCTGAGTTGCAGTCAGAAACCAGTTCAGGGTCTATGAAACCATAGACCCTGCTAGACACAGTCATTTGTATTTTTCTTCTCAGTAGAAACAAAACAAAGTATAAAACACCCTTAATGTGTCTAGTCTTTATGCATCTCTAGTTTTTGGAGTCTTCCCAGATGCTTTTGGAAGGTTCCAGAATGTAATCACGCATTAACATCTCTACATAAGAATGATGAGCACCTGTGTTTTTTTGGTGGGGAATGCTCATATTTCTAGGCATCTCCTAGCCCTGGGAGAGTAGAACATTGGAAACATAATGGCTGTTTTCAGCATCCCAGAGAGAAGAAGAGCTTCTAAGAGAGGGTTCTAACCAGTACCTAGAGGTTTCCACATCCAGATAAAGTTCTAGTCTTCTAGGATAATGTTGTTTGAACTCAAGCAAAGTTGGCTCCCAAGACAACGGTGAAGCTAGACTTAGTACTAACCCAGCTTGGCCATGTGGACCAACATAGAGGTAGATGGCATGGCCACCCGCCAGAGCAAGGAGCAACACTCCAATAAACACCATCAACTAGCCAACAAGTAATGTTATCTGGATTGATATTTCAGCTAGAACCTGTGGGCTGAATTAGCCCTACAGACTCAGATTCCAAAGCATAGCTTGAGATCGAGTTTCAGTCTAGCCACTTGTTCAGGGTGTTAATAAAACTGGAATAGTGCTTTCTAGTTCAGGGTGCTTCTAACTAGACTACACAGGGATGTATAAGTTCTCAGTAAAGGAAGCTATTGTTCCCGGTACTATAAGAAAGAAGGCACAGATGCCCTGGGCTACCCAGTGTCTCACTGCCAGGGCAGCTTTCACAGGATAAAGAACATGACTTGTCTACCAGGCTCTTCAACAGAGACCCTTCTAAACTCAAGCAGTAGCATCATCTAAAAAGAATAGGACATTTTTATAAAGATACAAACTGTGTAATGAAGAAAAATACAATCTAAAAACATTGAAACTCATATCTATTTCATATCTTTTTTAATGGCTTATCTGATTTAAATATAAATTGCCAACTCCCAGATTTATGAGAAAGAAATCTGCCAAACAAAACTGCCATGTGATTCTAAACCAAATGAAAAGCATCCCTTTCACCACCACCATTACCAGTTCTGACTCACTGGAGTCAGTGGTTGGATGACAATTGAACTCTCCAATGCAGAACAGTCTCCAAAATCAAAGCTCCTAGCGCATGCTTATTAACTGTCCAGGATTCTTTAATATATAACATTTTTCAAAGTCGTCTATTAACTATACCACAATCCTCACTGACCAGATTCTGCTCTGCTCTGCTCTGCTCTGTGTGGCTTACTTACCGCCAAGCTTTCTTTTCTGCATCGGTGCAAAGTTAAGCTTGCAGAACGATCATTAAAGGCACAGTGAACTACAATGTCAACTTAATTTGTTTCTAAGAAGCTAAGGCTGCAAATTTTAACTGGTAATTAACACCTTTGAAAACAAGCAAGTTAGTGTATGTTTTGTATGTGCTTTAGAATAAAAGGCATATCATATATATCATTGAACATGAAATTGTGTCTTTGCCGAGACTAAGTCTTTAACAAAGCAACAAAAAATTGTTTCGGTACACATGCTGTACTTGGTTTCCTAACTATTTAAGCTGGCTGGGTCTCCTAGATGTCATCTGTTTAAAATGTATCTAAGGTAATCCTTGGGAGTAACATGAATTTCTTTCACATTTGCCTTTCTACCTCACGTAGACAAAAGCACGTCCAGCCCTGGGATCTCATTGTCTTCCTACAATCCAGCCTGGGACACCACCCCCTTTGTGCCCCAGAACCTGACAGGCACAGCTTGCCCAGAAGACACGCATGGTTGGAGCTGTCCCCTAAACGGTACTGCAAAGATCCGCTTTCCTGGTGTGCTGTCTGTGTCTATTAGGGAAGAAAATGATGCCAAAAAAAGGACCCCACATCTTATCAAAACCAAGCATTTTCTTTCTGCTCAGTCAGCCTGAACACTCAGACATTTATGTATTTTTCCACAAAAGGCTTTGAGTTAACATTTCCAGATTTTTGTGAATATCTGCTGGAGAATACATCTCACTCAGGGTCATGGCTTTTACCATGGCACTCAGCACAAGCCCTGTTAAGAATAATAGAGTGTAGGGTTGCATGTATGAAAACATGAAATCAAAAACTGCAAAACATACAGAGAGAGAGAGAGAGAGAGAGAGAGAGAGAGAGAGAGAGAGAGAGAGAGATCAGTCTGGGAGAAAACCCAGACAGAATTGTGTGTGTAAAAGCAATGGGACTGAGAAGGAAAGAAGCCGAAGAGATTTTTTGTTAGTTTGTTTTTTAAAGGAAAGACAGACAGGGGTGCAAGGAGGAACCGCCAATAAAGATGAACCCTACAAGGAAAAAAAGCGAGAGAAGCACAGAAAGAGGCAAGAGGATGGTCCCCAGAGCATGGACTGGAGAAAGAAGTAGTAGCTGGAACTAAGGCAGACTTGAGGATTCTGCCTGGGAAAAGGCCATGGGAAAGAGAGGCATTCTGCCTCCCTCTCCTGCAAGCGAGTCTGTCCAGTAACACCGCAGGGCGCGTCTTACCTGGGCTCTCCGCAGCATCCGCGAGCACCAGCTGCACAGCAGTCAGCCTGCCCGGCTGAACTTGGCTGAGGAGCCCCGGGAGTCCAGGCCCCGCCTCAGGGGCGGGACCTTCAGGTCTCTAGCCCACTGGGTCTCCACCCCTGGTCTTTAAAGACTGAGGAAGCACGGACGACCTAGGTTAGGAGCCCCACTCTGCAGACCCCTCCAGCACCGCCCACAAGCTCCGGAGCCTGACAAATACTCAGGAGCTCCAGGCTCAGTCTGGCTGTGTTTCGAAGTGATGTCTTCTGACAACTCTGAGCGGTTGCACAGTGCATTTCAACACCTGGCCGAAGTGGCAGTTTGGTGGTGTGCATGCTGCCTGAGATGCCCAAGGACCCCTGTCTGCTCTCAAATCGCTTTTCCCTAATCGCCGGAACAGCCGCCCGATCTGCAGTTTCACAGTGTCCTCCACACTGAAGTACACCACCTGCTGCTTTTCCAAGTTGTAGATGGCAGCGAGGTCCCCGATAACTACCCTGGAAGGACTGATGCACAAAGGGTCCCCGAGAGCATGATAGCTAATAGGTGGCCATGTCCTGCAGGACCAGTTATTTTCCGGGGAAGATGGGGTAGAGTGGGGGCAGGGTGAGGCTTGGCCTGCAGCAGCACTCCTGTGTGTGGGTCCTGATGTTTGAACCTTGGTTGCTAATCATCTTGAAGTGGGTAGGAAAGGAAACTCCTTTGGGGACTAAAAGAAAAATCCACCCAAGTCATCAGCTTCTCTCACTCATTCTGCCACAACTGTCCTGAGACCCACAGAGACCCAGGATGCACAGCAGAGCTTTCCCTGGCTTTGGGGAATCTGTTACTAAAGTAAATGGGAGGTATAGAAACCAAACTCCCTCCACCTTGAGGCCTGGAACTATTTTTGGAGCTGAAAAGTTTCTAAACCCCCAGAACTAAGCACTCAAAGCCAAGTGCTCAAGGTCCTGGATAATCAGTGGCCACTCCCTGGTCACCAAGCATTCAAATATGTGAACCCATGGGAGTCATTCCTATTTAAACCACCATGGGAAGGATGTTCCCACAGCAAATCTTTTTGTTAATAGAAAAGAGAATAAAAGTTAGGCACTTCACCAGAGCTCCAAGCACCCACACAGGTAACCGTCAAAGAAACCGTCAGAGAAACACATTTTAGAAGCCACTAAGCTCAAAACAAGCATTACCCAGGAAACACTGACTGTCAATAGCCACACAGTGCTTGTGGACTAATGAAGGGTCTTCTGATGCCTTGGGAAACAATGTACATATTTACAATTAGGTATTCACCTGCACTGTTACTTAGGAATGAGCACAAAGTAAAGCTATCTTCAGAGGCGCAAAGCCATCAATGCTGGTGAAAAGCTAAGTGCAAAGGATCTGAAAATATGCTAAGTTGGGTGAATGATACACATTAGCATCCATTTGCAAAGTTCTTTGAAAAGGAAAAAGAACCCACGATAAAGAAGTAGACTGTTCTGGCTGCAAGAAAGTTTTTGGCCAAGACAGGAAATCTGAGTCACTAGCATGGGCCAGTTTCCAGTTGGCTGGGCCCAGCCATTGGCTAGAAGCAGACTGGGAGGTAGTCTCCTTGATGGGAATCTGTCATAGAATATGAGGGTAGATATTCTCTTCCAGTTACACACACACACAGGGGTAGGGGGAATAGTGAGATCTGAACGGTGACACTGACACACACATGTAATAAGAAGTTTATAGCCTGGACTTTCAGGCCTAGCCCAGAGGTTTGGACCCACTCTCAGCCCCACTGCCTATTAGGCCCAAAAAATCACTCAGAGGCTTATATTAATTTTATGCTGATTGACCTATGGCTCAGACATATTGCTAGCTAGCTCTTTCATCTTAACTCAGTCTATTTCCATTAATCTGTTTAGCCATGTGGAGGGGTACCTTTTCTCAGAGCAGTATTTCAACTTCTTCCCTCTGTGTCTGCAGGCATCTCATCTGGCTTCAATCTGGTATCTCTACTCTGCTCTTCCTGTTCCCAGAGTTTTCTTAGTCTCGCAGCCCTGCCCACATTTCCTGTCTGCCTTCTGGCCAATCAGCTTTTTATTAAATCAGTAGACAGAACAATTATTTACAATGTAACAGAACATAATCCAACTACACACACACACACACACACACACACACACACGAATGTGAGAGAGAGCAGGATCTGAATGGTGACATTAAATGACACACATACACACAGAGGGGAGATCCAAACACACTAAGAATGTCAGGCAAAACTCATTTTGTCAAGCTGCATACATTTAGAAAAGACATACATAGTAAGAACAAGGAAAGTTAAAAAAAGAAGGGGTGATGAATGATGTCTAGGGCAGGGATGATGGGCAGACTAAAACAGTCTGCAACACCAAAAACTGCTCTGAGGGCTAAAGAGAAAAGGGTCCCAGTGACAGATTAATCGAGAACACAACAAAAATTCTAAATGTGTTTGCGTCTATAAATAAAACATGATATCTAGAAGTGGGTATTTTGTCAAATTCTCTATTACATTGAGGAATTGTAATACAAGTGCCAAAATTTAGAAGATTTAAACAGCAAGACAGTTGATAAGCTTTATCAATGGGGCTCCCCCAAATCATGTGTTACAATAACCCCCCCAAAAAAACTCAAAATAAAAAGTACTGCACAAGTCAGTTTCTCTGATCATATCATAGTTAATATGTAAATCAATGGCAAACAATGTTAAACACAAACACTAAAAGTTTTAATCCATACATATAATTATGCATCTTAGAAGAAATCATTCAAACAACATACATTAAAAATTTAGATATTCTATGAGGAAGAAATGGAGTTTGTAACCCAAAAAGTTTATATTAACTGAAAAGAAAATAAATGAACTAGAAATCTAACCAAATATATTAGAAAATATGTTACATATATGTAATTTTATATATATTATAATAATATATTGTATATATTATTTATATTAAAAATGAGTAGCAAAATAAATTTCAAGAAACTGAAAAGTAATTTTAAAAAGGAACATATATGTTAAATAAAAACAAAAGTACCATAGACCTTTACAGCTTGGGCTCCAGAAGTTTCTATCATTGTAAAGGTTCAAGGCAGAACTGACTGACGTTAATAGGCACAGGACAGGCGTCAGGTCAGCTCCCCAGGACCTCCATTCTGTTCTGGACAAGCAAATGCCTGACCAGTCTGGCCTCCAAGTGACTCTTGGGGAACAACAATTGCTTTCCTTGCCACTATACAGTTATAGAAGCTCAGGGACCTCCAGTTTCTACAGGAAAACAGGCAATAGCATTGTGACTAGACCCCACATCACAGCCCTCTGTGGCTGACTTACTTCCTGAAGGCAGGGAGGCCACTGTAGGGCTTCTGGGTGCTACACCAGTATCATGGCTCCATCTGTGTCTTTTATCCTGCTCAACCCACTGGCTGGCTGAGACTGCCTTCTCAGCCATCTGGGCGGTCCACCAGGGCCTATGCAGAGATTGCTAGTGCCAGTGTGCCTTCTCCCTGTTGCTCAGAGCATCTTGCCTTTCCTGCCCTAAGCATCTAATTGTTACCTGACCTAGCCAGAGACTAATCTGTCTAGGTGTAAATCTGAGTAGACTGGACTGACCCTTAGGCCCTTCCTGGCTGTCAAGGGAGGAAATGTATGGAGAATGGATTTGAAAGAGTGGCCTGGATTTCTTCCTTGCCCTTCCTGACTGTCGAGGGAGAGAACATTTGGAGTCTGGACTTCTTCCTTCTCGAGCAAGTTGAACCACAACAGTAATGAAGCCAATAGGAGGTTAAGAAGTCTTGGCTGAGTTTCCAGAGCTTTCTCCACCTGTGTTAGCTTCCTCCCAACATCCCAGGCTGTTGGTGTCCTGGGCAGGGTGAACACAGGATGCCCAAAGCATCTATTGGTGACAAGACAGACAGAGGCTTCCTGGTCCAGGCTTCTTCTGCTACCCTTGGTGTACCTTCTCCCATCTTTCCCCTTTTTTTCTTGGAAATCATGGTCCTAGGCTTCAGCTCCCAAGCCAGACCAGCAATCTTCCCTCTCGAAGAGAACTCTATCCTCTGCTTAGCCCAGGGACAAACATCTGAGAGGCCTGAACAGATCTTGACTCACTGATGGCTAAACTAGCACAGGTGGGGTGGGGGTGGGGGAACTTTTGGAAATGACAGCGTCATTGAGCTAATTCTTCCAGAGAGTGCCTGTGAGGCCAAAGGATGTACTCAATGACCACCCTGTTACCTGTCTGTGTCTTACCTTTTCCCACGGAAGTCTGCTGTGAAGTTCAATGGGATTAAGCCTTGAAGAGTGAGTGGAAGGCCTGTTGACCTACATGAAGATGTGAAATATCTTTGAGCTATGTACAGCCACTCTGGAAACAGCCTAGGTGACATGCTGCCAGGCAAAGAAAGGCATTCCAAAGCCAGGAAGTGTGCTGCTAAGACATGGCCACAGGTCAATCTGATGGAGGCAATTCTTCAGCTGCAGTTCCCTCTTTCCATATGATTCTAATTTCTATCAAGTTGATTAAAAAAAAATGTAACCAGCACAGGTTTTCATGGGCACTCTGGAAATGGGGCCAAATTGAAGTTCTTTGTCCTCCAAAAGGTTAAGCGTACAGATGCAGGACCCACAGGGTCCTGAGCTCAAGACTCAGAGCTAGTCTCTTGGGTTAGCTCCTGTGTGCCCAATAGCTGGGTAGTCACAAGGACACAGCAGGGCAGGCTGGATGGCTGAGCACTTCACACAGGCACAGCTCTCATGGGGCACACATGATACGGACAAAGGACACAGTAGATGTTTGTCCCCTCTAGAGAAATCCAGAGACTCCTCTAAAATCTACTGGATTTAGAGATGGCATGGTGGATCTGGAAAGACAAGTCATGTTCCTCAAGTGGTCTTGCCTCCCTCTAGGACACATCTAAGACAGGAATAGCCTAAAACTAGAACTCAGGGTCACAGTATTCAATAGATGAGGAAATCAAATTATTTTCTTTATAAAGAGTAAGATAGTCTTTGTAACACAAACATTGGAAGAAAGGGGTTTTCCAGAAATTTTCCCCTTTGGGATAAAAATGAAGCTGTCAGAAATAGTGGTCCCTGTGTGTTCACATGATACTAGAGGCGCAGCAGAAAAACATCTCAAGAAGTAGAGCATATTTCTGGGTGACAGGTTTGTTAATGAGTAACAGGTTCCAATCTAATTTTTTTTAATTAAAATCCTCACCCTGATATACAGGCTACAGCAGCAGAGGTCTCTCAGTGTTGGCTCTGTGGCACCTGAGAGGTTCACTGCATATGTGGGAGTGATAGGGGGGTTCTGGGAGCCCAGGAAGGAGAGGCAAGCAGCTGTAACCTGGACGGGAACCAGGAGCAGTTGTCTGAGAACTGGTGACATTGAGAACAGGAGGCTAGAGGCAGACACTCTTGGCTAGGTGGCATGATAACCCTGGGGCCACAGGGGTCCTCGGCACAGAGGGCCTTCAGGAGGGCAAAGTCAGTGCACCATCCCTGTAGGAAAGAGGAGAGACAGAACACTGAGATACCTCGGCAAAAAGGCCCTAAAGTTCTGCAGTGGCTTGTCTGGGTAGCGGGAAGCACCAGGGCAAACTTGGGTGACCCCCCTTTTCCCTTGGGTCCCACCCTCCCACTTGCACACTCTTCTTTCAGATCTGGTGCAGGAAGCAGAAATCTGAACAGTGTGGAGACCAGGAGAGATCCTCAGGGGCTGACCTGGAGAAACTTTGTCTTTTGTGCCTAACCCAGCAAAAGAATTTCTGTGAAATTGATGAAGGGTTGGGGTGGGGAGGCACACTAGAGACTCAAGAGGAACATACACAAACCCCAGCAGGAAACAGCTTGGGAAGGGGACTCCTGGAAGGCTCTGCCTTGCTGGCTTTGTGGGTAGAAAAAGGGGCCTGACTATAGAAGGCTGAGGCATCATCTCCAGAGGTCATTCAGGCAAGAAAATGGACTCCCACAATCTCGGCAAGGATGGGTTTCTGGAAACAACTTGATTTTAGCTCATTGAAGTCAATCCACACCTCAGTGTGCAAAGTCCGTGACAAGCACAAGGGAGCACACATGCTTTGGGGCAGGAAATAGGGGTGATCTCAGGATAACAGGTAGATTGAATCATCCAAAGGGAAGGCCATGCAGATGCAAGGAAGCCCAATGGGAAATAAGCAGGTAGTTCTCAATATCTGTCTCTCAACCCAGAGGTCTCTGTCCCACTCCATACCCACTCCACTCTGCACAGTCCTAGGACCGACTCTTGGCTGCACCTGAGCCTCAGGAAGCCAGCAGCCACGCAGACTCAGTTCACTCCACATTTGCCTTATGTCCCCCTGCCAGATTCTTGTGCCCAGATAACTGCCTCAAGAGTATTAATCCTTTTACAAAAGTCTTCCACATTACTCACTCCAAGAGCAAAGGGACTGCTTTGAAACCTGTCTCTGATCTGCTGTCTGTGTAATTCAGCTCTTAAAAGGAGTCAGTAAACTCAAATGCTGTCACATAACTCTAAGTCCATTTGCCCTCTTTAGAACAGCAAGTGGATTTTGCTAAGGAATGCAGGGTGCTCAGCTAGGAAGCAATATGTCCCAAAGTGGCTGTGGAAGTAGGCTCCAGTCAGAGGATTGTGGGTAGTATTTTTCAAAAAGCCCCCTTTACATTCTTCCTCCCTTTCTCCCCAGGATACTGTTGCATTTATTAGAGCGTGAGCAGACACTTTCTAAGGGGGAAAATAATTTATAAGTCTGATTGACTAAAGAATTGTTAGGCTTGCCCGTAGACTGTTTGGTTACAGATGTAACACAGAGCCATTTAGATAAAGCTTCTTGGTGGCACTAAACTTTCTCAATCCAGTATCTTTCAAAATGAGGCCACTTCCATAATTCCCTTCACTTTGCACTTGTTGTTGTTGAAGACAGGCTTTTTCTGTGCGGTCTTGGCTGTCCTGGAACTAGCTCTGGAGACCAGGCTGGCCTTGAACTCACAGAGATCCACCTACTTCTCTCTGCCTTCTGAATGCTGGGATTAAAGGTCTGAGTCGTGTTTAATCCCAGCTCTCTTTGATATTCTTAACATATTTTATAACACAGTGACCTTATACATACATCCACAGGAGCCCTACTCACTTCCTCCTCAGACTGTTTACTCTGCCATATGTCACATTCCCAGCTTCAGAGCAGCCACAGACATTAGACTGGAGAAGGCAAACACCCTTTTCCACCTTTCCTCCAGGCTCAGAACAAGATTCAAACCCTACTCTACCAACCAGTCATGAGGACCATAACCTGGGCAGCCAGAACCCAGGAAACTGAAGTAACCTTGTAAAAGTGATCTTAGTCATATCTCCTGCACCCACCTAAAGCTGGGCCTAGTCATATATGTTCTGAACCCCAGTACTGAGCAAGGCATGGACAGATTCCATGAGATCATTGGCAAAACAGTGTAGTAAAAACAGCAAATTACAGGTTTAATAAGAGACCCTTTCCCCCAAATTAAAGGGAGAATAATTGAGGTAGAAATGTACTGTTGACTTCTGGCCCCCATTTGCTCACATACACAGGCAAGAATACCTGTTTAATATGTGTATGCTGGAGCACGCACGTGCATTCACACACACAAACACACACACAGGAAGGACCTTTACTACCTGAGAAGTGGGACCACTATTGTTCAGACATGTCAACCAATGAACAGTTGTTGACCTCATGACAGCTCTAGAAGGCTCATGAGTACCAGGTCTCTTGTCTTGGGAATTCTTCCTTGGCTCATACTGAGACATGTTCTGAGCCACAGTCCCAGAAAACAACCATCACAGGCAAACGAAGTTGCCATTCTGTCCCTTTGGAGTGGCCTTGGGGCCCACTCACCTGATCATCACACTGAGGCCACATCAGCGGCAACTGGTGGCAGCTTGGAGGGTGGAAGTGGCACACGGTCACATTGCCCTGCAAGCAGATGCATGTGTTCGTGAGGAAGCAGCACAGGATGAACTCTGCCCCAGAGGGTACAGGGATTCTTGTTCTAGGACTCTGTGCTCAAGAAATTCTGAGGAGACCAAGTGTGATCCTGGAGAGAGCAGTTTGCAACCTTGAATGTTGTAAACATTCTTACTCTCTCTACCTTAAAGCCTAACTATTGTCCATTTAGCTTTTTATTAGACCAATTAGGTGTCTTAAGCAAGGTAAACAAATACAGCCCATCTTTACATATTTAAACAAATGCAACAAACACATCTTTACATAGTTAAACTAATAATTCACAGCATAAACAAATGCATCACATTTTATATAGTTAAACTAATATTCCACAACATCTTCCCAAAATCTGGATGCTCCCAAAGAAGAGCGCAGATTCTGGAAAAGGACAAGTGGTCTGGAGACCCTGCTGCACGCTCTCCTCCCTAAGATAAACAAGGCACTACGTCTGGTTGTTCTCATATACATATCATTTCAGATCCTGTCCCTAGAGTTGCACCCTCCCACAACCAGGCAGGCTGGAGTCACAGCCCCACAGGGCCCACTCACCTCCATGTCTCTGCTCACACACAGGCCGCGACAGGTGCAGCAGCAGACGATCACAATGGGGGATGGGTTTACAGGTGGTGCTGGTGCTGGGGGAGACACTGGAGAAGGGGGCTGTTTCTTCTTTCTAGGCTGATAGAGAGAAAAACTTATCTGATCTTTGTCTGTACTTTGCATGACACTTGGCACTGTGGGGCCACTCAGCTATAATTTGGGGGTGACTGGAATGATGGATTCCACACCCTGGGGAGAGCTTTCATGGGAAGAAAAGCAGAGAGTTCCCTCCCCACAGTTTTCAGAGCTTCGTGAAGTAAGCACAGCCCATGTCTGCCTGGCTGGCAGAAGCCTGGCTGCTGTACAGTATGCCAGCACTAGCAGGCAACTGTTCCTTCTGCTATGCTCTGGTCTTTGTGTAGACATCCTTACCCAGGCTACTCTGTGGCCTGCACAGTCCCACCAAGACAGGGAGCCTGTTCCTATCTCAGCCCAAACCCAGGCTCTGCCTGTCCCAGCCTCTCATCACAACTTATGGTCCTTACCTGATATGAGCCACAGATGCTCACCCACCTTGTTCCTGTGCTTCCCTGGGACATCCCTCACAGCTCAGGGCCAGCTGGGACTCCTTCCCCCTCCTTCTCCCTCAGCTACCTAGGCTGATCCCAGCCAGCCCCTCTACCCTGCCAGGACACAGGGATGAAAACAAGTCTAATGGGGCCAGAAGACCCCAACATGGGGTGGGGACCAGCACTCAACAGAGAAGCCTGTTCTCAGGAGCCCACCTGCTACCTCAACATCAAACAGTCCTTTGGGGTCCCCTGGTAGCCACAGAGTCAGGAGATAACAGCTGCTAGTGCTGGAAAAGCTCCCCATGGTGCTGATTGTGTGACCAAGGCAGGAAGTGATGTCACCATGAGCCCCTTCCTAGACCCTTTGAGATCCTCTATTCTTCTTTCTGAGTACATACAGGCCTTTGATGCCTCTTTTGAAGGTCATTGTCCTTAGGCATGTAACATCCTGTGCATGTCCTGCATCAAATGCATGACTTACCTGTGGCTGGGGCTTAGATGGGGGCATCTCTTCAACAGGCTGGAGGGTAAAACAGACAAAAGAGGCTGCTGTGCATAAAATGGGCTGTAGCTCAGCTCTGCAGACAGGGATAGCTGGTCTGGAGCAGGGATGCACATATTCTGACATCAGTGTGGGTGCTGATGCCTGTGCTGCTGTGTGCACACAGCAGGCCCCACCTAATCTACGGGAGCCCCCATCCCCATCCCTGCCTTTCTCTGCAGTTGAGGAGCAACGAAGCAGGTCAAGGTGCTGATTCTGGAGAAGCTAAGTGCTGCATTCCTGTCCTAGCCCCATGGACCTCACAGCCCACACCCCTTTCCTTCCTCTGAGAGAAGCCCAGTGTCTTACAGTCTCTCCTGACCCAGGCCAGTATTGGCTTTCTCCACTGTCTGCTCCACTGGATAGAAATGGAACCTGACAGTTCTGTCTCTGTACTCGGTTGTCACCAGAGTCATGGTGCTGAACGGAGGGCATGTTCCTGGGCCCCAGACCGAACAGGTAGGGGCACTCACCAGAAGGCAGCAGAGCTGCCAGAAACAACCAAACAGCAACATGCTGAGCAGCAGGCCCAGGAATATAGGAACCAAAATGAATTTATCGAAGCTCGGCTTCGGTCTCTCTGTAATCAGTGGGTAGGTAGGGATGGTGGTATGGCTTCCAGTGGTCGTCCATAGATTTGTCCTGGGAGTTGTAGTTGTCGTAGGCGAAGTTATGGTCGTGGTGCTGGTTGTAGTCGTGGTAGATGGACTTGTGCTCATTGTTGTTGTGGTAGTCTTCTGTGTTGTTTTTTGGGTCACGGGTCTCATGGCTCTTATAGTTGTGGTTCCACGTGCAGGTAGAGTTTTGCCCTGTGATAGGGAGAGGTTATAATGTCACCACCTCAAGAAGCTCATTCCACAGAGGTGATTGTGTAAGGCCTTCCTAGGTATTTGCGGCCTGGCTTCCCTTTCTCTTATTCCTGGGCTTCCCAGAACTGATGGATCACCAGGGGATCCTATGCCTGGCCTGCTCCAAGGCTCTGGCCAAGGTAAGGATGTCCTAGGATCCTCTGTGGTCTGAGGATCATGGCCTTCACTATGGCTTCAGCTGACAGTGCACTAGGCTGTGGGTGAGCAAATCTCTGGGAGAGGTTGTAACTCTGAGACGTGCTCTTCCCAACCCCCAACTCCACAGCCTGGTGCTCTCACCCCTTCACCCCTTCTCACCCCCATCTTGTGACCTAAGCACTCTGGCCAAGGTCAGCGTTCACAGTCCTGGCTCAGGCTCAGGACACAGGATCAGGACTATTCTCCCAGTCACCTGTTAGAGTGGGCTGCACCTGTCTAGCCCTACTGAGTCAGAGGCTTGCCAAGAGCAGGGGCTGTAGAAATCACCATGAGGAGGTGCCTGGGACCCCATGACTGCTTGGCTGAAAGCAGAGACCACTTGGAAGATGTAATGATAGCTGCTGCCAATGGCTAAATACATGGGTTTTCTCTACTTCAGGGCTTATATCTGGAAATGCTGGTTGGTGAGTGGCTAAGGGGCAGAAATATGAATTCATCCTCCCAACTTATGTGTGGATATCAAAGATGAGCCTGGAAGGACCCAAAGATGCCGCTCAAGTCTGTGGGGTTCCTGTAAACTCAGAGAATCCTCTTTTGTTTGGACACATTCTTCTGTCACACTGTACTAGACCCTAGTGTCAACATACAGGTTGAGGGCAGGTGTTGTCACACACACACACACACACACACACACACACACACACACACACACTGTAATAGTGGACTTCTATATTCCTGGGACACCCATGTGGAAAGACCACATGCCTTAGATATTATGGACAGACCCTGGCACACAGATTGGTGTATGCCTCACTGGCCCTTCTGGAAACGGGGCTGGGTCACCGAAGTTGACTGTGTGCACAAGCTGCTCTTGGGGCCTACCTGGGACCCCTCTTCCCCTTTGATCTACCAGGTAGATTTACACCAACCAGAGAATCTGCACAGATAGGGTTGTAACCCCACCCTGATACTCACACATAGCTTGCTGGCAACATATATATCGTTATTCATGAAGTTTTCTCCATTGTCCAGGCTGAGTAGAACAAAGATCACTCTAACACAGAGACAGACATTGAGAATCAGCCTGGTGACAAGGACTTTGGGCTTAGCTCAAGAAATAACCCCATTCTTCCTATGGTTATACTAAATTTCAGGCACTCTGAACTGCTAGAGTGGACTTATGGGTAAAGAGAGCTCATTTCTAGAGGAATGAGGTGAACCTCTGCAAGCATAGTGAAGGGCTGCAGATTAGACATGAGAGGCACCTACATCATATAGCTTTTGAGCTAAGGCATTAGGGAGATGTGCATGTTATCACCATGATGACTTGTACCAGAGAGGTTGTTGGAGAAGATGTTCTGGGCCTAAGTCCCATCATCTCCTGCATCCTGCCCTCAGTAGAGCCTGAGCACTGTGTACCACTCAGCACCATGGGTGTCACCAACAGGGTTAGGTGGGAGGACATTGGAGCCCACCTGCACATAGACAGATGCTCTCTAGCAGGGAGGACATCTTATATTCCACACTATAGGTAAACACTTCAAGGCCTTCAGGGAGGGGAACTTACTTTCCTGGTACGTCTACAATTGGTCCAGGACAAACAACAGTATCCTTCGTTATATTGGTGGGTTTTACTTCTGAAAGAAAATGACAAAGATTGCCAATGGATACTTCCTTCTCCTATGTCGCCCTCCGCCTGCTGAGTTGACCAATAAGCAGCAATCTCCTGTCTGTCTTCTTCAATCCAAAGACTGCTGATGGACCACCAACTCTGCCCAGCACCCCAGCACCAAACAGCACTCTGGTGCCCAGTAGAAATAGGTAGCAAGAGCCTCTGCACCTCAGGGTTCACCAACTAGGGAAGAGGTCACCTTTCATAACCTAAGAGCACACAATATGGTAATAAAAAGAAAAACAAGCAAATTTCCCAATAATGTGAAAACAAAAAAATACAACTAAATGTAAAGGTGGGAGATAAAAACTAAATCATGAAAAATATAAGTCATGAGGCTTAAAAATGAAGTAAAAATATTGCTAAAACTTCGGTAGAAAGGGAATACAGGAAAAAAAGACTGCATCCCAAGACAAAAATGTATAGGCCACTAAGAGATCACTAAGAGATTCTGAGAGGGGGAGGGGAAGGAGGCTCCCCATGGAGGAGCCCTAGGTGACTGTCTACCGCCAAGGGCTCAGTCCTGGGATCATGTATATGCAACAGTGAACGAGGCTGGGGATTTGAGGGGGATAGGAGAAGAGTCTGAAAGAGGAAAGGAAATGCCATAAAATTTAGGAATAAATTAAAAGTTTGTCTAATAATAAAAATATGTAAGAATTAGATAAATGTAGCTTAGAGAATAAAAAATAAAAACGTGATTTTTTTCTTGCATGTAATAAGTTTAAAAGAACATGGGTAAAAATGCCAGTGGAGGGGATGGCATCCCGAGCATCTCAGCAAGGACTCTTTTCACTTATCCACACCACCCTAGTGTCTGCACGACAGCATGAGGGTGAGGAGACCTGACTGAGGGAAGTGGCTCCACTTACCTCTGAAACTCATATCAATGTCACTTAAATAAAACCTGCAAATAATGTCTTCTTTATTCATGACAAAGTCAAAGCCATATCCACGAAGTACCACTGGTTTTGATTCTGTAAGGACAGCGTTCAAACCGTGAGGAGAGTAGAGTGTGTCATTCTTTCTGATCTACCTTTTCAGGGTTCTCCACTCCCTAAAATGGAATTTCCAGGTGGCCTCCAACAAGGGGGAATCTGTGTGTGAACCAATATCTACACTGCTTCCTGCAAACTCTTCCTCATAGCAGCAGAGATGCCCTGACCCTGATGCCTGGAGACACAGGGTAGGCAGCAGGCTGGCTGTTCCCACAGGGGCCAGGTAGGATTTCCTCAGCCTGTGCCCTTGCCCAGCTGCCTCAGGGCCCAGATCCATCCCATCTCTGTACCCTGTGCCCTTCAGTTCAAGGATAACTGACCCAGGACTCTCCTCTCTCTTCAGATTCCAAGAACACAGGCTGACTCAATGCTAGTCATAGGAAACAGGCAATTCAGTTTCATCTGGGGTGCAGCATCCTGCCTTGGGCTTCCCTCCAAACAACAGGCACTCTTATAGTTTTGGTTGTGAGCCTAGCCTTTAACGGCTGAGCCATCTCTCCAGCCCACAACAAGCACTCTGTATGTGGCAGATTCACACAAGATGACCAACAGTCTAATGGGTCTGTGGTTGAACTAATGTCTGGCAGCACCTGTCTCATTGGAGACAACTTATGTTTCCATCTGGGGTTTGTCACAGATGCCCAGATATCAAGACCTCTTTGTCCATGGGACAATCAGAAACATATAGAAAGCCTGCATGGCTGGGCTCCTTTACCCAGAAGCAGAAGAGTGCCTATAGAAAAGGAGGCATCTTGTCTTCACCCTGCCACACAACAGTCTCCTCTCTTGTACACCGCATAGGGAAGGACAGGGAGAAAAATAGATCCAAAAACCAGAATAGAAAAATGAGGATCAGATTCTGTGTTTCAGAGCTACCATCTTCTAGATGCTGCATCTGACGCCTGTGCATTGTCTCTAATCACCTGGATATACCATTCCCTTCTACCAAACAAAGGACACACGGTAGCCCCTCTGATGAACAGCATTTTCTCCAAGGCTGAGTGTCATGGGTATCAGAGCTCAGATATGATGATAGTCATGTCTGCTGAGGCCTAGAGCCATAGACTCCATGGGAGAACACAGATGTCAGGATTCAGCTGTCTAGACTGAAGGATGCAGAGCAACTCAACCCCACCAACACCAACACAAATGTCAGCCACAAAAGGGGACCAAACCTGAATGTATCATGATTCTGACAAAGAGAGGCAGCTCTTTAGCTTTCTCCTAAGACCATACAAATGTGTGACCTCTAATAAGCTGGAATGGACAGATGTGGTCCCTGTTAGCTCCAGTCCCTACCATTTCATGGCTGGTTTTTGTAGTCATTTTTGTAGGAACAGAGAATCCCCTCATGCCTCTAGTAACACAGTGGAAACCTTTGCTCCCAATTCTTTCTCTTCATTCCTCAATGTGACTACCCTGCTACTGACCTCATTCCGTGAATGTTCAGTATTTGACTTTTCTGGGAGAAACCAAGCTTCTCTGGATGTTCTGGTGGCTCCATCTAGGTTTCACTGAAAGTTTTTGTGCCCTTATTCTACCTTAGTAATTACACTTTTGTTATGAGATAAGTCATTAGTAACTGTATACATATTGCTATGTCACTGTGCCATGTCCCTTCTAACTGTACATCACACTATACCCAAATCAAAGTCACCCCATGCATGTTCATCCCCCACATATGCAGATATCACACTTACCCATATTACAACATACACGTAGTTCTTTACACCCAATGCATTCAAATATATATATATATATATCATGTACCATATGAACACAAGATCTATACATAAAGACATTATATAACAATAATACAAAAACACATGCACACAGAATACACACCCATATAAGCCATATGCACACAAAATTTTATACACCATCCAGAAATTGTTACACATACATAATTACTGCATGCATATCACCCACACACCACAAACACATGAATTCCCATACAACACATTTGTCTGCCTATAACAGCCCCCTCAGCTCTTACCTCCTATACATATAATCTGTGTATCTGAAGATATAAGGTATGGACAGATCTTGGAAATTAGCTGGAATTTAGAGAGTAATAAGCAAGGTCAGAAAAGTAAGCTTCAGGAATTCTGTGAGGTGGCACACCTCTACCTATACCCTTTGTACTCACTGGAAAAACGAGGCCTTTCAGCTGTGAATATCCCTTATTTGCAAATGTATTTTCTGCTTTGCCTGCAATTTTCGATATCTAAAAGAGAAAAGTAAATTGAGCATCCAGTCAGGAGCCATTTGATTCAACCATGGCTCAGCCACTGGCTTCTGCCCACATCTCAGGCTTTGGAAACAGCAAACTCTCTCTCCACCCTATCCAGGGGAAGAGTCTCAGTCATGTTTGCCATATTGCTGCAGTAGCTACCTGTTGGCCTTATCAGCAGGGTAGATGAGACAACTACCTCTGGAAGGTTTGCTTTAACTAGGGCTCAGAGGGGCATCTGGTCACCTGGAGTGTTACCTGGTACCCCACAGACCTGCCAACACCCACAATGAAAACAGTTGCTCCCATTTTCCGGGCATAGTCAGCCTAAGAGAAAGACAAGAGTTACATATAAGCCACCAGTGTATACAGCGTGGATGAGATGCCTCTGAGGGTGGCTGGGCTCACCTCTTCTACTGTATACTTAAAGGCATCTCTATCCAGAGGACCATTGAGCACGCAGATGATCGCGCTGGGACGACGGATACCTGTAGAAAAGCAAGGGTGACATGGTGCTTGACTTTCCAGGAGAAGCCTGCAGAACCTTTGGGATCCTCACAGGCTATGGAGCCCAGCACTACCCAATGCAGGCCCAGAACCCACCATTCAATGACCTCCAGAGTTAGAAGGAACTTTATTCACTACCTAGTCTGCAGATTAGGGGGGCAGGAACAGTCTATAGAGGTAGATTAGACTGTACTCTCAGGGAATCCCAGTCTCTCTACTCAGCCCAGTGAGGAGGGTAGAAACTGGTGTTAACTCTGGGCACATCTTGTTGGTAATAGTGAGCCCAGTAATCAGAGCTATAGGTCAGAAGATGTTAGACAAGGGATTCCACATTCCTTCAGCATCTTTTCCCACATTACAGACATGTGCTATGGTTCCTACACTCTAGGCTACGGGTCCTGGCTGTGCATTACCCCTGTACTGTCTGACATAAGGGTGCAAGAGACAGGTCAAGAGAAAAAGAATTGAAAATGGGAGATCTGGTAACCAAGGGGACACCAAGCCCTGGTTCCGTGAATGGGTTACTGTACTCTTCTTTCGGCTCACGGGGCCATCTATAAGCCAAAGACCTCAGCATGACCAACACCCTCACATAGCCATATAGGACCTCCTACCCTACTTAGAAGCATCACTAACACAGTGCTGTGCTCACAGGGACTGGAAGCCCAGAGAAGGGTCCACCGGGTCTTTTCTAGCACTAGACAGTCATTGGAAGAGGCCTGGGAATCTGCACATGGACTTTCCAGAGAACCCCGGCCCTGTGGGGGGGGCTACCCAACTAAAGTGTAGGCAGCTCACCTTCTGAGATATTCTTTTTCATCTGCTCATTTGCCTGCAATGAAACAAAAGACGGGGGTGGAGGGGATTGTGAGATGACCCCATGGTACTGGATGCCTAGGTGGCTCTGGCCTTGCATACCCTGAACAATCCATGGGAAAGGTATTCATGTCCTGCAGGCATGCTGTATTTTACCCGTTCAAGACCCTTAAGAATTTCTTCTCTGAAAAAAAAGAAAAGGTAGAGGTGTCATAAAGACTATGAACGGTGATAAACCATCGCCAAGCTTTCCCTGGGCCTCTCTTTGCCTCTAATCTCAGGAGCACAAAGGCAGCTTAGGACAGGGTAGGAAGGTCTCAGGCAGTATCAAAGCCAAGGACTCTCATGGGGACCCACATTCCTAATTGGAACCCTGATACCAAACTCACCCTCCTGAGCAATATATTATTCACCGTGCAGGGCTAAAGGAGGCTGCATCACCAGCTGAGCCAGCTCTGTCTCCACTGTCACAGAGCCATGGCATGCCTCCCTTGCCTCCAGTCTGATAAAGGCAGCAGCCAGTCTACTTAGATATAAGCCCAACTGTGGACTCCACAAGCTCCCGACAGAGAAGTCCTGAGCCTGGAAGTCAGGCCCTAGGGCTGCCCATGAGGCAACTGTGTAGTTTCTTAGGCTAGAAGCAACATGGCCTGCCAGGTGCTGTTAAAACAGAACACACTGAGGCAGACAGGGCTGGATCTGCTAGCTGTTCTGGGGCAGAAAGTGGGGTACAAGAGTAACCCAATATGACAAGGTTTCACAGCACAGATACAACAAAATTACTCACAATGGACTCTAAGGTGGCTTCCTACTGGGGATAGAACTCTTGCCTGAGCTGAGCTCTGAAGACCTTAGCTGGCCCAACCCAGCCTAGAAAGTAGGAGGGTGATACCCATTAGGCCCAGTGGGGTCAAGTCATAGCCTGTTAATCCATCCCAGCCCCCACCCATCTGTCCAGCCTCTACTGCCTCTCCGGGCTTTCTACAGGCAATCCTTCCCATAGGTGTTCTCTCTGCTACCTCAAACTCAGCCATGTCTCTCCAAACTCAAGCCACAGGGCACATTAGATCTTT
Organism: Sigmodon hispidus; assembly: GCA_004025045.1. NCBI lineage: Eukaryota > Metazoa > Chordata > Mammalia > Rodentia > Cricetidae > Sigmodon > Sigmodon hispidus. The sequence continues at coordinate 99,807 of PVIH01001750.1, read as the reverse complement.
CCTGAACTCTTGGAGACAGCGCTCTGTTCCTTTCCCCCAAATGAACTGGAACTGTGATCTCCATAGACATGAGACATGTCCCCTTCACTCATTGTTCCTGGCTTTTCTCCCAGGCAGGCCCTGGACAGGGGTTCCCTAGACCTCTTCACACCCCTAATCCTAAATTTTATGCCTTTCTCTGTTCTTTTTGCTCTGTATGGAGTTCCAGACAAGGCATCTAAAGCTTTTTCTCCCAGAAGCCCCAAACATTTTTTCTCTGGTACTCTGGGGACATGTGGGTCACCTTCCTCTGTGGATACCTGCTCCTTATATCTGCCTGTAATGTACAGGTCAGTCTTGGACTCATGGTCTCACTTTTGGATTCCCTCTTCCCAGAGTGGGCCTCAGTTGCCTTTCCTGCACCCTGGAACATCCCTTTGGTTCCCTGCTATCTCCTGTCCCACTGACCCAGGCAGAGAATAATCTAGTCTGATGAGTTCTGTACAAGGCAAGGTTGTTCAGGGGACACGTCTTCCACCTTCGTCAACCCTACGTGTTCTCATAACCAGATCCCAGAGAAGATTCAGTGGTGGTGGAAGGCAGACAAGCAAGAACACAGGAACATTTGGAAGCACCAGGTTATGGTGCCAGTGAAGCAGGAATTCAAGGGTCTGGCAGACTAAAGTTCACTGTACATAGCAGCACATAGGCATGTGGCAACCAGCCACGGTGGACACCGGTAGTAGCCCTCATGAAGGCCTCTGAAAGCTCTCAGTTCTATGGAGGCCTGAAACCCCAAGCCTTAGTCGGCCTTCACATAAATACCTGTTTTGAGTGATGGGCAGGATGATGTTACCCTTACAGGAGAAGGTGATAATGGATACTCGCAGTTCCTGGCTGGGAGGAAGCAGTTGTTATTAGAAGTCACCACCTTGACACAAGGCCATCAGGTTGTCAAGGAAGGTACTCAAACACAATTCTCCTTCCCCGTTCTCATCGCTTCCCTTTGGAGCCTTATCCAGTATGAGTAAATTTCATGAAAGATTCTGAACCCAATGGAAATGTGGCCCCTAAGAAAGGGAGGCAGCCAAAGTAAGCCTCTCCTCCATCCCTGTGTTCAAACACATGCACACTTAAATGCTCTTACACGCATACACGTACACACATTCATATACACACCCACCCACACTGAACAACCAAGGTTCCCCTCCTCTTGTATACCATAGATTTCTCAGCATCTCAGCCCAGCTTCAAGGAATTGTTCTTCCTCTGCCTTCCCCTTCTGCACTCTCACCCAGGACCTTCAGAAAACTATCCATCAAGTATCCCTGTGACCCATCTCTAGTTGAGCTGACTCAGCTGGATCTCAGTCTTGGTCTACCCTTCTAATATTCACAAAGCATCTATGTTCCCCCATCCCCGTAGCTTACAATGGAAAATTCAAAATCCTTGGCCTGGCTTAGTAAGTCCCTGTGCCCTGACTAGCACTCCCCTGAGTGACCTACTCATCAGCCTCAGAAACCACCCACTTCCATTCTTGAGACCACCCTAATGGTTGCTCTGTCTTTATCTTCTTCATCACTAAAGTTATCTTATTTCTACACACTTTTGGACAACCACCCTGACTTCCTTTAGGAATTGCTGCCTTTACCTGAATCCTCCCTCGCCTTGGTGCCTGCCCTTCTCTTTTGAGTCCAAGCACTCTGCAACCAAGTGAAAGTTACCGGGTCCCAAGCCTTGCACTCTGAGGGGTCCTGGAGGGTGAACTCTGTTCCTACACTACACCTAGCTTCCAGGCAGGAGCAGCCAATGCTGCATACATCCCAAGGGACTAGCCAGGGTCTGTACTCCCACTATGAGGAACTCTTGCACCTCCCCAATCCAAGATGTCCTCTGCATCACGAAGGAGCCTGCCGCATCAAGTCATACTTCAATAAATTGTGAATCACGTCAACCATAAACTGGTACACGTAAGGCCAACCGAATGCCATGGTTTCAGATCTGAAGACAAAGGAGATATCATCCCTCAGTGGATACAAGGTTTTAGTGGACTGGACCACTTCCTCCCTTCCCAGCCTTCCAATGGCTTCCTTAACTAGCTGCCTCTGCAACAATAGTGCTAACCACATAAGAGCATCCTGAGAGGTGACCTTCTCTAGGGGAAGCAATTGTCAGAAGGTGGCTAGAGATCTGGTAGAACTGAAAGAACCCATGTTAGAGGCTGAAACACAAATTCTAGTTGGTATTTCATGAAAACTCAGAGCCAGATATTGGGGGAAAGCTGGAATATCAGAGAGAGGAAACAGATCACAGTCAATTCTCACCCAGCCAACTGCTCAGGCTAAAAGCTATCTTCAAGAGTCCTCAGCCAGGCTCATCGCTTCTACAGAATATTTAAATGTCTGCTTATGCCTGTCTTAAGTATCTTCATCACCCAGCTGTTTCCCTTCCAGGTTCAATTCTGCATCATAATTTTAGAGTTAGGATTAAAGGTGTGAGCTACTACTGTTTGGTTGTTAGGCCTTGAACTCACAGAAACACAGAAAGATCTTTTTCTCTAGATCTTTTTATGAGATTAAAAGCGTAGGTCACCACTTGGTCTTTTCCTATGCTGGGATTAAGTTACCACTCTCTGACCTTCCTGGCTTGACTGTGAGCAGATCTGCTTTCTGATATTCCAGGCTGATTTTATTAAATATAAAATATATCACCACAAGAGGCTCATTGGTGTGGCTGGCTGAGCACAGCAGAGACTGTGTGGTCCTGAAATAGAAAAGGGCATCTTGTTTGGAAAAGCTCCTGAGTTTGTAAATAGCCTCTCTGGGCTCCCCACTTGCCTTTGGCTTTCTGTTTCCAGCCCCCTTTCATCACTTAACACCACTGATGTCAGACATCCTCGTGTGTCATACTCCAGGCCCAGAGGAAGGCTCAAGCCTGACCAATATTGTCTTTGTTATATCCTTGAGTTCTTGAACATCAGATTTGCCCCAGTATATGTGGATTCGTACCTGTGTACCACCCGCTCTCTTTTCTCATGACATTCCCCAGATTTCCCTCACACTTCCCAGCACCCATAAGAAAAGCATTTTCTCCGAGAGATGGGCCTTAGTTTTGGTTGGTGGGGATGCAAGCCTGTTTTGAAGCCTACACGACCCAGTCATCCTGGGCTAAGAAGGGCTCCTCCGTCAGATGTTGCTAGGAGATGGTAGTCACTGCTATCATGACACCATAGTTCCCAATCCTCCTGAGAGCTGTGGGAATCTTCCAGTCTGACTCTCAAATTACTGCTCAGCCTCCCCCCTCCCACCCCTGGATAGAAAGCAGGCTGAGAAAAGAAGTGGGGCTTTGTGACCTTTCATCTACTAGGAGTCACCTCTGACCCACATCCCCAAAACAAAGGGCTCTTTAATTCACAGCTTTGCTTGTCTTCGCATCAAGGAAGAGACAAAAAGAACTTCAGATATGGGGATATATGGGGGAGTGCTCAATGGTTATCTACTCTCTCTGAAATCTGAATAATGGTACAGAGTGAATCTGAGGCTGCTATATTCCCTGGATTTTGTTGGGTCATGTGTTCTGAATGCTGTGAGTCAGAAGCACCTACTGACAGAAGCATTCTCGCCACCAGTGACACTTTTGCTCATGAATGTGACCTTCCCAAAGGTGATGCTCATCTGTGTAATTGTGGCTTAATTAGTCACGTGTTGCTGTAACAAAATATCTGACAAAAGCAACTTAAAACTTATTTTGGCTTGTAGCTCGATAACACAGTGGACAAGTCATAGCAGGAGCGTGAGGCAGTTAAATCTATTGCATCCAGAGTCAAAGAGCAAAGAACTCCAGGTGGTAGTGATCCCTGCTTTTAATCCCAGCAATCGATAGGCAGAGATGGGGGGATCTTTGTGAGTTCGAGGCTATCCTGGTCTACAAACTGAGTTTTAGGACAGTCAGGGCAGCGCAGAGAAATTGTCTCAAAAAAAAGCAAGGAAGAAAGGAAGGAAGGAAAAAAGGAAGGAAGGAAGGAAGGAAGGAAGGAAGGAAGAGAACGAAAAGTGATAGATACAGTGCTCAGCTTTCTATTTCCTTTGTATTCAGCCTGAGACTCCAGCTGATGGAATGGTATTGCCCACATTTACCATGGGTCTGCCCACTTCAGGTAGCCAACATAGAAAATCTGTCCTACACATGTCCAGAAATGTGTCTCGTAAGCAACCCCAGATCCTGTCAAGTTGATAATATTAACCATCAGATGCTCATCTTTTGTCAACCTGACACCAAAACAAAACTCCCTTTGTCAGCTCACGGCCATCTCAGAAGACACAAGGCATTCAGTCTGACTTCAAAGGTCCCTTTAACAGCCCCAACACTACTCAAAAGTTTAGGTGTATAATCTTTTGGGGGCTAAGGCAGTGAGCTTAAATAACATAAAAAACAAACATGTGCTTCTAGCACACATTGACACAGAGTAAACATTTCAGAGGGGGGGGGAGACAGAAGCAAAAAAGATCAGACGAAAACAAAATCCAAACCAAGCAGGGCAAACATCATGTCCATCATGTGGAGGATTGGAACCATCCCCTGGGCTAGCCCAGGCCCACTAGGTTTGCTACCTTCTTCATGCATGGCTTCGTTTCCAGGTCTAATCTGTGTCTGCAGCTCTCCTCAGCAAATGGCCCTCGGATCTCCTTTGAAACTGAGACCTCACTCCTCAGCTTCATGTATTCTGATCCAACTGCATATGGTCTGGACTCAATGGCTTCCTAGAACCATGGCACCAAGGCCTGTGGCCGCCAAAATCTTGCATCTTTTGTGCCAAAAATGCTGGACTACATAAAAGATGATGCTAGATTCTATTGCTAACTCATGATGAAGCTTTACTCCTACAGAGCACAGTCCCATCTGTCTCTGCTGATTCTAGGAAACCCTTTATTGGGGGTTGTTTTCCAGCAAGGAACTACTGCACTGGGATTCCTAGTGTAGACTCTTCCCTTCTGGAGAATCTATGTTTTTCAGAAGATAGTCTTTCCTGGGTAGTATTTTGTCCTTGGGTTATCTTTTCTATTTCAGTGCAGAGAAGATATTTAAAGATAACAATTTCAGTTGCTTTCTCAGCACCCACCTTGCCTGCAACTTAAATGTTGTCCTTTCCCCACAAGCCACGTTTTTAAAAATGTATCTTACTGGCGTGTGTGTGTGTGTGTGTGTGTGTGTGTGTGTGTGTGTGTGTGTGTAGACCTGGATACCAGCAGTGAGCAATAACCATGACATAGACCACATGCTATCCTGTCTTGAAATTTCTTCCACCAAACAAATTAGTTCAAACTGTAGTCTCCTTGCCTCTGTTTCCTAAGAGCTGGGATTATAGGTACATATGATCATAAAGTCATAGATGCAGAAGTCTGGAGTGGCTGTTCACACTGTATTCACAGTCCAGAAGCAGAGAGAAACCGGTGCTAGCTAACAGCTTGCTCTTTAATGCAGTCTGGAGCCCTCGGAACAGGGCTGCCAATTTCCCACCTCAGTTAGCCCAATCTAGAAATTCCCCCATAAACATGCCCTGAGGTCTATGTCTCCTGGGTGATGCTTGGTCCTCTCAAGTTGAAAGTCAATATTAACTATCATAGTTCCACACCAAAGAGCAATCTCCCCCTTTTCACTCTCCTGCTGCCTCTGTGCAGCTGAACTCTGTATAGACATGAGGAGCATCACTGCTTCATGGCCCCAACACTAGCAAGACTGTCATTCTTGATGCACCCACGCGCCTGCAGATAAACCTCATGATATCAGCAACAGAGGAAAAATAAAGAATAGAAAAGGAAAGCCAGCTTTTATAGTATTCTATCAAACTATGGGTGAATCCAGAACTTTCTCCAAAACCCAGCAGACTGCTCATTGCTTCCGGTATGCCTCCTATCAGTTGTGAATAACTAAGCTTTGACTCTAAAAACTCAATGCAAAGCAGACTTTGCTCTGGTAAGCTCCCTGACTGCAGTGTGTAAGACAGGCCCTTTTCCCTAACAGGAGGTGACATGGCATTTTGTTTTTGTCCCTCTGTGAAGAGTACTTTCCAACAAACACTCAAAAAGACCCAAAATATCTATCCTGCTCACAAACTCCAGAAGTTTTCAATTTGAAATTACAGTTTAATATTTTTAAAAATTATAGTTTAGTTTAAGTTAAATTATATTTTAAGTTACAATTAAGTTTTCAATCTAAGATTATATTGAAAGAGGATCCAGATTCCTGAACTCAAGACAAGTTGAGGGTTCAAGAACAGTGGGAAGAAAGGCCATATGACACTCAGGAACCTAGAACTTCCAGAACATTGACCCATTTGTGTATTAATGCTGATCCTTAATGAACCAGTAATCACATGGCATCCGAGGGTGTATTTTGTGCTAAAATCTAAGATCTGAACATTATAATCATATTAACAAGATATGGGGAAAGAGATGAGATAGAATCTTTCAGCTATGAGAAAGCTAAATGCACTTTTCCTTCAGATAACAACTGGTAGAGGCTCTATAAAGCTAAACAGAAACAGAAGGGACTCAGTATAATCCTGTTAGTATAAACAAGGTCATCATAATACCAGTAGGAAAAATCTAGGCTTGCATGTAACTGTGTTAAGGGAGCGGGATCAGAGGTGGAGAATTTGACGGGTGCCTTGAGTTGTGATACACATTATAGAGCTGGACATTCAATTTACCCTCATTCACTTGTAAACCAGCAAGCAGGCTGTAAGTGAACATGATATAGTGACAGGCTGCATAATCAGTAATATTTCACACCCCTATCTGTGCCCATAGCCCTTCCCATCCATCATAAAGAAGGGCTCATTCCCTTCTATACCCCACAGTGGTGCCCTAGGGAAGTGGGTGGGATGGCAGCTGAGAGGCCCACTCTATAGCACTGCCTCAACCAGGCTGTCAGCCCCACAGCCCCATAGGGTCCATCTTCATCTGGCCCTGATGCCCAAGGGAAAATGCTAACCTCAGCAGTGCTAACTATCAAGGGACGAGATGTGCCCATTGTTTTCAGAATTCCTGGTCTGGACAGAGAAAAGACCTCTTTTTGAGGTTAAGCTTTTCTTAACTTTAAATTATCCTGTCTACCTTTTGTCTCTGACTTTTACAGTTCTCTTACTTCTGTAAATCTTACTTTAACTCTTACTCTGTGCTTGGCTGGATGGCCAGGTGGCTGGCCCCTAGCAGCCTCTTCTTCTCTCACTTCTAGTCAAGAGGGCTTCCTAAGCTGCTGGCCTAGCTTAGAGACAGGGGCTAAACCCATGTCCCTTCACCCACCAGTGTTCCAGGAGAATGAGAGAAATTAGAATATTCAAGCCTGAAATAATGAGCAGAGCTCAATCTTGTCACCAGAGCCCAGGAAGCCTGGTCTTGCCACCACCAAATGCCTTGGTCACTTTGCCAACCCAAGAATGTGCTCCAAAACAGAAGTCCCAATCTCCTCTGCAGTCCAGATGTTTGAAGATGCAAGCACTCAAGAGAGTTCAGACAGGGCTTCCCCAACTCTGCTGTGGGTGAGTGAGCAGAAAGTCCAGGGCTGTAGAATATTATTTCAAGGTGTGTTACTTTTGTTTATGTTGCATTTGTTTAACTCTGTGAAGCTCTGTTACTTTGCCTGTCTAAAACACCTGATAGTCTAATAAAGAGCTGAACAGCAAATAGCAAGGCTGGAGAAAAGATAAACAGGGATGGCAGGCAGAGAGAATAAATAGCAGGAGAAATCTCAGAGGAGAAAGAAGATCTAGGAATAAGGAGAGGAGGATGGAGATGGTAGGAACCAGCCCCAGCCCCGTCCCCAGCCCCACCCCAGCCCCGCCCCTCCCAGCCAGCCACAGAGTAAGAGTAAGATCTACAGAAGAGAACAATAAAAGCCCAAAGGAAAAAAATGTTGATGGGTTAATTAAAGCTGGTAAGAAACAAACCAAGCTAAGGCCAGGTTTTTATAATTAAGAATAAGTTTCTGTGTGTGATTTATTTGGGAGTTGGGTGGCAGGCCCCCTCAAAAGTAAAAGAGTGAAAAACAACCAACAATGGCCCAGCCCTGGCTCTACCAGGAAGTGTAGAGAAATGAGCCCAGGCTAGCTCTTCCAGCCCAACCCCACAACCTTCTCCTGACAGCCAGGAGGGGCATAAGAACTAGCCCATCCTACCCAGGGCCACACTGAGTCTCTGGCTCTTTATGTAGGAGAAAGCTGACTGCTTAGGGCAGCCAAGCAAAGGCCACTTGGTGGTACCAGTTATTTCTGCAGGGCCCCTGAGTGGGCTCCTCACATGGCTGTAAAGTCATCTAGCTCCTAACAGCCAGTGTGCAAGACAATGAAAACTCAGTTTGGGGGAAGATGGTATGGAGAGAGCCATCAGGAAGCACTGTAGTGGCCTCCCTGACTTCAGGAAATAAGTCAGTCACAGAACCTGGGTATGTTCTAACCACTATGGTCTCTGGAGAGGCTGAACCTTCAGTGTCCCCTGTAAGGAAAAGCCACTCACTTATCGATGACAAAGTAGATGTCAGGGAGAGCCTGGCATATTTTCCCTCTTGAATTCCTTCGATGCCACATATGCCTCGGGCTCTGGTCTTCATGATGGTGGAAATTTCTGGAGCCCAAGCCCAGTCCAGGGTAGTTTTCCCAGTCAGGGTACTGATACAGAAAGTTCCCTGTGCTGAACAGTGATGGGAGTAACATCAGCAGGAAGAGCACAGAGTGAAGTACCAGAGGAAAGCCCAGCATCTCCATAACGATCTTTGTAAGGTCCCAGACAGGCAGACCATAGGCTGCCTCTGACTTCCTTGCCTGCTGCCGCTGCCTGTACTTAGGGACAACTGCTCTTGGGTCCTCTCACCAATGCTCACTGCTGCTCTGGAGGTACCCTGCCTCTCACTGCAAAGCCCTTCCCCCAATGCATTAGGCTTATGATGGACAGGGAGGTTGACATGGTGACTTTGTGACCTGCCCCCCTGCTCAGTGGCTGACAGTACCAAGTGGACTTTAGGTAGCAGATAAGGCCTCTGTCTCTCACCTAGCCAAGGAATCCAGACATTCTGTTAATTGAGATGGTGTTTCTATGTGGCCATGACCATGGGTCATCATTAGTGAGGAAGTCCAGGTGGGATATTAAAAGTTGTTTGTGGGTCTCTGGGTCACCCAGGTGCTGACACTGTCTAGAAGTAAATGGAGATGATGTGGTCCTGCCAGTTTTCTGTGAACAGGGCAGTTTAACCATTCAGTGGCAAGTGACAAGATGCCCAGCCTTGGGGACTTAACTGTTGTATTATATTTGCAGGGTGGGGCCCTCAGGAAGGGTAGAGCAGATAGAGTATATTTCAAGATGGGGCTCTGTGGGAAGAGCTGAGCAGAAAGGCAAGACTCAGAATTGTCTGAAGGCTTCCTCAGAGGCACCTGGGCTAAAATTCCTCTTCTGTTTGGACCTTGCTACATTTCTTAGTTGTGAATCAAGAGAACTATAATGTGGTGTGAAATTTCATAATTTCTAAAATACAAAATATTCAAGATATTCTATCATTTCAAATAATTCCTGAAACAAAAGCCCACCAATCCAATGCAGTGTGCTATAAGGCATTTGCACATTATATGAGTTAAAAGATTTATTTTAGATTTATTAAGAACAATTTTATCAGATGTGCTCATATATATATATATATATATAAAACAAAGGAAACAAAGTTGATCAGAGTTGATCTTAGTTTTTCTAAGTTTGTGTGTCCTCAGCTGAAAGGCTCTGGAACCTTTTTAAATGTAAGTGTTTCCCCATAACATCCCTTCTGCTGCTGCCAGTACTGTGACGCAGTGAGGTAACCATAGGCCAAGTCCACAGCAATCCTCTGGGGGCCAGGGGCCTATGTCCTTGTTTCTAAACCTTCTCTGCTGCAGAAGCTCTGGCCTGCAGATATAGGTGATGTCATAAAGGGTTCCACATTTTGACCTTGCTCTCTGTGATCCTCTCAAAGCTCTGACCCTCCATCAGGAAAGTCACCTCCTCTTGACTACCTCACTGTGAGGAGTTGTGGATACATAGATAGATATAGGGGTCCTGTGAACAGTCACAGAATTGTCCAGACCAGGTACACAGGCAATAGGGAAGAAGCTTCCAGATAATTTCAGTCTCTACAACACAAGTCCTAACGCAGTGCTGAAGCCTTTCCAGGAACCCTGTCAGAGAAACCTCTCTTTCCACACTCCCCAAGGGGCTGACCCATAGAATTTGTGAGCACAAAAACATGGTTCTCTGTTAAGTCACCAAGATCAAGCAGCTTCTCACACAGTGATGGATGACTGCGTTATTTCTGTTCACAGATGATGCTGGCAGCAGCACCTGGTCCCCATCCCTTTCTAAATTCTACTATGGCCTGGCTTACTTGAAGGCACACGCAGGCCTCCTGGCCCTTTGGCCTCCTCACCCTCAGTGACACGGTCATCTCATACTTTCTGCTTCCTTCTTAGTGAAAAGAATGACTGGGAGTCCCTTAACATGGTCCCCAAGGCCCTCTGTGAAGCTGTGATAAGAGACAAGAAGGCCTTATCTGAAACCTCTGCAAAGGTCCTATGACTGCCACTGCGCACTGTCAACATTAAGGCACTGAGCAGAGGGGCAGGTCACAAAGTCACCATGTCAACCTCCCTGTCCATCACAACCCCAAGGTGCTGGGGGAGGGGTTATTTAGGCAGCGAGAGGCAGGACATCCTAGAGCAGGTGCATCCCCAGTCTCTGTTCTGATGCCACTGGATGGAGCACAGCGGTGAGCACTGGTGAGGGGACCCAGGACTGCTGTCTCTAGGTATAGACGGACACAGCAGAGAAGAAAGTCAGCCGTGCTCAGCCCGCACACACTTTGGCACAGCATCCCCATTTCTAGGAGACTCACAGCATCAGCCAAGAAAATGCAAGACTCTTGTCCCCAAGTGTCCTGCTCAGTGTACCTGCTGCTGCTGCTACTACTGTCCTTACCGCTTGCTGCAGTCCAGAGTTTCCTGTATCCTGATTCTAGCCAAGGGCATGCTGATGAAGACTCTGCTAGGCTCCATAGTGATGAAGACTGGAAGCCAAGGCAGGCTGTGGAAGAAGGAGAGGAGGAAAAGGAGGATGAAAATGAAGCAGTTCTGCAGTATTGTGATGGTGACTTCGATATTTACTACATCTTTGACAAGTGAGTAGCCCTTGATGCCCTGGCCCTAGATAATCTCCATGTGCTTCTATCCCTGGCAGAACAAGGCATGATAGCCTCTGCTGGTGAGACCACAGAATTAGTCAGGAGACAGAGGCAGACAGATCTCTGTGAGTTTGAGGCCAGCCTGGTCACAGAGTGAGTTCCAGGACAGCCAAGACTGTTACACAAACTCTGTCTTGAAAAAAACAAAGACCAGAGAATTGGATCGCTTCAATTTCCTTTATGATTAGAGAAAAATCATCAGGAGGTCCTTCAGGCAATTTTGTCTGCTTTTGTCATTAGCCATCTTTCATTGCTTTCCTTGTTGAATTTGGAGAAGATGAATGTGCACCTGCTTTGTAGTTCAAGTTGCTTTTGAGGACCAGGAGTGGGAGCTGGCTGGATAAAGACTGAGATTCAGACTTCTAATGACTGCAGTAGAATCACAGCATCAGAAGGGATGAGGGGGAACAGCTAACTGGTGTCACTTAAAAAAAAAAAAAGGATTTTATCAAAGGAGGGTATCTCCAACATGTGCTTTCTTTCTAAGGAGCCCTTTGTCTGGAAGGGAAATGACAAATCTGGGGCTGTGGTGGTGGAGTGGCTGCGAGAAAGCAAATAGCAACCTAGACGCTGCCTCTTCTGAGAACCAGGCTCGGAGCAGGGCAGCCCTGGTACACGGGGGAGAAGGAGGTCCTCACCGCTGCTGTGCTGGTTGGGTTTTGTCAACTTGTCACCATATAAAGCCATTTGGGGGAAAGGGGAATCTTAATTATCTTAAAGATCCCTCCATCAGACGGCCGGTGGGCGAGCCTGTGATACATTTTCTTCATTAATGAGTGATGTGGGAGAACCCATCCCACTGTGGACAGGCCACTTCTAGGCAGGTGGTCCTGGGTTGTATAAGACAGCAGACTGAGTGAGCCAGGGGCCAGTAAGTACTGTTCCCATGGGTGCTAGCTCAGTTCCTGCCTTGAGGTTCCTCTGTTCCCTTCAAGATGGTCGGGATGTTTCAAACTGAAACAAATCCTTTCTTCTCCCAAGTGGCTTGTGGCTATGGTGTTTGTCACAGCAACAGAAAGCAAATCAAGACTCCACAGCTGGTATCTGCCTTCCTGGGCTCCACTTTTCCTGCCTCCTTGGGGTATGGTAACATGGGAGCTGCTTGACAAAGCAAACAGGAGTCACTGAGCTCTGGTAATCAGAGGCTGCGGCTTACTTTCTTCTCTATGTCAGGTCACCAGGAAGTCTAAGACAGAACAGAATGAATCCGCTTTAGACTGTCTAAAAAGGGAGAGGTGAGGCTAGTGTGGGATAAGCCGGGGCCAAGGCAAGAGGCTTCCTAGATGGTCTGTGTTCCCTGGTCTCTACTCTCTGTCTCTGCTCTGCAGATAGGCCCCCAACACCAAGCCCTGCATAGCCCACAGTTCTTCCCCAGGCTTCTCTCTGTCCCAGTATTGCCTCTGTGGCAGCTATGCATAAGAACCAAGGTGCTGGCCTGACTCTGTGAGGGACTGAGAGCCTTTACTCTTCAGACTCAATTGTGCAGAGACAGGGCTTCGGTCCTTCCTCCTCTGGTCCAGTTTCCCTCTGCAGCCAGCTTTCTTGGGGCACGTTCCTTTCAGAAAAGGGGTTTCCACGTCTGAGAGGGTCACCCCTTTCCTTGTTGGCTTCGGGACAGTTGGTTGAACAACAGCTTGATAAAAGACGGTTGCTTCCTGTGGAAAAAGAGGGTCTTCCTGCAGGCTCCTCTTAGGTCACCTGTCAGTTCCCTCAGGCACCTTTGGCCTGTGAAACACCATTCTTTCCTTGGAAGCTTCATAGCTGACTGAGGAGACACAATCCTGACCTTCCTTGGTGCATAGCTCCAAAGTGTGTCACTGAGTCTGATTTCCCTGTGTGAAAAGAGCTGCCTTTTATTCTACATTCTTGCTCAACTAGAGTATCACCAGGTAACCAGACTATTCCAAAGTCCTGCAAGAAAGCTGTCTGCTCCTCCTTACACACACTTTATCTAGGACACAGGGAGGGCAGACCCAATGTAGTCAGGCTTTTCCTGGTGATTTGGGGACATAAGTCAGTGGGCAAGATGCTTACCATAGGGGTGAAACTCATGCCAGAAAATGACTGGGAATAGAGATAGAGTTGAGGAGGTTTGTACACAAGCATGATGGTCACAACTGACTTGTGGGAGTTTGGGAGCTGAAAGATACCCCCTAATTCTATTCCTCCTTCAGCCACAGGAGTAAGTGCCTACCTGCACTGTGGAATGGAATATCTCTTGGAATGAATGGGCACAGCAGTTCTACTGCCTGAGGACCTAGAAGGGAACACAATTGGAAGACTTTCCAGTCTCTGGTGCTTGGAGCTTGATAAATATTCTCAGGCTGGGCAAACAAAAGCAGAGTGTTTGTTGCCATTTGGAGGGCTTGTTTTTTTGTTTTTTGTTTTTTGGGGTTTTTTATTATCTATTTATTTACCATCATCTATTACTATACAAAAGACACATTTGTATTGAAATTTCTTTAAAAAGATACAGCATTGAGAATATCTTAAAGGGAGAAACTTGATAAATATATCTTCAGATTTAATAATAGTTGTAGTTAGTTTGTTCCTATGTAGGCATATTAAATAATGGAAATAACTGCTCTCTGTATCTCTTTTCTCTAAACTACATGGAAGATAAAAAATAAAATTTAAAGGGTCTCAAGCCATGTTAGGCTCAGCTACAGATAAAGAAAGCACACTAGGTCACAGTTAATGCCCACAGATGCACTGTGGCCACCACAAATTCCTGCTAAGCAACCTTCTAAAGTGAGACCAGAAGTTGGTGGTGGTGGTGGTAGTGGTGTGTGTGTGTGTGTGTGTGTGTGTGTGTGTGTGTGTGTGTGTGTTTTAAATCACTTTATTCACCCATCATCTTTGAATAAAATAAGAATGATTTTGTTTAAAGTCCACTAATGAGTGAGTACATCCCCTCCTGATCCTTCTGGGTTTATGAGACCTCGCTCAGGAGGATATTCTCCAAACCCACCCATTTGCCTGCAAATTTTAGAATATCATTTTTTCTTACTGCTGAGTGGTACTCCATTGTGTAGATGTACCACAGTTTGTTAATCCATTCTTCAGTTGAGGGGCATCTAGGTTGTTTCCAGGTTCTTGCTATTACGAATAATGCTGTTATGAACATAGTTGAGTTAATGCTTTTGGGATGTGAATATGTGTCTTTAATGTATATGTCCAATAGTGGTATTGCTGGATCCTTAGAGAGAATGATTTCCAGTTCTCTAAGAAACTGCCATACTGCATTCCAGAGTGGCTGAACAAGCTTACTCCCAGCAACAATGGAGGAGTGTTCCCCTTGCTCCGCATCCTCTCCAGCACAGGCTGTCATCTGTGTCTTTTATCTTAGCCAATCTGACAGGTGTAAGGTGGTATCTCAAAGCTGTTTGTATTTGCATTTCTCTGATGGCTAAAGATGTCGAGCACTTTTTCAAATGACTTTCAGCCATTTGTAATTCTTCTTCTGAGAATTCCTTTTTTGGTTCTGAATCCCACTTTTTAAATGGGTTATTTAGGGTTTGAGGCTCTAGTTTCTTGAGTTCTCTCTATATTTTAAAGATCAGCCCTCTGTCACTTGTAGGGTTGGTGAAAATCTTTTCCCATTCTGTAGGCTGTCATTTTGTCCTATTGACTGTGTCCTTAGCCTTACAGAAGCTTCTCAGTTTCAGGAGGTCCCACTTATTGATTGCTGTTCTTAGTGTCTGTGCTACTGGTGTTATATTTAGAAAGTGATCACCTGTGCCAATGCATTGGAGGGTATTTCCCACTTATTTTTTTATCAAGTTCAGCGTAGCTGGTTTTATGTTGAGGTCTTTGATCCACTTGGATTTGAGTTTTGCACAGGGTGATAAGTTTGCATTCTTTTACATACTACCATCCAGTTATGCCAACACCATTGAAGATACTATCTTTTTTCCATTGAATATTTTTGGCCTCTTTGTCAAAAATCAGGTATTCATAGGTGTGTGGGTTAAGGTCGGGGTCTTTGATTTGATTCCATTGATCCACAAGTCTGTTTTTATGCCAGTACCAGGCTGTTTTTATTACTGTAGCTCTATAGTATAACTTGAAGTCGGAGATGGTGATGCCTCATGAGGTTCTTTTGTTGAGTAGAATTGTTTTGGCAATCCTGGCTTTCCTGTTACTCCAAATGAAATTGAGTATTGTTCTTTCAAGGTCCATAAAAAATTGTGCTGGAATTTTGATGGGAATTGCATTGAATCTGTAGATTGCTTTTGGTAGAACTACCATTTTTACTATGTTGATCCTACCTATCTAGGAGCATGGGAGAGCTTTCCATTTTCTGATATCCTCTTCAATTTCTTTCTTCAGGGATTTAAAGTTTTTGTCAAACAGATCTAGACTGTCATGCTACTGCTCTGTATATGCAACAGTTTTCCTCACTTCCCCAGTGTTTTAAAATTCCAAAGAACATGGGTCTGGGGTTTCCGCTAAGCAGAGGGCCATGGAGAAGTCTAGCAGGCAAGACTTGACGTGCCTGTGTTCATGTTACCTGTTGGGGACGGTGCTGCAAACACAGAGATGACAAGGCCTGTGTCCTCCCTCACCTGGAGGGATCTGAATGAAGCAGCCTTTCCAGGAAGGATGGCTAGGTTCTACAGGCTGCTGAAATAGCCAGGGTGCTAAGCAACATCAATATGTGGAATGTGTGTGTGTGCGCACATGTATGCATGTGTGTGTATGAGAGTGAGAGAGAATGAGAGATGATATCAAATGGAGACTTTTAAGGAGGAGGAGGAGGGAGGGAAAAAATAGGACCAATGAGAAAGGGAAGGGAAGTTGAAGGGAGCAATATGAGAAAAGTAGAATGACGTATGTGTAGGAAAACGTTGCAAACAAATCCATTATTTTGCACATTTGCAAAAAAAAATACTAATTTTAAAAAATTAGTCTCAAGCATTCACTTTCCACGGCTGAGGTCCAGCCTTCTGGAGAAACTGTCTCTACCTGTCCTTTGAGTTGAGAGAGATTTGAGGTGTCAAACATAAGAGGTGACACCGGCCTGCACAAGGAATCTCTGCCTGAGGGCAGGTGGAAGCCGGAGGAGGGCACAGCCCTTTTAGAAGTCTGCTGGAAGAAGGGAAGGCAGAAAGCTTCCTTCTCTCATGATCCATTTCTCTCTCCTATGACCTACTTCACTCTGATGACTTAAGTCTCATCTCTTTGCAGGTCCAGTGCTGTGAGAAGATGGACTGATTCATACACAGCCTGGGAAGATATGGTGGAGAAATACTTGAAGTAGGCCTTCACACTGTCAGGGGGAGTCCACTGGCAGGCACATTCGGTCTGGGGCATGGGAATCCTTGTGGAGGGAACACAGATCAAAGCTAGCATGATAGACAGGCTGGGGGACAAGCAGGCTGGTCCAATGGATCTCCTCAGAACTGGCTGATTCTGCCTCAGACATGGGAAACAAGAGTGAGAAAGGGGTGACTGGACAAGTGAAGGTCTGGAGAAGTGCTAGGTTGGGGGAAGGCCATGGAAGGATACTGATGTCACTTGCTTGTTACCCTCTAACTTTAGAGGTCAGCTCACACCAGCTAGAATTGCCTGGGAAGAGCATCTCAATGGAGGAACCATCAGACTGACCTGTGGTCCCATCTTTGGGGGCTGACCTTGGTCATTAATTGAATGTATTGGAAGGCCCAGATCATAGTGCCCTGAACTATATGACAGGTGTAGCAGAGCAAGAATGAGTGCATTTATTTTTCTCTGCTCTTGACTGTGAATATAATTTGAGTCGCTGTCTCAAGCTCCCTACACTGTAACTTACCTGAAATTATGACCTATAATCTGGAAGTGTCAGCTAAAGATGCTCTTTCCAACCCCTGAGTTGCCTTTGGTCAGGGTTTTCTGTCACAGCAACAATAGAAACTAGGATCCTGTTGATGTATGTGTCTATGTGCACTGTGTGTGTGTGTGTGTGTGTGTGTCTGACTGTGTATGTGTGTGTGTCTGTGTGTGACTGTGTGTATCTCTGTGTGTGTATGTATGTGTGTGTCTCTCTGTGTGTGTATGGGTATGTCTGTGTGTGTATGTGTGTGACTGTGTGTGTGTGTCTCTGTGTGTATGTATGGGTATGTCTGTGTGTATATGTGTGTGAATGTGTGTGTGTTATATGTGTGTGACTGTGTGTGTCTCTGTGTGTGTATGTGTATATATGTGTGTGACTGTGTGTGTTTGCATGTGTCTGTATGTTTCTGTGTGTGACTGTGTGTATCTCTGTGTATGTGTGTGTATGAGTGTGTCTGTGTGTGTGACTGTGTGTGTGTGTCTCTGTGTGTATGTGTGTGTCTGTGTGTGAGTCTGTGTATGTGTCTATGTATATGTGTCTCTGTGTGTGTGTACTGGGTTTGGAGCACAGGAGTGAGGCAGGAGGTCATCTTAGAATCTCTCTTCCCAGGAGCCCTATATCTCTGTAGGCTTCAGAATCCTTCACCAAATGTGTCTGGACTACCCATCTATGGAATGTCTGTCCCCAGTAAGGAAGAGATGGGGTAGGAGTAGAGATTTGTCACAAGTCCTGACCCTGGGTGCTTCCTATCAGGCTCCTGAATTGTTACACGAGCTTCTCACAGGCTGTGTTTTGTCCTCAGTCCCAAAGTACGGATTTCCTACATTATCTTTGATGACCAAGCCACAGTCAAAATGCCACTCACCTCAAACAGGTAGGTACTGTCTGAACTTCAAGGCTTGCCTGATGGGCTGGACAACAAGGAGTTTCCAGCTTCTGGAAGATCCTCATGTGGCTTTCATTGTTCCCAGGATGGCTGGCTAGTACCGACACTGACTTCCGAGCCCAGCTCAGCAGACCCTTTGGAGCCCTGCTTTTCTAGTATTCACAGACCCTGCAGTTCCAAAACATCCCCACTCTCTGTTTCCCTCCATCACTCTGGAATCTTCCCTTGGCCCTGGCTGTAAAAACACAGAATCTAGACAGGTGCCAGGGCAGATTTGTGTGTCCCCTCAAAATAAGACCTGTGTATGTCGTGGTCTGAGTTGCTCATTGTCTGCCTGGACCAGTAGGGTAAGCAGGGAGCTATATGGGAAGCAAGGGACAGTGTTGGGGCCCAGGGAGGGCATCTGGTACCCCATTTGACTGTAGGAAGGGAAATCTCAGCATGGACTGTGAATCCCCAGAACTAGGTGCTACAGACAGGCAACCACTGGGGGTGGTAGCCCTTCTGTGCCCACAGTCCCAGAGGTTAAAAATTGGAGACCTTTGTCTAAAACTGAGAAAGTTGGATGCCCTGTCTGGGATTCCTACAGAACAAGGGGCAGCCAGGTGACAAAGAAAGAGGCAGGGATATTTAGGACTTGGGGGGGTTATATGGAGTTTTGGGGACCCTCTGTTCAAAAAGCAAGCAAAGAGGGAAGTGGAAGAAACCCCAGGTTTATGGAGATAACACCCCAGAAGGAGCTGTGAGAAGCTTTCCTCGGGGTCTATGAAAGGCCTGGTGGATTTGCCTAAGTCTTGCATTTGGAGAGACCTGACTGAGTTTGCTGTAGCAGAGAACCCAGAGAGCCAGCAGTAAAAGAAAGTAAAAGGCTAATCTGAGCAGAAAGGAGACCTAGGCAGAGGGGAGAGGGCTGGGCTGGGGGATGGAGCTAGGCTGTGTATGAGAGAAGGGGCTGGGCTGAACACAGGAGAAGCACTGAATTGGTATGGACAAGCCCTGGTTAGGCCCTCACTGAGGACTGTGGGCATGCTGTCCTCAGCTTCCAGGCAGAGCTCAGCTGGGCCAGGCATAGGACCTATGGGCATATAGAAGCTTAGTCTACAGCAGGCCCCACCAGAGAGCTACTCAGAGGCCATCCATCCTGTTGCTGAGCTTGCTTGTCTCGTTGGATTATCCTAAATCCCACACACATATCCTTCCTCTCTAGAACAGTAGCAAAGAGAGCCCTGCCTCCTCCAGTGTATCCTGTTTGTTCTAATAGCACCCAACAGGCCGTGTTCCTTTCCAGCCTTGGGAGCAAAGCCTTGTGGACAGGTCTGACTCCAAACTTAAGGCCTTCTGGACAGGAGTCTGTCTGCAGGAGGGCCTAGGTCTAAACAGATTGGCTGCTGTCTTCAGTAGAGCAGAAGGAAGAAAAGCTGGCCAGGGCTCTGTGACCATGAGACAGGAGTCAGGCAGTGGTTCAGCACAGTGGTATGATGCTCCTCAGCCCCACACACTGAAGAAAAGGAGAGTGACTGTGCTATTGGGTTCCCATTAGGAATGTGATACCCCTGTGGCACAGACATACATCCTCAGGATGCCATCCTATGCCTCAAGGGTAGGACAAACAAGGACCTTTATCAAGGTACCCAAAGTCTGAATGCTCAGAGACAATAATGAACTCAGAGACAACTAGACCATCTTATGGGACCCACTGAACAACATTGTTACCTTCTGAGCTAATGGGCCAGTGGAAGACTCAGAACAGAATGGGGCAAACAGGACCTGGTACCCGCCCAATGCTCACAGTCTGTACAATGAAATCTGTGCAAGGTTCTGGAGCTAGCTTGGTGTTCTCAGCATGCCTCACTTCACCCTTGTTCACCCGCAGGCAAGACTTCCGCAATGAGCTCAACGACCTTCAGAGGGTTCGTCCATCTGGATCAGCATTACTACAGACAGGATTGGAAAAGGTTTGGAGGCCTAGAACCACATGTGGGTGCTGGCATGGTGCAGACTACCATGGGGCCATCTCACCCCACTTCACCAATTTTTCTTCACTTCCTCACAGGCGAATGAGCAGATCAGAAAGGCCAACTCGGGAGGTGAGCTGCCTGCACCTTCAACAGAGTGGGAGCCACAGAGCTGGGCTCCCTACAGAGTCTGTGTGCAGATAGATACTGGATCTTTTCAAGTCTGAGTCTTGAAGCCAGTGTTCCCCACCTGCCAGCTGGGCCTTTGAGCACAGCACCCTACACAGGCTTCTGAGAGAATCAGAAGCTACATGTGGTTGTGTGTTGCCTTTGTGATCACTGGTCCTTGGCCTACAGATGTGCTGGAGAATAGAAAGAAGAAAACGCAGGACCTGAGCAGACTGGGGACCCTGTGCTGGAAGCCAAGGCACAATTGCTCCCTAGGCTATTAGGTTACTTTCACCTCTTTATTTGGCCTGCCTCCTGGGCTCATGTATCAGCCAGTGCAATTTCCATGCAAAGCAAGGACCCATGTCCCTCTAGAGTGGAGGTCTGTGGCATTTGTCTGGAATAGGTTGGATCATGCACGAAAAAATATTAAGGGAACTGGGACTCTTGTCCAAGACACTATAATTTGTGATTCTGGCTCCCTGTGCCCATCATTTCCAGAGGGTGACTGTGGGAACGTGGCTAAAGTTGGCACAAACTTCACTGGCATAAGGGCTGCCCTTTCCTCCTGCTACCCACAGATGGGCTAGACTGTGATTGGGCCATCCTCAAGAACATTGAAAATCCCAGTCACTGGATAAGCAGGGTCTTAACTCTCCAGGGGCTTTGTCTAGTGAGTGATAAACTGTCTGGTTCCTGTCTCAGGAGGCTAAGGAGTGGGGACCACCAGGTGGGCCTGGTGTGAACAGGACTGACCGGGTCTGCAGCCCCATCCAACGCGTTGATCTTTGTTTCTTTGTCAGCCATTAAGAGATCTAGTCTGATCATTGTTGTAATTTGGGGGGAACTGTCACCAGAAGCATTGAAGAAGTCTAAGGAGGAGGTGAGTCTAACACATGCTCCCAAGCATTTGTGTATATTGATTATTTAATTGACACAACTTTTCTCTTAGGCTGATAAAGCTCGAAGCATGTCAACATATGTTTACTGTGTTGGTGTGAACCCCTCTGAGAGAAAAAAGGTAACTTGACCCAGGTATGCAGGTGCCCTCTGAAGCCTACTAGGGAAAGTCCTCAAAGGCAACCACCCAGATCTCCCAGAGAATGCTCTGTATTTATCCAGGAGACACCAGCAATAACTTCTACTGCAGAAAAATACCTAATGGTTGAATAAGTCACCCTTAGACCTGGACACCTCCTAGTCATCATCGCTTGAGAGCAAGTGGCTGTGTCTCACATCTAGAGACCCCTTTGTCTTCCAGCTTGGGTATCAAGATACCTCCTCTCTTTTGTAGTTGAATGAAATTGCAGACAGCAAACGGCATGTGATCATTGGGAAACCTCCTAAGGTCTTTCATAGCATAGTAGACAGGGTGAGTAAATATAAGTAGTGTAAGAGCACCTCACTGGCCCCCAAGGTTCTCACTTTCTATCCATTCTTCCCTTTCTCCATCAGATTGGAACAATGACCTGCCTTGAACTCAGACAAGTTATACCTTCCCCTCTGTGCATAGGAGGTGAGATCTGAAGATCAGCTGCTTGGGTACTGGCTATTAGTGTGTCTGCATGTGGGTACACAGGATGCATGGTATTAGTGTGACATGTTTGTGCAAGTGCTATGTGATATATATGCTAGTGCAGCTGTGAGTGGATATGGTTTAGGTGGTCTACATGACATGGTGGGGTGGCAAGAGTGTGAGTGTGTTGTGTGTATTTGTCTTCTATGTTCATACTTGTGTGTGTAGTATATGTGTTGTGTATTGTTGTGCAGCTTGTCTATAAGGCATGTGTATCTATGTAGCACATTGTGGTGTGCATTTGATGTTTATGTTATTTGCATGTGTAATGTACATTATGTGCTGTGTTTGTGAGCTGTGTGCTGTGTTATTCTAGATACATAAGTTAGATGTGGTACCTAAATATTACATGTGGCTTGTGTGGGTTTTGTGTAATTTGTGTATGGTATGTGTGGTGGATGTATATGGTGAGTGTATGGGGTCTAGGGTGTGTATTATGTGTGAGTTTTGTGGTGTGTTTAGTGTGTATCTTTAAGAAGTATGTATATGTGAAGTGTTTCTATATAGTGTTGAAGCAACTATGCATTCAGGGTGTGTGTATCTTATGTACTTACTTGAACTGGAATGTGTGATGGGTTTTGTGGTTTAAAAGGGGCAAGTAGATATGTTATCTTCATGACTAGTTAGTGATAATCCAATGTACATTTGTCAAGGGGTATGTGACAGTGGTGGTAATGTAGGTGTGTATGCAATTGTCACCTTTTTGTCTCAAAAGAAAAATTTTAGTTGTAAAGTAGAAAAAAGCACATAGACACAAAGCCATCATATGCTAAGCACCTTCATTTACAGCCTTGCTGTTAAAATTGTTTTTGGATAGTGTACTATTTCCTGTTTTGTAATATTTACATAAACATAATAGGATATCTTGGGTGTGGGACTCAAGTTCAAGCATACACTGCATACATACAACCTGAAGGTGATATCACATTTCAACTATAACTCACAATGAAGTTAAATCCAAATTTTAAGTGTTTCCACTTGTGGAGTCTTGTTGAGCCTTAAAAACATTCTAGATTCTGGAGCATTTCCGACCCCAGCTGTTCAGATGAAGGGCACTCAAGCTGTGTGCCAAGAACAATTTGGCTCCTCCAAGAAAGCTCAGGTGAATCCGGGATTGGACAGTATGGGGTTTCCCCATCCATAAAATAGGAACAGCAACAATGTGATCATGCCAATGGATGAAAATGAAGAATCAGGCCCAGTGAGCATCCACTGTGCTATAAGGAACGGGGAAGGCTATGCACTTGACAGAAGCATCCACAAAGCCAGCCACACTCACAGAGCCTGACAAGAGTACTTTCTCTACAGCCTAGGACTTCCCTGTTGCTATGCCAAGAACATGCTTGTGTGGTCTTAGGAAAGGTTGCCTCTCTTTGTCCAGGAACTTTGTGTACAACAGGCTTGGTCCTCATGTGGCTGGCATTTGCCCCCTGATAAAAAGGAAGAGAGGAAACCCTGAGTCTCCTATGAGGACAGTGAGATGTCCAACTGTTTCTAGCCCACATAGCTGGGTCCTGACTTTTGTGTTCTTCTCTGGGAGCCCTGGTTCCAGTTTTGAGAAGACATGACTACTACCCATGGTACCCAGCCTGGGGTGAAGGATCACATGTGAGGAAAGCCGCAGTGTTTCCTTGATGGATAGGAATGTTGTGTCGAGGCTGCCAGGAGATAAGGATAATGTGCAGACAGATGTAGCATCCAGAGGCTGCTAAGTGCCAAGGACATCTTAGTCCTTGGCTCTGGCTGCCACTGATCTTCCCCATATTGTGCAAAAGTAAGGAATTTGATGACTGAGACGTGAAGAGGTAGAGGACCATTCTACAGGTTCCTGCTTCTGGGTAAAGGAGTCCAGCCCTGCAGCCTGCCTGAGTGCTGCAGGCCTCTCTGACTGTCCCTAGACACACAGGCCTTGGTGTCTGGGTAGCTGGGACAAACTCCAGGTGAAGAGACAAATTGTGGCTCTCCTCACTGTAGCTGAATCATAGCGGCAAGTGCCTTGAGACACCAGCTTAGCCAGACTTATCAAACGTTGTTGATCTTGGGCAAAGCTGGTACATACAGGGTACTTGTCACTTTGGGGAAATCCCAAGGCCAGTAGCACAAATGAAGCAGAATGGGCTTGAGCTATTTCTGAGTCAATCTGTGTGCCATGGAGATTGAAAGAAGGTCCACTACGTGGGACATCAGAAGCCAACAGGGGCCAGGAATGAGCCAGAACTATCTCCACAGAATCTGTCCTAATAAATAATAGTAAGAAATTCCTGCCTTTCTCCTGTGGGAATAGCTACTAAGATTCCACTCTGTGTCCCCTATATGTTGAACTCAAAGCCGGGGGTGGGGGCAGCCCCACTGCTGTTAGAAAGAGATTGCTGATGAGCTGGGGCTTTCGGTTGGCAAGGCAGAAGGAGGTGAGGAAGATGTATGGCTTTCCAGCTTAAACAGAATATCTCCTATGAGAGACACTCTTGGGTGGATCAGGGGCCTCCCGTGTCCCCCACAGTCTAGCCTTATTTTTAGGGCCTCCAGCCTGGAGCCATGGGAGACTAGAATTGGCCCCTATACGATTAGTGAATTTTGTAGTCTATTAAAGTCAGGAGTGGTGGAGAGAAGTAACCAGCATGTGGGAGACTCCTCTAAACTATTTCGGCACAGACCTTTTGTGACATAGAAGGATTTGGCCTACAAAGTGCACAGATATTGGCACAGACAAAGCTGCTGCCTCTCATGGTCCATACCATCTCTTCTCCATGTTGTCCTTGCAGATAAGGACCCAGTTGTCTTAAAAGGATACGGCTTTCATAATGAAAAGAATCTCAACCAAATTATTTGCAGATTCAAGTTCAGTGGCTCCAAGGTCATTGGTATGTAAACTCCCTCAGTGCCTCAGACTCAAGTATCTTTCACACAAATCCTTCCTCTCAACCAGACAAGCATACTGCCCTTGCTGGCCATTCCCTTCGCTGGTTCTTTGTCTCCTCAGCAGCTCAGCAGGTGTGCTGAAATTCTTTCTGTTCATTCCCTGGCTCCTCTTCATTGGTTGGTCTCAGCTTTAAACACCAACTCAGAGAGGGTGGTCCTCATCCACAGTATGAAAAAGTCCCATGAGTTGTTGTGGGTGGATTTAAAGCACCGACCATGTGCTTTTGGTCATTACCAATGTGCTGAGAGGTCAGCTCTGCTTGTCGTGCAAAGCTTGGGAGGACTTAGGTAGATGAGCATGAATATTGACATCCTTCTCATGTCTCTTTCTTTAGATAAACATCCGATTGATAAGAACTTGACTTTCGTTATTTGTCCTAGACCAGAGATAGACCAACCAGGACAGTAAGTGGCCATAATTCTTAGCCCTATAAATCCAGAGACAATATCATCATAGTGTACAGAATTTGATTTCTTCTCTGTTGTAGAGCATCTGTTTGTCTGTAGGTGGACTCCGGGTACTCTGCCATCTGACCTTGTTGGTAATCCCCATGATAGGCAGGGATGGCCCAGTGCTCAGGCTCTGCTCAGAGCTGGGAACAAGGGATGGTAAGCCCACACATCAATACTTAGTGTTACAGGCAACTTTCCAAAGCTAAAGCAACAAACATAGGCCCAGAGAATTGTACAGGGCACGAAAGAACACTCCCTTGTTCATAGTCCACTGCTTTGATGACAGCAAATGCCATGAGATTCTCACGTTCTGAGCCAACACGTGGCCATAATTGCACGAGTTGACTCTTTGTGCTTTGGGCAATAACCTCTCATGGCCCACCTGTTCACTCTGAGAGGCCCAACCTCTAGGCTGCTTCTTGAGATCTCCCTTTCTGTGCATTAGAACCATCTTGGTTGAAATTAGCCTGAACAACGGGAGAGACTTCTTTGCCCACACCATCCCTGTGAATACTTCTGAATGCGTGAGTATCCAAAGTAGGTTCAATGGCCCTGGCTGGGTAGAGGCCCTGTGAGAAAACAGACTCTCCTGGGATGTTATAGATGGGGACTTCAGTGCTAGGTGAGCCTCAGTGGCAGCTCCTGATACTCAAGCACTTTGAGTGGCCTGTCTTAGTTTCTGGAAAGATAGGGCAGGTGCCAGCCCTAGCAGCAGTCACTACCATCACTACTGCCTTCCATGTGGCCCATGTTTCAGCCAACTTATTTCTAAGTCCTAGATAGATCAGTGCTATCTGTGAGCCCTTGGGGAAGGGTCAGATCAGCTGAGATCATTGTGAGTGGCACCCCAGAGAGCAGCCAGGATGGTGTCTGAGCTCTAAGCTTGCAAGTGCCTGTGAGGGAAGGTGCTACTCTCCCTGTACAGATGGCAAGCTAGGGCCCAGGAAAAGGAGGGGCAAGTTCCACATTGTAGAGGTGGGAGACAAGATAGAGTCCTCTACCTTTTCAGGAAGCAAGCAGCAGCCTGTCCCCTGTTCCTAGAGATCTGATCACCTGTAGTCCAGAGACCACAGTGAGAACTGAGATCCAAGTATAGCGGAGCTGGGGCTGTCCTCACCTGGGTTTAGAGCAGAGCCTTGCAGCAAGGCTAGAGCTAGACAAGGGACCTATCCTCCAGCCCCACTGTAGTACCTTGAGGCTAGGTAACCTGGGAGAATGGAGAGGAGGCAGAGGGATGTGATGAGTACCGGCATCTTGGGTCCTCCCTAGTGTTCCACATTAACATGAGGCTGTCTGCTAAGGATGATTGGTTTTTCTTTCCCACAGAAACGTTCACCAGTGACCACTGTTGTTCCTGAGACCTCCAGCCTACCACCAATGACAACTCCAAACACTACCCTAACAGTGTCTACACCAGAAATTTCTCTTCCAAAGACAACTCCTGTCTCCATCGCTCTACCACCTCCTCTCCTGTCTCCTCCGCCTCCCTCTCCTCCACCACCAACTCTTCCACCTCCTCCACTTCCTCCACCACCTCTTCTGAATCCTCCCCCTACCCCACCCCCTCCCCCACCTCCTCCTCCTCCAATCATTGCTCCTCCACCAGCTGAGCCAAGTAAGGAAGTTTTGTTCAGCACCATGGTGCTGGTGCTGCTGCTAATCCCTGTGTTGCTGTGGTGGTTCTGGTGGCTGTGCTGCAGACAGGTGAGTACCCTCTGCCCACGCAGAGACATGGATACGGGGCAACACCATTGCATTTACAGCAGGCTGAGGTGGAGCACTCCAGCACAGTGCCACAGCCTACTGTACTTACACATGTGCACCTGGGACCATTCTTCAGCTAAGGGTCACCTGTGGGGCTGAGTTACAACAGAGCTGTTATGCGGCCTCCTGCAAAACACATGAAATTATGACCTTGAGAAAAGTTTTATTTTGGCTCACAGATTTGGAGGTTTTAGTTCATAGTGTCCCATTTCTTTGCGCCTGTGGCAAAGTAAAATATTGTGATGAGATTGTGGAGCAAGAACGTGCACACCGCGTCTCCATTTCTGAAAGAGGAAGGGCTATTCTATGGCACACTGCCAATGGTTAACTTCCTCCCATGGATCCCCAGGTGCCCACCCTAGGCTGTAACACCTCCAGATAGCACCATAGGCTGGGACCCAAACTTTAGCACATGGGTTATCTGATAACAGTGATCCAAACAATACGCCCAGGCTCCAGTTCATTCCTCTTTGTTCATCCTCTAGGCTCCCAAAGCCCGGCCAGCACCAGCCCCAGCACCAGGACCACAGCCAAAGGTGAGTCATTCTTTGTATCCCAGTAGAATCACATGTCTGAGAGGTGAGTGAGCAGCAAATAAGGCATTGTGCAGCCTGTACCCAGGGCATCCCATGACCTCAGCAAAGACAAGAGGTGAAGGGTCTGCAAAAGCTGTGGGACTAGATCGCACCAGATAACGAGCAGACCCAGACCCTTATGATCCAGACCTTGGTTAAACAATCAGTATGAACAGCTGTTTCTACTGCCTAGGCGGCTTTCAGGAGGCTCTAATGGACTCTGGTTGATGCTGAGGTTGCAGCTGGGCTCCTGAGAACAGGCTTCTCTGTTGAGTGCTGGTCCCCATCCCCATGTTGGGGTCTTCTGGCCCCATTAAACCTGTTTTCATTCCTGTGTCCTGGCAGGGTAGCGGGGCTGGCTGGGATCAGCCTAGGGAGCTGAGGGAGAAGGAGGGGGAAGGAGTCCCAGCTGGCCCTGAGCTGTGAGGGATGTCCCAGGGAAGCACAGGAACAAGGTGGGTGAGCATCTGTGGCTCATGTCAGGTAAGGACCATAAGTTGTGATGAGAGGCTGGGACAGGCAGAGCCTGGGTTTGGGCTGAGATAGGAACAGCCTCCCTGTCTTGGTGGGACTGTGCAGACCACAGAGTAGCCTGGGTGAGGATGTCTACACAAAGACCAGAACATAGCAGAAGGAACAGTTGCCTGTTACTGCTGGCCCAGTCTAGGCCAGGCTTCTGCCAGCAAGGTTCTATGCCTAGAAAAACCAAGGGCAGAGAAATGGGCTATGAACATTGTTTGAAATCCTATATATGAAAACTGCAGGCAGCATGGATTCATCTTTAATTACTTTGGAGGACCCCCCCCAACATATAAGGTGGATCTTCCCATTCACATCAAAACAGCTGAGAGGCCCCACAGTGCCAGGACACACAGTGCCCCATGCCAGAAGCTGCAGACAGAGCTTAGACAGGTTTTTCTCCCTCCGAGCAGCCCAGAAAGAAGAAACAGTCCCCTCCTCCAGCGACTCCCCCAGCACCTACACAGCCAGCCCCCATTGTGATCGTCTGCTGCTGCAGCTGTTGCAATCTATATGTGAGCAGAGGGACAGAGGTGAGAGGGCCGTGAAAGGCTGTGACCCCAGGCTGGGGCCAGGGGCTCAGGCACGCCTAGGTCTGACAGCAGAGGCCAGGGTGTAAGAGAGAATGTAGCCCAGTGTGACAGGCCCGGATTGATTGTTTGAAATGACGTCCAATGCCTGACCTCCACAGCTAGAAGGGCAGTGTGCAGGTCTCCCCGATGCCACCTGAACTCTCTAAATACTTGAGTCTCCCTTTGGTACTGTCTAGGCATTAGGACAGTAGCCACTGAGTGCTCTGACTGACCAGTCCCTTGTCCTTAGAGCCGTTGCTCTAACCACAATAGTGTCTCTGATGTTACCCTTAGAATGGGGGAAAGTCAAGACACACTGAGTGACAAGGAGTGGTAAAGTCAGAGGCAACAGAAAACATAAAGGACCAGCCCTGCAAAACCTCTGCTCACTGTGAGAACTGGTGAAAAGTCAATGGCCCTAGGCCCTGGGCCTCCCCATGCACAAAGAGGAAAGGACCTGGCCCAGGTATTTCTGCTTCCTGCTAACAAAGAGACCTTACAAAGGCATTGCAAGTTCTTTGTATGGAGTCAAGCCCTGGAAAGCAGCCACTCAGCCTGAGGTCTCCTTGTTTTTGCAGAAGGTCTAGGTCCATCACAGGGAGGGAGGAACCAGGAGAGAAGCAGCCCATGAGGTCAGCGTTTGGGAAGAAAGAACCCTGGTTACCACTGGACTTGGTTCTCTTCTCCACTGTTCACACTCTCTAAGGGACCTCTCACTTCATTCTGAGAACCTAAGGTCCAGGCTAGCCAAGAGCCAGCCCTTCCCCAACCCATGGCTGTGGGTGACCACAGAGAAGTCAGTTAATACCTTCCAGAGAAAGAGGATGCCTCTGACAGTTACATGACCTAGCCTGAAGGGCCCTGCCCCACCCACTCAGGACCTTTAGCATCTGAGCTGTAGAGCCCAGGCCATTAGAGCTAGGGATCTTCTGGGCTCTTTGCCTTCCTCTTCTGTAGTAAGAGTTTCTGGCCCAGACTTGTCCCAAATAGACTGCCCACAGCTGCTTGGTCCCAAATAATCACACCAAGTTTTATATTATTTATGTGCTGTTTGGCCTATGGCTCAGGCATATTATCAGCTAGCTCTTGCATCTTAACTCATTTTTATTAATCTATGTCTTGCCATGTGGCTAGTGGCCTTACCTGTGTCCCATTCAATCATGTTCTCTTGGGAGGCAGCTCATCTGTCTCTGACCCCAGCTTTCTTCCCTTTTATCTATGTTCAGATTTCCTGCCTGCCAAAACAGTTCCTTTATTATAAAATAATAATTCACAGCATACAAAAGACATCCCACATCACTCTTCTCTCTGCTTCTGAACAGAACATGGGCCTTTAACTTGCCCGTGTGGCCCCAGGTGTAGACTCTCCCATGCTCAGTGCCCGCTCCAGGTCTGGACCCACATCATGGTTCCACGAAAGGCCTTGACTTGCAATCGTGCATCCCTCAAGCCTCTAAACATTTCCAAAGCCAACTACTGGCTTCTCTTCCCACATAAACACTGCTTTGTCACAGATTCTGAAACTATGTCCCACAGAGACCATCCCAGGTGTTCAAGGTCACATATTCAAGGAGCATGCTAGGATTCCCTAGAGACAGAGTCATATGAGACATCAATCCTTGTGCCTTCTGGGATAGAGTCCATGACGTTTTTCCTCATGATTGCATCTGCTTTCAGGGCAATGTGACCGTGTGCAACTTCAACCCCCTAAGCTGCAACCAATTGCCACTGATGTGGCCTCAGTCTAGTGACCAGGTAAGTGGGACCCAGGGAAACTCCTAAAGGGTGGAATGGCCTTTGGGTTTTAGGAGGGGTTGTCTTGCCTGTGCTGGCTTTGCTCTGGCTTGATTTGTGCCTGAGAACCTGAGCGTGCAAAGCATGAGCTGAGAAAAACCCAACACATGGGACATGATGCTCATGAGCCTCTCAGGTGGCTTCTGGACATGGCACTTATGCAATCCATGGCTGACCACTAGTCTGGGAGGCTTGGCCAACAGACATGATTGACAGTGCTGGATTCTCATCACTTATATGTTTACCAGATAATAAAAGTCCCTGGTTGTGGCTTAACAACCTTGATTCACCCCAGTTCATGCCAAACATAAATACAGTCCTCTGTACCTGTCCTGAGATTCTGCCCCTGGGAGTCTGGAACAGAAATCAGTTTGGTTTGTAGAAGTGAAGCCTCAGCCTTCATTGGCATGTAACCCCTCCATTACCTACAAAGTGAGAAGATCAGAGCCCTCCAGGGCTCCAATGCCTCTATCCTCACAGGGAAGCTCCCGACATCATATCTTAGTGTTCCTCTCATGTAGACCCTTGGGCTACATAGGGTCCCCACCCATGTACCACAGCATGTCTTCCCTTCCCTGAATTCTTCCCTTCTGCCAAGTAAGGAGCAAGAGTGATTGGTTCTGAGAACTGGAGCAACATCGTTTTGGGGAGGGTTCACACCAGGCCAACTTTGGCCTCCAGCACCTAGTCTAGGAGGAGAGCGAAGCCAGGAAGACAGCTCCCAGGGGAGAGAGATTCATTCAGGCCTTCTCTGTGGTGCTGCTCCTGCCGATTCTAAAGCTGGTGCTGTAGCATTCTGGGCTGGCTCCAATGACACTTTTGTTCCCTCATTTGTACCCTCTTTCCCTGCAGAGGCAGTGCACTGACCTTGACCTCCTGAAGGCCCTCTGCTCTCATGGTCCCTGCACATCTTTGGCCAGCTTGCCCCCAAGCCAGGAGTGCTTGTCCTTGGGCCCCTGTTCTCAGTGCCATCACTTCCCAGACAGCTGTTCCTGGAAACTTCCTTCGCTCCCTTCCTCCGCCCAGGTGTCACCCAGAGCTCCACTGCTAGCCCCTCCCACATAGCAGCTCGCCCAGACACCACAAGACTGAGAGGCCTGTGCTGCTAAAGTGGACCCATATATCTGTTCTTAAATTTTAATTTTAAGAGTTGGAATTTGTTGCTTATTAGGAAGTTTGTCTTCCAGAGATAAACATCAGGTGTGTTTCTGTTTACACCCAGAAGGACAAAACTTTCTGCTGTTGTGTGGCTAGGCATGGATGATTGCCACCACTTTGTCACCAGATCTGTGACACAGGTTATGTCAAGCTCTCTATGAAGAACAATCCCAAATTTATCTTGATTTGTCTTGAGTAGATTTAACAGATGCTGAGGCACACCTGGGGCTATAGGTGTGTACCACTGCACCTATCTATTTAGGGAAATGCTGGGGACCCCAAACTGAGGTCTTCATTCTTACACATCCAGTACTTTACTAACTAAACCACTTCTTAGCCCCTTGGGCAGCCTTTTCTTTTGTTCTTCATATAGGTTTTGTTTTTTCAAAGTTTTAAGTCGTGTCCATATTTTAACGAAGGCCAGAGCATCCCACACTGTCGGACAGGAAGAGATGTATAGGATAATGAGATTTGGAGCCTGACTGGCAGGTGACAGGGCCCCACATACAGTCCCATGTGGCAGGTTTTAGGGAGAAGGGACACAGATATCCCTGTGGTCTGTATTTCCTCTGAGCATGTCACCCAAGATGACATGTAGGTAAATCCAGAACATCTACCTACAAGCTTACAAAGGGTACTGGGACAATGGATCTCTGGAAAGCCAGAGAATAAATATAATACCAAGAAAAGTGTAGGTGTGCAAAAAATACTTCATCTATTCCCTGGAAGCAGTGTGTTTGCGGCTGTCTGACACCTACGGATGTCTGAGTCTAGTCTTTACAGTGATCAGAGAAGCAGAGCTATTTGCCCAGCTTTTTGTCTGTCTGACTCCAGTTTCCCTGCCCCCCCCCCACTGCCTCTCTGCGGGGTGGAATGCATGGCTTCAGCGGACCCAGGTGCCTTCCCTATGCTCTTTCAGGAAGAGAGTTCCTTCCTTCCCCGTCTGACTTTAGTTTCTGGTTTCCTCTTCCCAGAGGCCAGAAGTTCAGCTCTGCTCTTGGTCAAGGGGTTGTTGCATGAATTCTAATTGGTCTTGTAATAAAATCCCAGAGCCAGATACTGGGGGAAAGCTGAAAGATCAGAGAGACAGACGAACAAGCCACAGCTACTTGTCATGGCTACTGAATCCTCAGGCTGAAAGGGGAAGATCCTGTTTCCACAAATCCTCAGACTGAATAGAGGAAGCGAAGGCTGAGCTCTGTCTCCTCCCATCTTATATTCTTTTCTTTGCCCAGGCATACCACTTCCTGTTTCATCCTTCCTTGTGTTCGGATCAAAGGTGTGTGTGCTTCCAAGTGCTGAGATTAAAGGTGTGTGCTGCCACTACCTGATTCTGTTTCTCATTTGAACTGGATTAATCTCACATAGCCCAGTGTGACCTTGAACTCAGAGATTCTTATGAATCTCTGCCTCCCGAATGCATTGATTAAAGGTGTGTGTCATCACTGCCTGACTTCTATTGGCTAAGCCCGTAGCTAGTTCTGTCCTCTGATTTTCAGGCAATCTTTATTTGATACAAAATATATCACCCAAAAGGGTGATTTTGGGCACTGATGAGAAACAGAGGTCTCACACTTACCTCAGCCTGGTCAGAAGTCAAGGAGGATGCTCTGCCCTCTCCAGCAGACAGCATGTATATTGCACCAGAGACACTCTCAGGAGACATCTCTCTGATGGCAGACCTGGGTACCATGTTGCCCTTTAAAATTTAAAGTTTAGGAAAGTAGTTGCACTGTTTTAAATATTCTGTGATTTTTCACAAGACAAGGAAGGTCATAAGTACAGCTAACTAGGCACTTGAGTTACAGGACCCACAAATCAATTAGAAAATCCATCATCAGTCACATCCTACCCGATCAGTGTGTCTGTGCCCTTTCCATGTCCTGGCTCCAGAAGGGAATGAATATGTTCTAATGAGAGATCATTTGTGTAATGATGACGGTTTCTTCATGCCTTAGAGGATCTTTCTCCATCCTGCTCAAGTTAATCTTAACACATCACAGTTTATTTGGGAGTGATGAAGTACTTCTTGGTCTACTATTAGAGGTCATGTTTTTATTCCTTCATTTCCTTTCATTTTGTGTGTCTTTTTAAATAAAATATTTTGTTTAAAATTTAAATTATTGTAGAAATTGGTAACATTAACTTGAGGTGGGTTATTTTTTTGTTTTGAGATAGGGTCTCTCTTTGTAGCTAGGGCTAGTCTCAAATTCTATGTGTTCCCCTCTCTCATCCACAGTGTTAGGGTTACAGAAATATAAAATGAAGTTATAATTTTACTATTAAATGTTTGTTTTATATATATAAGTAATTTCTACAAGTAAACCATCTTTTCAGCTTAGGAAACCCTTGCTACAGCCTCTCAAGCTGAAGCCCCATGCACACACACAGGAACTGCTCAGCATTCTTTGATGTGACATAAGAAATTGCTTCCCTAAACACACTAACTCCCTCCATAAACACTAGCTTCTGTACATTTCTGTGTAACCTAATGCCAAGTTTCCTCTGAAGCATTAATTCCTCTGAAATCTCAATTGACTAATGCATCATTAAAGAATATGATAAATTTTAAAATCAGTTTTAAATTCTAATCAAACAATTTTGGTATCTTGTGTTTTAGCATATAGGCATATGTAATAAATATATATCAGAAACATTAATGAAGCCATGTCTTTCTGACAAGACTGAGTTCTACAAAAAATAAAAGGTCTCAATACCTTATTTCTGCTTTTCCCTCCAAATTGACCATCCTGGCTTTTCTAGACATGTTCACTTGAAATGTGACCAAGAAAATTTGATATGAACATAAAATACACATTGGCCCTACTGCCTAATGATCAAATGAATGTTAATTTCAACCACCACAATTACCATTTTAAAATGCTACATGTCTCAAAGCAGTAAAACTGTGTTGTTTAGTGTGTGTGTTTTAGTGGCACTGTTTCCTGCCTTTTTAACTTCCACTCAGAGCCCACAACGCTGACCTCGAGTTATCTTCTGATGCCACTCCCTGAACCCCATTCCTTTCTGTGTTTCCCAGCCAGGAAGATGGGTGTGAGCGTACTGCTACAAGGGCTGTGGGTGCCCTGGGAAGCCAAATGTAAGGAGAAGAGCTAATCAGAAACATCTCTCTAAAAACCAAGTATCTTCTTTCCACTCACTCTGAAGACTCAGAGATTTGTAATGTGATGACTTTACTTATCCCTTGATGGGCACTGAACATGTTACATTTTCAGACGTTTGGAAATACCTGCCAATGAAAGATCTGTAGCTTGTGTTCGATTCTTACCCTAGTGCCCAGCCCACACCCTGGCTGAGAATGGAGCATTCAACAGGGATGATGTCATTTATGGATGGAAACCAGACCCAGAAAGTCACCTTGGGAGTAAAGAAATTAAAGTGAGGATTCACATGTGCAGGAAAGAGAGGGACAGAGAAGCAGAAACTGAGGGAGGAGAACAGAGATGGGTTCCAGGCACGGGGCATACTCGCAGTGTCAACACAGGGCACAGTCCTGGCCCAACAACTTGGCCTCACTCAGCAGCCATGCTCCACCCTCAAGGACGAATGCTCGGGGACCTGAGCAAGAGCCTCTGCCGCTCACATCCCCAAGAGTCTGTAGTTTGTAGCCCGCACCCCAATTGTCCCATAAAGGAAGCCAGACTGATGGGCGCACAGCACAGGAGAGACCACCAAAACAGAATCAAGCCAGGTTTCTGGTCTGCAACCTGCAATGGCGTTGCCTCACCTCCTGGGACCTGGGCCAGCCTGCGGTGCCTGTGTAAGGGTAGGAACTTATCTGTTTCTGACAAGCCCAGCCACTCACTGCTGCTGACTCCACCCCAACATCCCTGATCTAGCACACTCCACACACCACCCCCATGACACTCTGAACTCTGCTTTTGTGGTTCCTGCCTTTTCTATGCAAAACTCCCTGAAAACCCTCTGGCATGCAACTGGAGAGCCGTCTTGCAATGGATTTGCAATGGGTCCAACTCAGCAACTGCTAGAGTGTCTGCTCAGGGCCTAGAAATTCTCCTGGGTATTTGCTGAAGTTTCCTGCTGCCTCTTTGGCTTTCTGAGAGTGCCCACTCCTCACTTACAGAATGACTGCCTGTATCAGGTTAGAACAAGTTCTATGACAGACAATGAAGAATCTGAAGGTGTTGAGGAGCAGTAAAAAGCTGGAAAATATCAACCTGTGTGTTAGGTAGCTTTGTGGCACCGTAACAAAACACCTGAAGCAATTAACTTGTTTAAAAGATGGGTTTATTTTATGAACACATTTGTTCTGCTATAAAAAGTAATATATAATTTGTATATGTTACATACTTATAAATAGCTATTTAAAACACATTTTTAAAATATTAGATTTCTAAAACTAAATATAAACATTTTAAGCTTTAAGATCTTGTCTTTATAAACTACAGTGTGTAATTAGAACTACAGATGTGCATGAGTGTTTGCTCAGCCCTCAAGTGTGGGCAGCACCCATCAAAAAGGCACTCCCCCCACCCTTGTAGATACCACATCTACCAATAGCTCTCAGATAGGAAAGGGGTTTCATCAGCATCTCCTCCGCCCAAGTGTTGACTCACAGTTCTGAAAACTCCAAAATCAGGAGGTCTTATATCTTTGGAACTTTAGAAAGGTAGGACTTCCAGTCAACATCTGGTGGGGATGTCTCATCTCATGAACCAGGTAAAATGGAAGAGATGGAGGCAGTTCCTTGAAGGATGTATCTTCAGTGACTAAAGATTTCCACCACACTGCAGTATTGTTACCTTGAAGACCAAGGCCTTTCATTTAACCCACAATCTGCTTCAAAACCAAGAACATATGCATTATTTTTTCAAAACTGTGTGTAAAAACAAACCATACCCTGGAAGAAGATATTGCCACATCTGATAAAGGCCTGCCGTTCAGAAAACACAATGTAAACAAGTCAGTGTAGAAGGATAAACACTTTGGATGGAGAAAGAACACATATACACGGGCTCTTCAGAGGAAACAAATGTCCAGGTCATGTGAAGAGATGTCCAGTCCACTTAGGAATTAATACAAGGCAGATTAAGGCTACAGTCTAAGAGCTATCTATTCAACGGGAAAAACTATAAAACTATAACAATAAGAAGTTTGTCATACCATGGAAGATGTGATTAGAACTCTAAGGTGATACAGCAAGTATCCTCAACTTGATAATTTCAACTTGCTACTTATTTGAGATAGTCACTAAAGACAATAGCAAAGGAAAGCACAAGATTTCCAGAGACCCAGTGCTATCCCTTGTAAACTCTGTGTTGTATGTATTTTGAGATCTATTTTAGAATTAGAGGAAAGGTTTCAGTTCTTAATGACTTTTATGAGCATACAGTCATAAAAAGAAAGGTGATTGAGGTATTTCTAAACATGGCTTCCCTCACTCACACTCTGGGTGGTCCTGAATCCCTTCTGAATGTATTTGTCTGGCGCTGACTCCATCTCTCCACATCATGCCCCCTCTACCACTCCAAGTACTTTCATGTAGAAGGTGAAGCACAGGATGAGCCCATTCACATACCTCCCTGAACGTTGACTGGTGAGCTCTGACCAGAAGACAGCATAAATGACACTGTGCCTGGTGAAGTGATGTCATAAAGGGTTCTACATCTCAAACTACTCATGACAGATACTATCCCCTCAAGCTCCAAGCCTCCATGAAGGAAGTCCATGTCCACTGATGCTGTGAAGAGGACCAAGTCACAGGGAGAAACCACAGACTAAGGCTTCATGACAATGACAGTTGAGTCCCACACTGGCGTTCATCAGACCTGGTGCCACAGAGGAGAATAAGGAAGCTTCCAGACAATTCCAGTCTCTCCTAGTGCTCAGAACTTGCCAGGTTCCTTTTCCTGGGGGCTTCTCACTCCACTTTTCCTGAGGATCTGACCCACTTAACCTGAGATCACAATAAAATGGTTTTGTTAAGTCATCAGTGGGCAGCTTAGCACACAGTAGGGATGGGTGGACCCTGGTGGCAGCACACAATCCTCATCTCTTTTTGAAACCAGACACTTACTGCTGATCTCAAGACCCCCAGGTGACCTCCCACTTCCTGCACATTTGAGCCTTGGTGTCTTAATGTCTTCCCCCACAATAGCTGGTGAGCTCAGCTACCTTTTCATCTAACAAAACACCTGGGTTTCTTGAGGTGTCTCCTAAGGACGCCCTGTGAGAGGCTGAGATAGGAGACAAGGAGGCCTCATCTGAGACTCCTGAGAAGAACCTATGACTGCCACTGTGCACTGTCAGCATAAAGGCACTGAGCAGAGGGGCAGGTCACAAAGTCACCATGTCAACCTTCCTGTCCATCACAACCTCAGGGTGTTTTGTCCCAAGGTGGGGGAAGGGCTCTACAGGTAGTTGCGGGGAGGATACCCCAGAGCAGCTGCCTCCCCAGTCCCTGTGCTCGGAGTATACCAGGTGGAGTATTACCTACCATTGCTGGTGGGAAATAAACAGTGATCTTCAACCCCTGGGTTCAGGCAGAGGTGGTGGAGAAAGAGGCCAAGAGTGGCTGCCATTCAATCTACATGTGACCTTCCACAGCAGCTCCAGAGCTAGCAAGGTCACGGGGACAGAAGAACATAGGGATTCACAGTCCCCGAATGTCTTGCTCGACACTCTTTCTGCTCCTGCTCCTGTTGCCTTCCCCCATTTTAAAAGCTGGGAGTCTCCGATACCAAGGCCCTGGATGGAAAGTATTTCACCGCCTGGGCAAGGGCTTCAGAAGTTTCCACCAACGCCAGATCCAACGCATGAGGCAAAATTGGCGCCAGAGTCGATCAGGACAGAACTGTCAGGGTGTTTTCGATCTCTACTTCATCCTAGACAAGTGAGTTGCCCTCCTGCACTGTCCCTAGAAAGTCCTTGGGCGTTAGTGGTAGGTCAGACTCTGCAGGACAGGCAAACTTGTGGAACACACACTAGATATTGATTCTCTGTCAGATGTTTACCTAGCAAAGATTTGCTCCTATCCTCTGTGTGTTATCTTTCATCAGATTAACTATTCCCTTTGCCATACAAAAGCTTTTTAATTTCACAAAGTTCTACTTGCTTAGTTTGGCTTTATTTATTGAAAAATGGGAGCCCTGTTTAACATCCTTACCTATGCCTGTATTGTGTAGTGTTTTCTCCACGATTTCCCCTTATAGCTTCAAAGCTCCCAGTTTGACATGTTTGGAGGCATGTGGTTCTAGGTTCTTTCTTCCATGTAGAGATATGCAGCACCATCTGTTAATGAGGCTGCCTTTCTCTGATGTGTGTTTTTGGTGCCTTTGTCAAATCCTGGTGGCCCTAGATGCATGGGAGTACTTGTGGGTACTCTAGTCTATTCCACTGACATCTGTGCCCAGTCTTTGTGCCAGCATCACATTGTTTCTTGTTTGTTTGTTATTATGGCTCTATAGTATAACTTGAAATCAGGTATGGTGATATATCCAGTTTTTACAAGTGTTTTGTAGTCTTACAAGTGTTTACAAGTTTTTTACACTTCCACAGAAATTTTAAGATTTTTTTTATTTTTTATGCAAAAAAAAAATGGTGTTGAAATTTTGATGGAGATTGCACTAAATCTATAAATTGCTTCTGCTAGGACAGCCATTTTCACAATGCTAACACTTCTAATCCATGAGTGTAGGGTGTCTTTCCATCTTTAATTACTTCCTCGATGCTTTTCTTCCATGTCTCAATATTTATGTGTGCTCTAGCACTTCTGTGGATAAGAGTATTTCAAGGCATTTGTTTGAAGTGATTGTGAATACAACTGTTTCTGAGATTTTTCTCAGCATATTTGCAGTTGGTGTTTAGGAAGGATGCTAGTTTTTACACAGTGTATATCCTGCCACTTTGCTGAAAGTGTTCAGCAGCTTTAAGAGTTTTCGAGTAGACCCTGGGGTCTTTGTGCATGGAATTACACCATCTGCAAAGAACGGCACTGTACCTTTGGCTTTTCTACCCATCCCTTTCCCTCCTTTTGTAAGACTGTTTTAGCTAAGACTGTCAGTTACAGCTAATAGGACTGGAAAGAGAACACTTGAACATTGTTCTAAATCTTAGTGGGACTGTTGTTGTTTTTTCTCCATTCACCACCAGGATGGTTATAGAACAGCTCTCATCATGTTGAG
The DNA here is from genome assembly GCA_004025045.1 of Sigmodon hispidus. Lineage (NCBI taxonomy): Eukaryota > Metazoa > Chordata > Mammalia > Rodentia > Cricetidae > Sigmodon > Sigmodon hispidus. Next base: position 60,256 of record PVIH01001750.1, on the reverse strand, counting down.
GTATATCCCCTCTGTTCCTAGGCTTCTCGGGGCTTTTGTCATGAAATGATACTGGGCTTTTGTAAGATCTTTTCTGCATGTATTCAGATGATCATGTGATTTCTGTCCTAGAGTCCACTTACATGGTGTATTATTTTTATGTATTTGCATTTGTCAAACTATTCTTGCATTTCTAGAATAAAGCCAATTTCATCATGAAGAATGATCCTTCTGATGTGATATTGAGAAATTTTATATCTATGGTCATTGGATATTGGTTTGTAATTTTATCTTTTTTGTTGTTGTTTTGTCTTTCTCTGGTTTATATTATTAGGTAAAAATGGCTTTGTATAAAGGATTTGGAAGCATTCCTTAATTTTCTATGGTATAGAATGATTTGGAAAAGATTGTTGCTCATTCTTTAAAGATCTAACAGAATCCTCCTGTGGTAAATTCATCTGAGTTTAGATCTCTTTTAGTTGGGAAGTTTTTTGTTTTTTTTTTTAATTACTGCTTCAATCTCATTGCTTGTGTTAGATCTGGTTAAATACTTAACTCATCTTAATTTAACTTTGGTAGGCCATGTGCATATAGAGATCCATCCATTTCTTTCAGATTTTCCAATTTAGTGGAATATATAATCTTAAAATTTCATGAATTTCATTGTTATCTGCTGTAATGTCTCCCCCTTTATATAATTTTGTCAGTTTGGATCTTCTTTCTTGTTTGGCAAAGGGTTTGTCAATCTTGTTTACTTTCCATTGATTTTTCATATATATTCATAATTCATTAATCACTGCCCCATTCTTAGTTCTTTATTTCTACTAATTAGGGGTTGGCTTGATAGATCCTAAGATGCATTATTATTCATTTGAAATCTGTTTGATTTTTCAAAGTTAGGCTCTTCTAACTGTGAACCTCCCTCTTAAGGCTGTTTCGATGTCTAGGTTGGCAGGTTTCAGAAATGGAAACACATCTTCCCAAGCCCTTTCAACTTTTAAAGTTTCTGCTGAAAAGTTAACTGCTCTACTGGTGGGTAGCCAATACAGTGACTTGGTGTTTCATTCTTGAGCTTCCAATGTTCTGTATATTTCGTGTTTCGATTATATTGTGACATGGTAGCTTTTTATCAGGTCCTATGTGTTGTTCTATATGCCTCTGATATGTGGATGTACCCTTCTTTCCCTAGATTTGGGATTTTTTCTGCTGATGATGTTGAACATATTTTATGTTTTAAAATTCTCTCTGTATCTCTTCCTGTCTCTATCTCTCTGCATCCACCCCTCATGTGTGTGCATGTGTGTTCACTTGTGTGTGTGAATGTGGGTGCACACATGCCACAGCACATGTGCAGAAGCCAGAGGACAGTCTTAGGTGTTAGTCTCCTTCCACTTAGTTTGAGACAGAATCTCTTGTTGATTATTTTCCACTGCATGACCTACCGGCTTCCAGACATTTCTGTCTTCCACATCCTGATTGGAGCAATGAGATAGCAGTCTGTGTGCCACTGCACACAGTCTTACAAAGGGTCTGGGAATTCTAACTCAGATCCTCACACTTACACAGCACTCGGTTCACCCACCAAGCCATATATGTCCAACCCCTTGGTAATATCTCCTATGGCTTCTGTTTGAGATTATTTTCTATTTTCTATGCTCCTAAATCATAGATTTTGCTCTTTCATGGTGTCCCACTATTCACATTTTAAAATGTTATCATTATCCTTGGCTGAATATTCCAGTTTTTCTATGCTTTTCTCAACCCTCATATCCTGTCCTCTCATGACCCATTCTGTGTCACTGAGCATTTTATTTAGCATGATATTTCCCCTCATTTTCAGCACTTCGTTCTGGTTTCCCTTCAGCATTTCTATCTCCTCACTGAAGTCCATTCTCATACCCTTTATCAACTCCTTTATCTCATGCAGCTATTTCTGTTCTCTTGCATTCAGAAGCCGATCAGTGTCTCACCTCATTTCTTTATACACATTTATAATCACCCTCCATCTGTTTATCCTCCATGCGGGGGCAAAGCAGGAGAAAATGGGCCCAGAGATCTGAGAGTTTTGATGGGAGCAGCCTATGGCTCTTGTACTAATTGGAAATGACAACCCTGGGGAATGAGTAGGTCTGCAGCTGCCTTCTTTGGCAGCACCTGCTAGAAATGCTGATCCTGGCTCAGGACAGCCAGGCTCTGCAGTGTGCTCAGGAAGCTGGGCTACATAACTGCCTCTAACACTGGACCTCCATAGCCAAAGCCAAGTTCCTCAGGGAATTTCCCTTCCTCCTGCTGCGGATGCTGGGAAACATGGAGGAATGAGTGGAATCTGTGGCTATTCATTATTTCCCTTATCACTTCAACAGGACACTCGACAGTGTTTATTTAAATTTCTCTAATTTGAGGAAGAGGGGAAGAGAATAACATCAGTCTGGCAATTCTCTATGGTGAAGTTTGTGTTGTGGATGGGTTTTCAGAGTCAAAGCTCGCCCAGCAATTGCCGAACATGGCAGAGTCACCTAAATGCATAGACATCATGAGACTTGAAGAAAGACCCAGGTTCAGACCGTCGGTGGTGTGCATATTGTAAAAACAGACAAACAAGAAACAATAGAATTTTATTTTGATTTTTAAATGGCTCAATGGCCCAGTCTGTCCTGGTGGGAAGGCATGACAGCTGCCACTGGGTGACATGGTGGTCAATCCAAAAAACAAAGCTCAGAAGACTCACCACCTACAGAGTGGTCTTACCTGAGGAGAAGCTTTGGCCCCTAATAACCCAAGAGTTTCATAAAGGAACTATAGGCAAGCCTGGGCCATCCTCTAGTGTTCCTAGTGTTCAAAGCCTTCTGATGACAATAGTGCACCCACTCATGGACAGGACTGAGAACTGGTAAGTCAAAAGTCAGTAGAGGCAGGCAGGCAGGAAGCATAGACAGTCTCACATCAGAACACTAGGTAGCTCTCTCAATAAAGACATCTCCCTTCATTATGAGACTACACAGCCCTCACCTAGCATAACCAGGTCCTGAGGTGAGCTACTAAAGGCCCTTCTTGGAACCTCACAGTCTCAACAGATGAGACAGTTTGGCCACCTCTGTTCACTACTGGCCCTGAGGAAAGCCCCCTCTCATGATGAGCCACCATGGTCAGCAGCACTGACAGACACAGGTGTACACTGCAAATAAAATAAGATTAAAAACTGGAAGACAGGGAAGGCTGAAACTACCCCTCTCTACCCTATGATGTTACATTATGCCTTGACATAGGTCTCTTTTGTCTTCAGGTCAAACAATGTGGGTGAAAACTGGATCAACATTTATTCATTTACGGAGAATTTGGTGAAGAAATTCCAGAAGTATGGCTTCTCCTGGCTATAGTCTCCTCTGTGTTTCAAGGCGATAGCCCTCTGACAGACAAAGAGCACGTCTCTGAAACTTGATGGGCTTGAGATTTCCTCATAGAGGGTGCATAGACCCAGGCTGGTGTGCTAACATGGGGGGCAGAGTCCCCTTGGGGGGGGTGTGCAGTATTGGCTGATCCTGCTTGTGGTTAGGTATAGTACAGGACAGAGTCCACTCTCTTGGACCCCTCAGGGGGAAAGGATGCCATGGTAGATGTTGATGCACACTTAGTATAGGATGTTCAGGGTCCCAGAGAAGCTGGAAATGTGAACTGAATCCTCAAGGGAAGGCAGAGGATAAACAGGATCAGAGAGTGACATTTCCGTGACATCAGACACAACTTAAGAGAGGTGTCTGTGGCTCATAGGTTCAGAGGGTTTCAGTTCATCCTTCACAGGCATGGCAAGAGGAGCATGTAGCCAAGGCTATCCACACCATAGCAAACCAAGAAGAAGGAATCTAATGGCAGAGACAGGGACTGGGCTGCAACTGTTAATGGTCTGCACTTGATGATCTTTTTCAATCAGCTATATACCATCTAAAGATTCTACAGCCACCCAAATGAGTTTCTCCCGATGGAGAACAAATGTTCAAAACATGGAACTGTGAAGGATGTATCGTACTCCAACCCATTAGGGGTGGGCCCTTAGACTAGGGAGTCCAGGTAACTTAGAAAAGACTGGGAGAACAGGACCACGGGTAGCTTGGGGACAAAGCCATCGTAGACCTCCTACTGTCAGTCACAGAGAGAGGGAGGAGGAAGCTTGTGTGTAAGGGGTTTCCCTGTCCAAGCTGGAGGCAGGGACGGTGAAGAAAGGTAGCTAGAGAGGCAAAGAATTTGATATCCAGGACCAGGGATGATGATGCCCCTACAGGAGCCTCTTTGCCTGATCAGAATAGGTGATGTGAGTGTGTGTGCATATGAAAGAGGAAATGAAGTGGCAAAGGACAGAGAAAAGACTGGGTGGGGGGAAAGAGGAGAGAGAGAGAGAGAGAGAGAGAGAGAGAGAGAGAGAGAGAGAGAGAGAGAGAGAGACTGAGGGAAAGAAGAGAAGAAAGCTGAAGCTCTGGATGGAAGAGAGAGTTGCCCGACAATTTCTCTTACCTCCTTAGCCAATTTTACCTTACATCTCACCTCGGAACGTCCCCAGTGCAAAAGAAATGGGTGGGATCAGGGATGTGTGCATGCCTGCTCCCCGACAGGCTGGTGATCTAGTGTCCCGACTTCTCAGGAGCTTTGCTTTGTCCCCAGCCCTAAATTGCGGATATCCTTCATCATCTACTCAACAGATGCTAACATTCTCATGCCACTCACCTCAGACAGGTAGGTGTTGCTCTGAGTCCCGAGGCTAACCCAGTGGGGGCTGGAAGAAGTGAGGGCTTGTAAAGACCTCCGGGGTCTCCGAGCATCGCCGTCTTTAGGGAGCCCATGTACCCAAATTGGTCCCCAGCACTAGTTTGTGAGCACCCTTGGGCCTGAACTTAAGTAGTGTCATAGGCCTGATACTTCTAGGAGTTCCCCACTCCGAATCTTCCCTAGACCCTGTCTATAATAACATATGGGAGCTGAGGAGGTGCATATGTCAGTACCTCTAATATCCATACTAACAGGGAGCTGGTGAGATCTAGGTGTTAGTACCCTTAGAATTCTGGCCTGTGTGTGGCCTGCTGTGGAAAAGTCACTCTGCTTGGGCAAGCGGAATAGGGAGACGGCTGTGAAACCCTGAGGAAAGAGCCTGAGTTTGGAGAGGATAGCTAGGTCCTCTGATCATAATGAAGCCTGAAGATGCAGTCCTGAGTAGCCTTTCCTGAGGGCCACAGGAAAGTATGGAGAACAGTTAATTGCAAAGTGAGGCAGCCAAACTGTGCCCATCACCCCAGAGGTATGAACTGGAGGTTTCTGACTGGTAAGAAGGGAAAGTCAACTTTACATGCTCTTCCAAAGACTCCACACAAAGTTAGAAAACCAGAAAGAGATGTGGGGATAGTTAGGATTGGGGTATCTGGGGATATGGAAATCTCTGTCCTGGGTTCTAAAGAAAAGGCAGGAGCAGGAAGTGAGGGAGACCAGCCAGCCCTGGAAAAGTGACAAGAGTCTCTGAGTCTGTGGACATGGCACCCAAGGTCCATCTGGGAGGCAGAGCAGGAAGAAGCTGGTTGGTTCTTAGGGGGTCCAGGAAAAGCCTGGTATAGCATAGAGGCTTGGTTTGGGGAAAACCTGGTTAAATTTGAGTTACAGAGAGAATTCCTGAGGGGTTTTCAGGCAAGGAGTACAGAGAAGCATCAGGGGCTAGGGGAGGTTAGGTGGGAACGGGGCTGTCCTGCCTGGGCTCAGTGTGTTCACCTGTCAGTTGAGTCTGGGCTAAGTGGAGGATAAAGACAGAACAAAAGCAGCAAGCTAGGCCAGGGACAAGGGAAGATTTTAAGGCCAGATATAGGGCAGGTGCTGGGATGGAAGAAAGCTGGTGGTGGGCAGCTTGGGCTAGGCTGGCCAAAGGAGAGAGAACTGGATTGGGCTGAGCACAGGATGGGATTGGAAATCCCTGATCTGGCACGCATTAGGCATGATGTCATCTAGTAGGATGTATCTGGGCCAGGCACGGGGGCTCTCAGAGCTCAGTAAGGCCTCTGTTCCACACTAGGAAGACACTTTAAAGGCCACTGCGGGTCACCACGCTGTGCCTGCTTAGCCTTGTCACATTAGATCATTCTAAACTTCACGCCCCTTTTCTTGTCCTAGAATGACCTTCAGACCCAGCCCTGTCTGCCTCAGTGCATTCTGTTTTAACAGCACCTGACAGGCCATGTTGCTTCTAGCCTAAGAAACAACACAGTTGCCTCATGGGCAGCCCTAGGGCCTGACTCCCAGGCTCAGGACTTCTCTATCGGGAGCTTGTGGAGTCCACAATTGGGCTTATATCTAAGTGGACTGGCTGCTGCCTTTATCAGACTGGAGGCAAGGGAGGCATGCCATGGCTCTGTGACAGTGGAGACAGAGCTGGCTCAGCTGGTGACGTGGCCTCCTTCGGCCCTGCACGGTGAATAATAGACTGTTCGGAAGGAAGGGACCATGGCATTAGGTTGCCCATTCATAACGCAGATGCCCCCTTTGAATCCCTAGTTTAAATCCCAGGATGTTCTCCAAGGACTTAATGGGCAAGGTCTCTGTCCAAATCTCCAAGGCTTGGGTGCCTCAAAATGTAGTTGAACTCAAGGAAAACCATACCTTCCTGTGGGACCCACTGAAATCCTGTCTCCTTCTGCTTCAGTGCTCATGCGATCAGAGAAAGCCCCGGCTCAGAAGATAGAGACCTCTTGCCCGGTGCCCTCTTTCGACCAGCTGGGCTGCTCAGTGGACAAGGCTGTAGAACAGCTTGGAGATGTTTTGCCACGGGCAATACCCTTTATGCCACTTTTCTTTTTTATTCTTTTCAGAGAAGCAATCCGTAATGGCCTTCTCAGACTCCAGAACGTGATTCCTGAAGGACATTCATCCATGGAGAAAGGATTTATAAAGGTACACACAGCCCGAGCCGCCTCTGAGTGCTCGATCAGTGTGAAAAGTCACTAGGCCATCTCACCCTGTTTTCATCATGTTTATTTTGTTCACTTCCTGCCAGGCTAATGAACAGATCAGGAAGGCCACCTTGGGAGGTGAGCTGCCTGCAGCTTCAGTGAGGCAGGACTCAATAGAGCTGGGCTCCCTACAGAGTCTGTGTGCAGATCCTGGATCCCATCAAGCCTCACTCTTGAAGCTGTTACTCCGATCTGCGCAGCTGGCCCCTCTGAGCTCAGCACCACTCTGGAGGCTTCTGAGAGAACCCGGAAGCTGTGGTCATGTGTAGGCTTTGTTCTCACTGGTCCAAGGCCTACAGAGATGCTGGGAAATAAAAAGAAGAAAACACATGGCCTCAGCAGATTGGGGACCGTGTGCTAGAAGCCAAGGCTTAGTTTCCTCTGGTTGCTAAGTATTTCCTTCTACCTCTTGCTTTGTTTGGCCAGCTTCCTAAGCCCATGAATCAACCATGTCCAGCCAAGACCTGTGTCCCTCTGGACCACAGGCCTTGTGGAATCTAGGGGGGAAGTTTGATGAGGGGCCACTCAGTCCCCTGCCTAAGACTTTCTGGCTCGGAGTCTTATGGCCAGCAAGAAGGTAGTTAGTATAACAAGATTTATATTTTATTATGCTGAGTCATCTAAGGGCCATCACATAAGGCTCACACACCAAATTCCTCACTACAGTCCTAAGCCTATCTCCCCAAGATTGTTCATCTTAGCTGAGGGTCAGGACAGATGAGGATCCTGGGGGAGACTCTCCAGCCTCAGGGCAGATCAAGGTGACATCTCTCCAGATGTACAGAGTAGAATGATGCTCTTAGTTTCTGCTTACATACTATCCAGTGGGCATCATGGGGTCTAGTGATGTGCCTGGTTGTCTTGAATGAGGGATGTCATTGGGTTCTGGCTTACAGGTGTAGCTTTGGGTGTAGTAGAGTTCCTGGCTAAGCTATTATTACATGTCTAAAAGACATTTGACACTATGCTTATTTCAGGTTTTGACTCACTGGGCCTACTGTTCCCAGTAAGATGTCCCTAACATTGTGCCTGAAGATGGCCCCAGGCTCCACCTGACTCTCCTGCTTCCCCACCAGCCCAGGGAGAGGCTGGGCTTGTAGACCAGTAACTAGACTGCCCTTAGGGTAGAGGTTCCATAGCCAAGGAACAAGAAGCCAGACCTGTTGTTAGAGTCTCAAAGCTCTCTGGTTCCTAATCAATAGAACAGGTAGTGAATAAGTCTTGTCACTCTATGAGACCAAGGAGTGAGGAACAAGCAACTTTATTGCAGTGGACAGAGCTGGGTCTGCAGCCTCACCTACTAGGCCATTCCTAGAGTCTTTTCCATCAAGCCCACCCACTTCTTGCTTCTTCTGCAGGCAACAATGTCAACAGTGTGATTGTTGCTCTGACTAATGGGGTCTTGACAGTGCAGTCATTTAAGGAGACTCTGGAAGAGGTGAGTCCCAGCCACAAGTGTCAGCCCTTTGCCTCTTGTATTTAAGGCTTTATTTTTAGCATCTTCTTTCTTTTAGGCCAACAAAGCTCGGAAAATGGGAGCAATCGTTTATACTGTGGGTGTGCATCAGTATAACAAATGGCAGGTACTTCAGATCAGGTGCCCAGGCGCCTGTGTATTAGAGCAAGATGGTAAAGGCATCTTTACAATGCCAAGAGGGTGGTATTCTAACCTATCCAAGGTGTGTGGGCTTATAATTAGTCACTGCAAAAGAGTATCTCACATGGTTGAGTAAGCCAAGCCCTGTGTAGAGTAGGTAGGAGAGCTTCCCACCCCTCAAGCTTGGGCTTTGAATGAGAGCCAGTGAGTGCTTGACAAATTCCTATCACCATGGCCTGAGGGCAACAGTTTCTGCCCCAAGTCTGGGAACCTGTTGCATCATGCTTCTGGTTCCTGGCTCTGTGATTCAAACCAGTGACTCACTCTTCTCCTCTCATAGATGATCGATATTGCAGACAGCCCAAATCACAGTTTTGGGGTCAACAGTGGGTTCACTGCTCTGAAGGACATCATTGAACCAGTAAGTGAGTGGGATGTGGAAGACTGGGGGAGCCTGTCTGAATTCCCTGAGGTCTACTATCCTGCCCATTCCCATCTCTCTCTCTCTCTCTCTCTCTCTCTCTCCCTCTCTTAGCTTGCTTCCAAGTCCTGTACTGAAGTAATATCCGTACAGCCTTCCTATGTGTGTATAAAAGGTAAGAGCTGAGGGTCACAGGCATGGTAAATGGTATAACTCAAGAGAGTGGGTACATTTGCATGAGTATGTATGGTTGTGATATGGTTTCTGAATGTGGTTTTTTTGATGTATATCCTGTGTGTGGCACTTCCATGATATGTGTGGTACATGTGATACATGTATTCTGATAATATTAATCATCAGCTGGACAAGATCATGAATTACCTAGAACATAAACCTCTTAGCATGACTGAGGGCGTCTCAGTCATGCTAAGAGTACATAGAAGTGGGCAAACCACTCTGAATACAGGCAGCACCATTCAGCACCTGGGTACCAAGCTGGATAAACAAAAAGAAGAGCTGAGCACTAGCATCACCTCTTTATCCCTTAGGACCGTGGATGCAATATGACCAAATGCCTCCCGTTCCTGCCACATGAACTTCTTCTCCACATGACGGACTCTGCTCTTAAGCTGTGAACTGAAATAAACCCTTTAGGTTTATTTTGTCTGGATTTTGTCACACACAAAAAAAGAAACTAATATGGAAAACTGATATCAGGACTGATCTTACTGTTAAATTCTGACTGTATAGTTCTTAAGCCTTTGAAAATAACTTGCAGGAAGAAAAATGTCTAAAAGTTTGGAATATTGACACAGAAAAGACCACAAATATTCTAAGCAAAGCTTATTGGGTCATTATAATGGGAGTCTAGAAGACAAGTATGCCAAGAGAGAGACAGTGGAGGCCTTGAAAGACTCTATCAGCACCTGGGTAGAGGCCATTCCTGTCATACTCTGGCTAGAAATTTGTGTTGTGCTTGTGTCCTGAGAACCTGAGTGATGCTGAATTCAAACTTGAAGGCCGATTTATTTGACAGAAGAAATCTCAAAACACAATGACATCAGGGTGTGTCGTGGTTACTGCTCACTGCTAACCAGACCTTCAGCAAAAGAGAGCCAACAGAGCAAGGGGTGTGAAGATGTATGCTATGTGATAAGAAGATCTTAAGGCTGTAAACACGACTGGTATGGAGAAAGCACCTGCAGTTATTTAAAGTCCTTAGCATGTTTAAAAAGAACTCTCTTGTTCAAAACAAGAACCCTAGGAAAGGTTCCCTGAGGACAGGACCCTTACCTATAAACTGGCCCATTCCGTGAAAATGCAAATTTATTTGAAAATATAGAGTATGAACGCAAAAGAATTTCCAGTTCAAAATAACATTCTAGGGAAGTGTTTTTGCAGATTCAGAAACTGAGACATAAATGCCGCTTACAGCTTTGTTGCATAGGGGGCCCACCTCCATCCCCAGCTGACACCACTTGGTAGTACCATTCATGTAGTACTGGTTCTGTAGACACACAACATGCAAGATGGAGTGGGTAGTGGAGTCTTGTGAGAGTTCTCTGGGGCAGAGCACTGGAGAGGAGACCCTAAGAGAGCTTTGCTTTTAAACTGTGACGGTGAAGCCTGGTTGCAATGGCAACTCCAGCATGCTGGAAATTCAGAACCCTGGAACCTCCACTGAAGAACGCTCCAGGCATATTGTGTACCTGGCCAAAGAAGGTGAAAAATTCAGAGCCAGAAGGGTAGAGCTAGACAAGCCCTTTGGGCCCAGGGTTCATCATGCTGAGCTTTCATGAAGGTATGTACCCTTGAACGGGGATTCAAAATAAGCCTTCTTTCTTAACTTGCTTTAACGAGACAGTTTGTTGCAGTAATTGGAAAAGTAATTAACATGTATACACTTGTATGAGGGTGATGTAGAGTCTGAACATGTGTTTGTATGTAGAAATGTGCATACATAGAAAATTTGAATTGTGTGTGTGTTATGTGTTTATGACATATGTCATATGCATGGGGGTGTATATGATGGATGAATGTGTAGGTGTGATATTTTGTGTAGTATAAATATGGAAAGCTGAGCTAAAGTAGTTTATATAAAGTAGATGTTCTATATGTGTTGTATATGCTTTGAAGGTAGAGCATCTATGTGTAATACTTCTGTAGTAAGGTTTGTATGTAGTATGTCTTATCTCTGCTACATGGGAGAGTTTGGGAGAATATTATGGGAAGGAGGGTACACGTGTCATTTAATATGTGGGGAAGTGAATATATGGTATCTGTGTGGTATAGGTGGTGTTTGTGATCTGTCTGTGTGGTAAGTGTGTTCTTGATAGATTGTGTAAGCAGTGTGTATATTATGGTATATGTAATATGGGTTGTGGAAGGGCTGTGGGGTGAGTGACTCAAATAGACATGGGAGGAGCAAGTCTGATGTATGATTGTGCTATGTATGTTGAGTGTTCTGTGTTGTGATGTATTGTGGTGCGGAAGGGTATATAATGTGTATGTACCACATGATGTGCTTTTATGATATCTGCTACATGTCTGTGTTTTAATGTGGCATGTGATATCTAGTATATATTTATGGGATTTATGGCATGTGTTTATGTTGTCTGCTATAAAAGAATACTTTATGTTTACAACTATGGGTATGGAATAAATCATGTGTTCTACTTTGTGTAGGGCATAGAGTATGTCCATTTGTGAGTATTTATGTGGTATTAAAGAGCTTAAAGTATGTGTGTATTGTGTGATATGGATGATTAAGTATGTAGTATTTCTAAGGGCACAAGGTGTTTATGTGCTTGAGTTTTATGGTTATATATGCCATAAACAGTATGCCTGTATATGCAGTATATAATATGCATTATAGTTAATATGTGTATGGTACATAGTGTATAAAGTATGTGCATATATGTGTGCCTATGAAGGTATGTGGGTTGTATGCAGGGGATGAGCATGCATGGGGTTACTATGCTTTGGGAATAGGATGATGCACATTTGGAAGGTACATGCTGTAATGACATTGTGATGCATGTGTAGTTACTGCCTATTTATCTCAAAAATAAAAGGTGTCATTATAAGCTAAGAAGATATTTTTAAAACTCTCAAGGAAACCCTAAAAAAAGAAAAAACAAAACAAAACCAGGAGCACCTGAGGTGGAAATGCCTGTGGAGTTTCCACTTCTGCAAAATGGGGGCAATGGCAAGGTGATCGTATCAATGGATGAAAACAAATTATTGGGCTCAGTGGGCATCTACACTGCTCCTGGAAACAAGAGGAAACACCCATGCCTGGCAAAGATACCCACAAAGATGGTCATGCTTACTTCACCCCAGCATTGTCATGGCCAACACCTCATCTCCAGGACTAGAGCTGACAAAGATAACCTCTGTCCATCCCAAGTCCCTGCTTCAGCATGCCAAGGACACACGCATGTTTGTTTCTGGAGCAAGGATGCCTTTCTTTGTTGGTACTTTCATGCAGACTTAGTCCCATAGAGCTAGTATTTGTAATCTGCGGAAGAGAGAGATGCAGGGAACCTCGTCTCCTTTTACCACTATGAACAGCTCAGCTCAGGCAGCTCAGTTCTGACCTCCAGATTCTTCACAGGAGCCCAAGGCTCCAGGCTTGAGAAGAGACAGGACTGTGCTTGCTTATGAGTTGTACCTACCTCAGCATCGATGTGAGGCAGAGTGCTGTATATGTGGGAGCTCCAGTACACAGAAATAAATTGGGAGATGTAGAGACCACGGATGGTGCAGGTACAGGCACAGCATCTAGAGGCTCACAGGTGCTAAAGACAGAAGCTGGCCCTGATATTTCCATCCCAGGCACTGGCTCAGGGCTGACCCATCATCTTATAGAAGAGTTGGGAGTTGGCTAGGCTGAGAGATGAAGAGGGAAAGACTGCAGAGTTTCTTCTTCTGAGATTTAAAAAAATGAAACCTCATCAGTGCAGCCTGCCTGGCTGTCTCCGACTGTCCTGGAACACGCAGGCCTTGATGTCTGGACAGTTGTGACAATCCCCAGGGGAAAACATGATTTGTCACTCTTTCCTTCCTGCAGATGAACCAAGGTGACAGATGCCTCCAGACATCTGCTCAGCCACTGAGCTGCTAAACTGTTGGGCGTCTTGTATGAAGCTGCCACATAAGAATACCTGTCACTTCCAGGAAACACAAGGCAGGAGCCTGGACCCCAAAATGAAACAGAATTGGCTATTTGCTTGAAGTGGCACTGAGTCAACCTGTGTACTATGGAGCCTGAGGAGGGTTCTTGGGCATCTGAAGCACACAGGAGACAGAAATGAGCTGGCCTTAGGCCCCAAGGCAGCTATGCAAGCAAATGAGGAAAAGGCAGAGGAATCCTGCCTGTGGAATCACCCACCCAGTCATTTTCTCTGTGTCCTTTTTCTGTGGTGTTGGTGCTAGAGAGCTGTTCACTGGTGTTAAGAAGACCTTGCTAACCCCAGTGATGGGCAAGGTGAATGATAAAGAATGTTTTGGTCTTGGGAGACCTGAGGCAGACCATATCCTAAGAGACTCTCTTAGGTGGGTCAATGACCAGACCTATTCCCTCTGCCCAGCCCTTATTCTTGAGGTCTACATTAGCACATTATATAACACAGGAAAGAACTGCTATTCTTCATGCTCAATGATACCACAGGCAGCAAGTAGGGAACAGTTCCCTAACTCTGTGCAAAGAATGTCCTGCCTCTGTCATAGTGCCCATGAGGATGAAGGAGTGTGCAGTCTCTAAGCAGGAAGGTTTCAGCTGAATTGGCCTAGCTTAGAACAGGGCTGAGACACTCTCAGGGACTTAGGACTTGTTGGGTCAGAGGTCACAGTAGGGCTCTCCCAGCTGCCTCAGCATGGATACTTGATGACAGCAGAAGAGGACTTGCCCTACAAGTCCCACAGATGATAGTCTACTGACGCTCTTTTGTAAGGGCCCCTGAGAATTTCATTTTCAGGGTAGCCATTCGAGAAAGACCAGACAGAGAGACCATGGCACCCAACTCTTCTACTCCAACGTTTAAACATTCTGCTTTCAGACTCCTACCAAGTAAACATTAGCGGACATGGGTTCGGGACTACAAAAGACATGAGCCAAGTCATCTGCAGATTTACATTCAGCGATTCCAGAGTAGTCGGTAAGTAGTCCCTTGGTACCTCTGAGGTACAAGTCAGCCATGCCTTCTGTCCCTGATGAACATGTCCAATGAAACTAAAGGAAACATGGACCAATGAAAAAAGGACCAAGAGGCGTGTCTAGCCACACCTCCCTTCACACAAACAAGGGGAAAGAATAAACCCCAAGCTCCAAATGGCTTCTGGAGGCTGCCATGACACTAGCCTGTCCTCTGCTCCCCTTCCTGAGGGCTGAATGTCAGAACTTGATGTCTATAGCTGGGACAGAGCAGCAGGTTCCAGACAAGCCTGAAGGATGTCCACAAACTCCTTCTGGATGGTCATTCATTATAGCACACTGCAGGGGAAACCGAGGATTGGGAAATTGGAAGCCTTAGCCAGTGGGGATACAGCATGGCTCTTGAGATTTTGTCCCGAGCTCAGGGGACATGGAAAAGAATGTGTGTTAAGGATCAGCAACTTCTGTCACAGTTACAGAATTCTTCTCAGGCTTCCAAAGGAGAAAAAGAAAAATCTCTATTCCCTTATGAGGCTTCCACAGCTCAGTAAACAACACAACCATCCACCACTTCCTAGATCTAAACTTGGCTGTTCTTGTCCCATTCCCTTTACCTGTCCACCAGCACTTCATGTTGCCTTTGGGTTTTTTTGTTGTTTTTTTTTTAAAGTATTTATTTATTTATTATATATACAGTATACAGAAGAGGGTACCAGGTCTCATTATAGATGGTTGTGAGCCACCATGTGGTTACTGGGAATTGAACTCAGGACCTCTGGAAGAGCAGTCAGCGCTCTTAACCTCTGAGCCATCTCTCCAGCCCCGTCATGTTGCCTTTGTATGGAGCCTCCCCAGCCCCTGACCAATACATCACACCAGCAGTGAAGCCCAAACTTCTTCCCAGCACCCACACTTCCAGACTCACTCCTTTAGGTGCCTCACCATTTCCTCTCACTTAGCCCAGAGCCCCAAACCCTAAGATCATCTCCTCATTGCTCCTAGCTCAGATAGCAACAACTCACATAGGACCAATTTCAGTGGACAAGGTTTACCAAACACAAACGTGCCAAGAACTGTACAGGGTCTTGAAGCATTCGTGGACTGTGTTCAGTAATTCACCACCGACACAGTGTAGCTCCCTGACACTCTCACCACTGAATATCTTTAACTAAATTCCAGGCAAGGCATCATTGCATGTGTAAATACACATTTCTTTAAATAAGAGAAGGAACACATCACCAGTAACTGAACAGAGGCCTTTCCCTCCCCGTCTGACTGCCCATCCACGTCACAGCACACCGCACTGTCTTTCAGGTTGTCCAGTGTGTCTTTTTTGGTTTTTTTTTTTCTTTTTTTATTATCTTCCTCTTGGTCCCCAACAAATGAGCCCTGGGGTGCAGGAGTCCTTGCTGAATGCTAGACACCAGCGTGCTGTTCAGTGAGTGGGGGTCAGAGTTGGGACTCATCAGGTGCCCTTGAACAAAAAGAGGCGGTGGGGATAATCAACCAGCCTCAGCTCTCAGATAGAGGGAGACAGTGAGGAAAGGCACCCCAACTGACAATCAGGTATCATTTCCTGTTAGATGAAAGTCCCATTGATAAGAATGAGAACAGCATAACCTGTCCTGGACCAAAGATTCTGCATCCTAAAGAGTAAGTGTCCCTTGTTGGAGACTTCAGGGGAAGTCTGTAGTCACGTCTCTTGGAGTAGTGCCCCTTGCCAGAGGCCTAGGGTGGTTGGTGTTTACTAGCTTGTGGGGGGCCTGTATTTAGCTGTAGAGCCCCCGTCTGCCTGTATGTGGGTTCCATTTTCCTTTCAGATGCCCCCTGTTAGTGACCCTGATAGCATTTAGGAATACATAGTGCTCAGGTACTGCTGAGGGCAGAATGGAGAAAATGATGAGTCTGGGGTTCAAAACTTTGTTTAAATACCTCCCCGATTCCTTAGCACATGGCCTATCATCCTATGCACTATCCCTGAAGAGGTTGACTATGCTTTGGGGAGTAAAGTCTACCCACCTATTCACTATTAGGGAGTCCTGGGCTAGAATTTCAGCATCATCACACTGAGGTAACAGTTTTAGCAAACTGAGTCTCTGGGGTTCTTACATCATCTAGTCTCTTTTCTGTGCATTAGGGAAGTGTATCTTGAGGTCAGCCTGAACAATGGCATTTCCTTCATTGGGAACAAACTCATCATAACCGGTACCAACTGTGAGAATACTATGGTAAGATCCCCAGGGTGAAGTAGATCTACCTAGAGATCAAAAGCGGAGCCCCAAAGGCTCAGAGGTAGAATGCACACAAGTACCTTAGGCAGTTTGTAGCATTTTCTCAAAGAGCCACTTGAGACAGTTACAAGGCTTTGCCAGACACTGTCTAGAACATGTAGGACACACGACAGTTCTGCATGGATGTGCCAAGCCCAGAAATTCAGAGATTCCACCACCAGTGATATGTGCCAGTAAACAGGATCCTAGTAGTTAATATAGACCCAAATCTACTGAGGCCTCACCAAAGCCCCAGATCTGCTGGGTGATCTTTATTTATAGTGTCCCCAATACCCCCTCTCCTCTCCACCCCTGGCTGCCCTCTGTGACCTTACTGTCAACCTGCAGGGCATCCCCTCCCTCTGTGGTGGTGGGGAACTCGCTGGTGCCAGGGCCTTGAGGAGGAAAGTGTTGCTTCTGACGTGCAGCCTTCTAGCTCCCTATCTGTCTTCCAAGCATCTGAGACCAGAGCAGTGTGACTGGGGGGTATGCCCAGGAGAAGAAGCTTTGTGTCCACTTGTAACAACCCTTGAGTTCTTCTCAAGATTCAGAGGAAGGAGCAATGAGATTCTTGGACAGAGCTGAGAGACACAGAAATCAGCCATGGAAGGTAGACCCACATGTCCTGGCCCTAGACCTCTCTAGTGGCCCAGCAACCTGACTCCTCTCCTAGAGATCCAACCGTCTTTAGCCTAGTGCACTGTCAGGCAAGGCCACAGTGAGAACTGGTATCCTCAGACCATGGAAAATCCTGAGTCATCCTCATTAGGTTTGGGGCTGTGAAAGGTTGGCTCCTTCTGGGCCACTAAGCCTGCTGTAGACTTTGTGTCTAGGCAAGCTGGGTGAAGAGTGTGTATGTACAAATAGGAAGCAAGGGGTGGGGGCACAGGGGAAGAAGCCACTGTTGCTATCGGCCACAGGAAGATGCATTCGGCGGCAGGGGCAGCAGTTCTATGCCCAGCCAACTACAGGCAGAAGAGCAAGGCCGAGCCCCAGCCAGTGTCACACCACAAGATGAAGTCACCACTACACCCAGCGAGCCACCAGAGGGCAGCACTAAGTTCAGCTGGAGCTGGCTTCTCTTCCTACCGGTCTTGCTGGTGGTCCTCCTGTTACCATGCTGCTGTTGGAAGCTGTGCTGCAGAAAGGTTAAGTTTCCTACCTATCCCTCTCCCCGCCCTGGCTCCCCCACACATGCCCTCTCTCCAAGGAACAGTGTCATAGGGCAGTACTATAATCCAGCCTGCTGACAATTTCTCATCCATTCCAAGGTCCTCACATCATCTAGAAGAAATGCAAACTCTTAAGTTTAAATGCTAGACCAGCCTGGGTTTCAAGAATTTTCTAGCTGATACAAGAATTCAGTCTGAGATGCTTAGGCTATAAGATAAGATTGGCCTTGGAGAAAGGCCATCCCAGCACCTTAGACTGATGCTACACCTCTATGGTCAAACCTCAGAGGTGCCCCCTATGTCAGGACAAGGTCCCTTGTGCAGTTCCAGTGGACCCATATGCAAGGTGATGCCTACCAGGCATAGTTAGTAACCATTAGGGAAGATACCCTTGATACCAACTGCTTTCCTGACCCCAGTATGTCGTACAGCCCCATACTGGGCTACAGAGGCACAAGAAAGGAGCAGAGCCACCCTGCTCCTCCAGGACCTGCAGTTACTGTTCAGGCTTCAGGCTGAAATGCACCCATCCAGAGACATAACCAGGGATTGGCTAAAGCAGAGCAGGCTCTAAGAATGATACTGGCATCCTGGGACAGGGTGGGAGAAGGCATAAAAGCTGGGCGCTAGGATGGAAGGAACCCTCCAGAGAGTTGAAGGAGTGGCCCTGGGGACAGCATGTGGCACAGAGCTGTCAGGATGAGAGTATGGGGAAGCTGAAGAACAGTAAGCTTCTACCAAGGGGAGGGATGTCTATGGGCTCACCGCAGCTGGGCTGGGACAGGTGTGCAGCGCTCCAGCTGTGGGCCTCTCCAGAGACTGGAACCTTGGTTTAGATGGCCTCCCTCCTACCAGAGAGGGATGGGGCTGCCTCGGGCCAGGCAGAGCCTACTGGACACAGCAGTGCAGGCATTCAACATTCACAAAGGTGTCCCCAGGCCACGTGGCCTCCCTGCTTCAAGCCAGGGTCCCCTCTGTCTTCAGAGCCAAGACAGAGCCCACTGTACCCACTCCAGCCCACTTTTGTCTGTTTCATGTTCCAGCCTAAGGAGCTGCCACCACCTCCACCACAACCAGAGAAGGTGAGTTGGGAAAGAGGGTGGCACTGTCACACTGACCTTCAAGAGGCATTGTGGTGCCTGGGCTCAGAACCCCTTTGGCAGTGAATAGGGGGAATGCAGATCAATGATTATATGGGAAAGCCATGGGACTTAACACCATTACCAGATTCTCAGCATGTCCTAGTCATCAGGGCTTTGGTGACCTGTTCCAGCGCATGCTGCTATCCATTGCTAAATTGGTGTCTTTTGGTCTTTTCAGATTCCATGGGACTCTATAGAATGCCAAGGTTGCAAATGGGTTCTTACTATAGGAGCTGTGTGTATCAGACCCAGGTCTCTGTCTCTGAAGACTCAGGCTCAGAGTCTTCATCATTTGCTGGAAAGGCCAAGGGCTTCCCTGAGGTCAGCCTAGGAAGACCATGGCTGAGGAAGGCAGAGGATATCCTAACTGGCCATGAGCTATGAGGGATGGCCTTAGCTGAGCATAGGGACCAGATGAGGAAACAATGTTGCCACCTTTGGGGTAGGGACCAGAAAAGATAATGAAAGTCTGGAACAGGCAGAGCCTGGACCTGGGCCTGTGCTGGAGTGGGACAGTGATAGATGCAGAATAGCCCTGGAAGCCTGCCCCTGTAAAAGCCAGAGCCCAGCAGAGGAGAATACCACCTGCCATTTCCCATCCTCTGCACAGCCTCCAGGCTAGGCTTCTCCCAGCAAGAGTGGCCTCGGGAGAACCAAGAGCACAGATGTGGGCTGTTAGCATTTTGGGAAGCTCAGTATCTGCAAACCAGAGGGGCTTTGGTTATTCTTCTCATGGATGGCCTCCTCAGGGTGTGGGTTATAGATGTTCATTCACTCCACAACATTAGCTGATTCACACACACACATTCCAGTGCAGGTGCATGCAAGGGACAGTGTGCCCCTGTCCAAGAGGCTGCAGGCAAGACACAGACCAACTATTTTCACTTCCAGGAGCCAGAAGAAGAGGATCTGCCCCCTCCTTCTACACCATCACCTGTTCCTCCTCTTCCTCAAGCTTCATCACCTGCCAACCCAAACCCTACTGTGATCGTTGCCTGCTGTGGCTGCGGAAACAGAGGGGTGCAGGTGACCCAGGGGTGGGCAGGCACTCCATCGTCACTGCAGAGGTCTGAGTGTAGGAGGGATACAGGACATGTGTCACTGTATGTCTAAGGACACCTGGATCCCTGTCTCTCTCCCACGGCTGGAGGAGAGCAGCACACAGAGGGTTCTCCAAGCACTTACATCTCTCCTTTGCACTTTACACTTTACTGGCAGGACAAAGCCACTGTGCCCTGCCTTGCCTTGCCAGCCTCTGGCTCCCATGTCATTGTCTCAACTCCAACAATTTCTTTGCTATCACCTTTAGTCTATGGATGAATGAGCCAAGATGTACTGGGTGTATCTAGCCAGGTCAAATACAATAAAAACAGAAAAGACCAGTCATGAGCTACTTTCCATCATCCACCAAGAAAACTAGTCAAATGCTAGAGATCCTGGCCAGCCAGGACCAAGGCTCTTCATATACAAGTAGAAGAGTTGGTCCAGCGGTCCTGATGCCTGTTAAGGTGGGCAAAGAGTTACAAGATGAAGGAAGTTGACATGAAGGTCTTAAGGGGCATCACAAGCTTCTTGTGCGGAATTGAGCCCCAAAAGGCAAACAGCTATTCATCTGAAGCCCCTCCTCCCAGGAAGTCCAGGGTATCCCAAAAAAGTGGGAAGATTTGCAACATCCCCAGGTCCCAATGCAAAGACCCTACAAGAGCAGTGCTAAGGAAGAGCCCCCCAGTTTTCTCAGGTCTTATAGCTTTCCTCCTTGCTGTGCCTCTGTCTGTGGTCTGTCTGTGTCTGTCTGTCTGTGGTGGGCCCACAGCTTCCTCCCGGAAGTGTCTAGATCTTCTGCAAGGGCCAAGTCTATCTGTGGGCCATGCCTGCCCATTCCCTGCCTGTGTGCTATGAAGAAACCAACACAGATCTCCAGAGAGAAAGATGGGCACTGCCGTTGGCCTGGCCTCTGTGGCTTGCCCTCTCCCCCCACACACACACAAACTCGATAGGGCAAGGGCTCTGAGCTGCAGGGCTCTGACCATGAGGGTCACTACAACTAGGCCCACGGTTCTTCTGGCCTCTCCTCCTTCCCTAACTCTCCCAGGGCCCATGGCAACTCACCCTGACGGAGACATGGGCCTCTTGCCTGCCTGACCTATGTGGCCTCTTCCAGGCCTTCTACCCAGAACCTTCACAAACCCCATTGCTTCCCTGGAGGCCTTCGCTTACTACCATACACCTCTCCAACTTCTGAACTTCTCCAGAGCTCCTGGCATCTGTTTGTCCCAGATTTCTCTAAGTTCTGTATTCCACAATGACCGCTACACTTGAGTCTTTAGACTGGTCGCTCTTAGCAGAGAGTGGGTTTTGTCTTCTTGTGTTTACATTGACAGAGTTCTAGGTAAGGTGAACCCCCAGTGTCTTTTGGGGGCAGCTCCCGTGCCATTTTGTTTGCTCATGGCCACATCTGCTTTTCAGGGGACCATGAACACATGCTGCAGCTACCTTCAGCCAAGCTGCCACCAGATGCCAGTGATGTGGTGCCATCCCAAAGTCCAGGTAAGCCAGACACAGGGAATCTCTAAGGCGCAGAATGGCCACTGCTTCTACATGTTAAACTTCCAGTGTTCTGACTCCACAGTTTCATGTGAGCCACGCCCTGAGAAAGGTGGGCTTTTGCTGGAGCTCCCTTCAGGGTTTACTATTAAAAGTATCAAGTGGGACCTGAGGGCCCCTGCAGGGTACAAAGCTGAGTGTCAGCACCTGTAGCTCCCTTCGAAGCACAAAGTAAGATGCCCACCACTACACCCTCTGCAGGAACAAATAAAGGGGTCAGCTGAGACAGTTTAGGACAGGAATTCAGGAGGGCTTCAGCTTGGCCCTGAAGATTCCCACAGGACAGTCAGCCTGCAGCACAGATTAGTATATGTAGAGCCAAACACTAGCCCAGCTCACTTGGCAGGCTCAGACAGGTTCCTGCAGGAAGGCACTCTGGGAAGCTCCACCAGGCTGGTCTTCGGCCCAAGCAAGGAAGAACTGTCTAGGTGGGGACCCATTTAAGAGCATCCCTGGGGGACTTAACCCCAGCCTAGCAGCAGGGAGCTGAGGCAGCAGTCAGGGACCCTGCTCAAGCCATTTCCTACTACAGGCCACTTGAGTGTTCCATGTCACCCTTCCTGAAAGCTGCTTCAGGCAAAGCCTCACGCATACCCTCTTTTTAGTAGACAACAAAAGCAACAGGATAGGATCCTGGTAGCAGTGGGTGTACCTCTCCCTGCCGTCTCTGTACCGCACCCCCCCCCCCCCGTGGGAAGGCTGGTTCTAAGTTCCTAGTCCTGGTGGGAAAGGTGTGCAGGCCTGAGGACTTGAAGAGTTCTCAGCAGTTAGTAAATGTGCAGAGGGGACCTGATCTTGAACTTGGGAGGGACTGCTTCCTAGAACTTCATCTAGTTGCTTGTTTGTTCCTGTCATTCCATGTGCTCTGTGCTAACCCAGGAAATCCTTTAGAAGTTTTGGGTTACTTCTGAAAAAAAAAAATCTGAGCAGCATTTTTCACAAAATGAATATCTGCCCCAGGCCTTCAACTTCCCGAAGGAATGTGTCTAGCTGGCACTGTCTCCCTCATAAATACATACAAAATCCAGTCCAGTTTGTTAATGCTGAGCCAAACCCACTGAGGTCTGGTTTCTCTTCAGTCCACGCTTTCTCTGTGTGTGCCTGTTGAGCTGATGGAAAGCAGGGAAACCTCACTCTGCCCTCCTTAAGAGCATCTACAATGATGATAGGATGTCCCCAACCCCCTCATCTTTCTGTGCTTACCCCACAAGATCTGCCTGGAGCCTGGACTTCATTCATTCTCACAGTTGCCTCAGAAAAAAACATAACTTCCATTTAGACAGACATGGCCTAAAGACTTCCCATAAACTAATGATTAACCAAACCAATAATTCTAGTGACCCTGCAAAGTCAAGAAACCTTTCAGCAGTCATGGTCAGGAGCCAGCCAGAGCAGCGCCCTCTAGCCCAGCTCCAGACTTCTTATTGTGCGTGTAGTCTCCTCTGTCCTGCCGTCTTCACATCTGTGGAAACTGAGGGACTATCATTTAGTTTAGGGCTAAGCATGGCGAGGTTATTGAGTGGAACAGCCAGGTTGTGAACTGACCCTTCTGTATCCAGGCTCTGTCTCAGGTATCACGGTGTAGGTGATCAATGGGTACATCATATAGTATAAAATGTGATCTATGCAAAGCCTTTATGAATATTCATATCTCAGGGGCCTTAAAGTGACTACTTAATGTTCAACACTTAGAATTTTATTTTGCTCTTGAGGTTCACAAGTAAACAAGAAATGAAAGAGCCCAATTATGTACAGACACATGTAAAAAAAAAACCAAAATGGAAATGGGAATTTCCGCAGCATCTTAACTATGCAGAGGAAGCAGAATAACTAGTGTTATTATTTCGAGTATGAAAGAACTTGCCAGCACGCTGCCAAGGGAGCCATATTAGGTTTATTAGGGGGAGGGGGAGGAGAAGAGAGAAGGAAATGAGAAGGGTAGGGTGGGGGTAGAGAGAAAGAGAAAAAAGAGAAAGTCTCCCACGTAGTTGGAGATTTTAAAGGGTAGGCGCACCTAGGTCAGAGGTTTTGGAGCGAGCCCCTGCAGGTGGGGGCGTGGCCACAGCAATGTAACAACCTAACATTAGACCTGTAAAGAAGCCAAGAGTGAATTCACCAGGAACAATTATGAAATCATCTGAGGTCCTTGTAGTCACACTGTAAGTCCCCAGAAACCAGAAAAACACTTGTATTGATACTAGAAATGGTTTGTAGAAAATAAATTCACAGTCCCGAGGCAGATGCTAGGTTCTTTAAGGCAACTTATTTCAAACAGCTAAGGTAAAGGGGACTTTTCTGATACCAACCTAATCAACAACCAGAGAGATACTCCAAAAAACCTGATTTGGGGGAGTATTGGAGCATTTCACTAAGGATCTCACATTCCAGCTCATGCATATTAAAAGAATAAAGGGAAAACCTTAAAGGTAAAATTAGAAGGTTCACACGAGTGACATTGAGACAATAACCTTGACCACAAGGAAGCATTAAAGGATATTAAAGGGTCAAGAACAAAGGTAGCAATGGCCCAAGTCCACCACACCTTTGGACAGATCACTAATGAGTAGATGTCCTTATTGACATATTTTTGTGTATACGGGATTTAAAAGGCTGTGTATCATTAGGCTTCTAGGCTATGGGTTGCTATAAAGTCACTTTGCATGTACTGCCTTTGATGCGAAAACTTTATGGTAATCTCTGGGCAATGTGGTCCTACCAGTGTTTGGTGGTAATTTTTCTATAAAAATTTCCTCTTTCGTGAATAGTCAGCCTTCTCTATTTTAACTTTGGTTTATATTGGACACAAATGACTCCATGTTGATTATAATTTGATTTGATTCAAAGGACAAGCACTTCCAGCTGAATCCTGGTGTACCCCAACTTTACCACTTCGGCCTTCTGGCTAAACTCCAGTGATATCTCTGTGACCTTCTGTTTTTCTCCAGGGGAGATGCTCCAACTTCACTGTCATGAATCCCAACTGCACACAGATCTCCTGCAGCCCAAGGATGTGCCTCCGCTCCAATAGGGACTGCTACCATCTCGCACAACCACCGTGTACCTCAAGGATTGTCCTTCAACCTAATGGGGAGTGTTTCAACATCTCACAGGCACCCTGCAGCCCAAATATCTGCGTTCGAACCAACCCAGAATGTGTCCCTGTTGCCCAGACTGTGTGCTCAAAGATGTGCTCACCAAATCCCAAGTGCTATGCTCTCAACTGTTCACAGCCCCCATGCCCGACGAAGTGTACCAAGTCTTCATCCAGGATGCTCCCTCTGCTCCCTCCCCATACCCGACAATCTGTGGAATCCCTTTGTCACACCCACCCTGGTCGCCCGTCCTCTACAGGACCAAAATTCTAAGTTTAAGAGGCTTTTGTTTATTGCATTGGACACATGTGCTAGGTCTTAGATTGTAGTGAGAAAGCTCTGATTGGCTGATGATCAGCACGCTCCATGTCTAGGAAGATGCTCACCATCTGAGGTGAGATCATGCTGCATGTACCAGGGAAAGCCCACTGATCCCACTATTACAAGTCTGTCTTCATTTATCTGCAAAGACTAGGATGAATGGGATCCTCCTTGAAGGCCTCTGTGAAACTGCCCCTCCCAGTCTCCAAATATTCTCCAATACTCTTCCTGAGTTCACTTTCCCTAAACTTCTGCTAAGTTTTTCCCTATTTTTTGCAAAACTTGAAATTTTTTGTCTAGATTGCATGTTTCTGATGTCCATTTTCTATATCCTTGAATTTGGAATGTGTCCAAGGAGGAAATAAAGCCCCTCTGGAAGCAAGACTTCTCTTTTTAGATATGCCATGTACTCCCCACACCCTAGAGAACCTCAGAACTTTACTGGATCAGGCAAACACCCCCCCCCCACCCCGTATATCCTTTGAATGAGGCTTCAATAGGTCTCAGTGTTACAGTGTGTAGCCACCCAGCATGTGCATCATGGCTCTGTGATTTCCCAGGAACCAGGTATAACAGAATGAGAACACAAGGGGCCCCAGGGTCCTCTGGAAACTCCTCAGGGAGGCCATGACACAGGCTATCCAGTTGTCCCAAATCTTGATAGTTAATTAAATGGCAGCCTTCTATACTCCACCATTTCCCTGAAGGTTACACTCAGGCATTATAGTTTAACTTCGCTAATGCAAATACAGGTGGAAATATGTCAAACCTTGGCTTGCAACTGGTAGTGATTGAGTCAGTGGATAACAATGCTTGTACCATCCTCCATGATTCTACAATGAAAGCTGTGCTGAAATGTGTTGTGTTGAGTGGGCTTCTTCTCTTCATTGCATTACTTTGACCTCCAAAACACTCACTCGAGGGGCTTCTGTTCATTATCTCTGCCCCAGCTTTCCTGTCTTATGCTGCCCTTGACTGTGACAGCTTGGGTCGCATCCCTAAGGCCCATCTTCTATCCAGATGGGAGGGATCTGAGCCTCTTCATCTTTCCAGTGGCCTCCATTTGTGGCAACTGTTTTCTATTGTCCAGACATCTCCTATGGGAAGAGTAAGGACACATTGGAAGAGAGGAGATAAGGGGTGAACTCGGGTGTAGTCAGAAGCTTTGGGCCAGCCTAGCTCTGATGTCTGAACCCACAGTCCTGCAGCTGCTTAGTCTCAAATAATCACACAAAGGCTTATATTAATTATAAACTGTTTGGCCTATGGCTCAGAATTGTTACCAACTAGCTCTTGTAACTTAACCAATTTTCATTAAATCTCTGTATTACTACGTGGCTCTGTGGCTTTACCTGTGCCCCATTACATCTTGTTTCTTTGGGAGACAGCCTGCAGCATCTGACTCTGCCCTCTTTTTTTTTTTTTTTTAAATCTGCTTGGATTTTCTACCTGCCTCTAAGCTGCCTTGCCATAGGTCAAAATAGCCTCTTATTAACAAATGGCAATAAAGCATTTACAGGGTACAGAAAGCTATCTCACATCACTCAGGTATCCCTGAACCGCCCCCATTGCCAAAGACTGTGACAGGTACAGTTGGAGTAGAGCAGGCTGGGTTGGGCCTTTGTGGCCAGGCCTTCTGCTTGGAGCCCAGGCTTCTGTCACTGCCCTGTGGGGCTCACCCTTAGCAGTCCAAGGCTACCACTTCTTATTAAAGAGGTACAGCTAAAACCTCAGAGTGCAGATGTGACCTTGGTTCATAGGATGCCCTTTCTCAATGCTTGACCCTCAGCCTGGAGGCCAGCGGATACCATAGCAGAACCTAGGGTTGTCTGTCCAGCTAGCTTTGTCCTTAGTCTGACTGTGTCTGAGGCACCACCAGTGAGTCCTGGAGTGCTTGCCAGTGTTTGTGAGATTGCCCATCTGCCCCAGGGAGGAGAGAGGGGACAGTATGTTCAGCCAGAGTACAATGAGGTCTGAATTGTCCCATTCCCCTAAAATACAGCGTGTTGTGAGGCCATAGAGGGTGATTAGGTCACAAGAGCAGAGCCAGCCCATCAGTGACATGCATGGCTTAAGGGTCCATCTGTCATATGAGAACACACCAAAGGCACTACACAGGGCTACAGAACTGACAGGCCGGACGGTAGCCTTGGTCTGCCTCAGCCTTCGACTTCACCCCCAGCTCAAGTAGTAAACCCCTATTTGTAAGCCACATGGTTTCTGGTAGTTTATTATAGCCAGCAGAAGGATCAGACCATTGGAAAACAATGGGCCTGGGGTGAACTCCCTCCGTCTTTCAGGACTGAAGCTTCTAAAATGTGGCAGTGTCTCTGAATGGTGGGTGGTACAGGAGGAGAAGGGGAACAGAAGTCAGGGGTTATAGAGAGGTCATCTATATTTTAACAATAACACGAGGTAGCTAAGTAGTGACCAGGCCCAGAGACATGGCTTCATTTAGATGAAATGAATTGGAAATTATTCAGACTGGACACTGGGTGACATGAGGCTACCATGACAGCCTGCAGGTACCTTCTGGCCATAATTCTTTTGCCCAACACTGAAGGAAGAGGACCCCCAGATGAAAAATATCTTCAATTATGAAGAACTCTATCTTGATTTTCTTAAATAAAACAAAGTCCTTGCTACAATTTCACAGGTCACTTCAGAATATGCCCCCAGCTCACAGGTAAATGTCTCCTGTGTCGAGCTACAGAATGTCCATGAGAATAGGATTAGTTTTTAAGGGTGTGGCCACCGTCTGGGCAGGTGTCCCCAAAGCGGTCTTCAAAGTGGTTAGAAACCTGACCCACAGCCCTCTCCTGAGTGAGCCCTGTTGCCCACCCACCCTTCCAGGAAGTTGAGAGCTGTGTGGGCAGAAAAGAGTCCATCAGCATGTACCTGCATGCACCCACTCCAGCACAACTTCTCCTGTCAGAATCCCACACCTGCTGCTGTACCAGGCGACATGAACAGGGCTTGGTGCAGGCCCTGGGGAGCCTGACAGAGTTCCATCTATCATGTTCAAGAAACAGGCTTGTACGTGAGCTCACTTCACAGATACTATGGCAGCATGAACAGAGCCTGCATAAGCTCCAGCCAGACCGGCTCCCAGCACTGAAAGGGGAGTGGACACAGACTCCTATCTCTAAGACACCTGTAATTGGTGCCCACTGGGAAAGGAAAAACCGCTCTTCTCCTACACAGTCTCACTATTAACACACTTTGGGAAAGGCCACATGCCCAGGAGTACTTGGCAAACACAAAACATACTCAATAATATTTTTGTATTTGGTATGTATATGGTACCATTTTGCTTTGTTTGGCATAATTTTTATCTTATTGGTCTTTTTTCTTGTTTTTATTTCTGGGGTGTGTGTGTGTGTGTGTGTTGGATTTTTATTTTGTTTGTGTAGGGGAAGGAGAGGAAAAGAAACATGGGGTTGAGTGGGTAAGGAATTGGGGAGGACCTGGTAAGAATTGGGGGAGGAAAAACATGATTAAAAAAAACATTGTATAAAAGTTTTCAATTTAAAAAAAAAGAAGCAAAAGGAACATGGGTCTGTGGTGACAACAGTATTGTTGCCATACTGGTTTTCTTGAGCTGCCTTGACTGAGTACAGTGACAGCAGCGCTTTCTCTGGAAACCAGACATCTCAGACCAAGCTTTGTCCATCAGCTTCCTGCCAGATAATAAACGTGTGGCGTCTTAGTGGCTTGGGGCCCAGCAGTTCAGACCAGGCTGCAAGGTAATGAAGAGAGGTATATAGTCCCTTGGATAGGTGAGGTATTGGATAGCAAGCCTGGGTCTTGGGAGCCTTGTGACCGGTTGGGGATGGCAAGGACACCAAGCATAGAAGGTCAAGATTCAGTTCAGAAGCCTGTAATTAACTCAGGAGCCTCAAACTCAGAGATGTAATTCATTGTGACTAAAATTCCTGAAACTTTCTTCCCTGTTTTGTCTGAGGGTAGCTGAGTACCCAGAGAGCTGTGAGTCTAGTGGGACTTGCCAGGCAAGGAGGAGGCCAGGGCTCAGTTTATAAAGTGGACACAGGCCAAATCTGTGGAAGCTGTGCCTGAGGATAGAGGGGACTAAGAATGACTCGAATACCCCAAACCCCTGCCTAGGGCTATCCTGACTTGGCAACCTCACACTTTCTTCATTCTGTGCCCAGACATCATTCTGAGAGTGAGGGAGGCGGTGTTAATGCTACAGTATTCCAGAAGGTGGCGCTCAGAGCTTACATTTGTCCACCAAAGCTGCTCTCTAAATTCCAAGGACCAACTAATTACAATGCTGATTCAAGTTCCATCTTGTAGCTGGCTTTGTACTACATGTTTAATGGTTGGAACTACTTTCCCCTTTCTACAGATGTTTCCTTAAGGTGTATGGAGATGCCTGGAGCGGCAGCATCCTGCACTACCCTTAAGTCCATGGTGCATCCCCAAGCCACACAGCCCCCAATCCTGCTCCAATCAACTGAGCCACAGCTGGAACCCACCAGCCCTGAGCCAGCCAGTCAACTCCATCCTCTCTATGGGCTAACAAACTGGAACCCTGGACCCTACACGATCAAGTCCATCAAAGAGACTCACCCATTCTTTTCTCCCTACATCATTCATCTCTTTCTGTTCCAGGAGACTTGGGCACATGGCTCACACACCCTGTATTCCAAAGCCAGGTACTGTATTCATGGAACCTCAACACCTGTGATAACCCATCCGGTGTGGTGGTCTTGAACTATTGTCTCCCCCCCACACACCTTCAGCCATCTACTAAACACACAGTTCAGATATACCCTTAGCTTCATGGAAACTTCCAGTTTGTACAATCTTTAGATATATACTCCCATCCCATAATTTATTTTAACCCTCAAACACACCTGCCTTTTCTCTCCAGTGTCACCCTGAGCCAGGCTCACGGTCCACTCTTATTCCAACATGTCTCTGAATTTTCCCCATTCACCCTTTCCTCATCTAATTTTAAAACAGTTTCATTCTGTAGTTTAGGTAGGCTGACCCGGAAGTCACTCAATAGCCCATGACACCTCAGTTCTGTGATAACTCTCCTATCACAGCTGCCCAAGAGTTGAGCTTACAGATCTGTCCACCATGTCTGTCTCTGGCCCCTTTTCTTGTGTCCATGTTCAGGTTAAAACCAGATCCTGGTGGATGGATGCAATTGTTTGCCTTTTCTGTGTCTGTCCTGAGCAACTGAAGATTCTCTATCAGAAAACAAACATCAGATATTTGCCTACCAAGCACTCACATGGGCTCAAACTTAGCAACTGAGCCAAAGCCTGCTGAGTACAACTCAGCAATGCAAACGTCAGCAAAAAGCAAGAGATCAGTTTTCCAAGTGGCAGAAGATGTGTAAGAAATATCATAATGAAAGAAACTTGAAGTCAAATTATTGAATGATTGTTTAAAAAATTAGAGACAAGCCAAGTGTGATGGTACATGCCTTTAATCCTAGCACTCAAGAGGCAGAGACAGACAGATCTCTGCGAGTTCCATGCCAGCCTGATCTACAGAGTGAGTTACAGGACAGCCAGAGCTATGTAGAGAGATCGGTCTCAAAAAAATAAAAAAGGACAGAGCTTCTTTCTCCCTAAAGGGATAAAATACTTCCTGCCAGCATTTAGAGTTGGAATCTGCACACCTACAAGCTGAAGCTAGGGAGGGCTAACTCTATCCCAATCTCAGCTTTCTAAAACAGAACCAGAAGCCTCATCCCCTTCCCAGGACGTAGCTCAGAAGGCCTCCTGCTATGGACTCTGGGAAATGGGTGCAGTAAAGAATGAACGTTATAGCCATTGTAACTGATGGAGCCTGGCAGGTTCAGGATAACTCCCTCTGGAGATGCCTTATCCACCCAGAGTCCTAGGACTCTGGGAAAATCTTCATGTAGAAAAGAATCCAGAGGAGAATCCTCGGCATCTTAACAAGGCAAGTCAGGAAACAAAATACAAGAACCCCAGTGGCCGTGCACTAACACAGAGTTCAGATTATTTTCTTGCTTGTTGATTACAGAATCATGCTTGCTCCAATAACCAAATTTCAAAATGTTTAAAGAGGTGCTGGGATGAGAAGCTAAGAGAGAGAACACTCTGGAAAGACAGAGTTTGAAAAGAATGAAAGCAATGCTTTGAAATCAAATGGACTTAGAAGTGTAACATGGCTAGATGATGCTGATAAAAAGAGGAATGTCTGCCGGGAGACAGCTCTGAAAACATCTGAGGAGCGGATGAGAGACTTCAGTGTGTGGCAGCTCTCCACTCTCAGTGGTCAGAGGTGCCCAAGCATAACACACAAACCCACAGCTGGTGCACTGCCTTCTGGGCAGAGCAAACAGTGGGAAAATCCATAGTGGAGCCTGCTATGATGAGGAGACTCAGATGTTTAGATTCCAGAAGGCCTGGGATAGGTGGATGCTAAAAGACAAGCTGAGCAGAGGCAGACAAGTGCCCAACTCATGTGTTGCTGGGCCTCTGTATGGGTCTATGTTCTGAGACTACATAGGTGTCCTCTCCAACGAGAGATGCTGAATAGAGTGAACATATCTAACCAACACTAGGGCTGGCCGGCTTCATTCACAGCACAGGACTAAGCACCCTGAGCCAGGCCCTCACAGGAGAACACATTGTTTCCTGCATTTCCCACCCGCCGGTGGGACCTGGGACACTGGGTGCTCATCACCCCAGATACCCTTTGTTAGTCTTCGAGCCTCACCTGGTCCCAGACTCCACCTGTCTGCATCCTCCCCTTTTCAGTACTACAGGCCACTCCCTTCCAAATGAGAAGCTTGTGCCTGCCTCTCCCTCTGCTTGATGTTGTGAGAATGATAAGCTCCGAGGCACAAACTCCATCTCTACACTCACACGCCCTGACCGATGGCACACACGCTTCATCCATACACAAACACCATACCAAGGCCCCTTCCTCATAGCTAGCTCCTATGACACTGCATGACCCAGTGGAAATCCCTTTTTCGAACAGCCTTTCAGGATCCAGGCTAAACTGACTTCCTGCCCTTCACTCAAACTAAATCCTACCTTTCCTCTATGCCAATGGCTCTCTGAACCTGTGGGTCACGATCCATTTGGTAAACCTCTGTCTCCAGAAATATTTACATTATATTTACAATATACTTACAGTTAAAAAGTAGCAACAAAAATAATTCTATGGTCGAGGGTCACAACAATACGAGGAAATATGTTAAAGGGTGACAGAACTGTGAAGATTGAGAACCACCGCTCTATGCTTTCACCTCTAACTCACATGGCTACTTATGCCCCTTCCAGGGCAAGGAGTCCACGACTGTACCATGTACTCAGTTCGGTGTCTAGAACACGACCAAAAGCATCACTCTGAACTATCTGGACTAGGGTCTGCCATCATTTTCTTGTGTGGTTCTCCTAGGTCCTGCTCCAGGGGTGGGGAACACAGGGTCCAATGAGTTCCTCTGTGAGGACTCTATCAAGTGAACTTAACACCTTCACTTCTGTGTGACTCCAATGCAGGTAATGAGGGGTGTCTGTATCATGCCAGAGGCATGTGGTGACACGAACCTGAACAGATGATACACGGATGTGACAGGTGAGTCCAAAAGCCCCAAAAGAGGCTGGCATTTAATCCAAGGACCCTCTACCCATTGGCCGGGTCCCTCTGGTTCCAGAATCACCATCTCCAGCAGCTCCCATGTATGCCCCAAGCATCTCTTAACTGCTGAGCTATCGCTCCAGTCCCTCCCCAAGCATCTCAATGTACACAAGTATAAGTATACACCAACTCTAAAATTGCAGTGGAACCCAAGCTCCCACAGGCCTGAAAAGGGTCTTCCATCCAGATGGAGCCTTCTTCCTTTGGTGGCATTTCACAGTACTATTGCTCAATGTTTCTCTGGTTTTCCCAGTAGCTGCCTTCCCAGGGCATAGTTGCCCACCTCCTTTCTTGGCAGCCCAGGTTCATCCCTACCCACCCCAGCCCATGACATAAGCAGAAGCAGACTGAAGACTCTGCAGGTATAGCAAATAGCACCAGAGTCAGGATGGGGACCTTGACCATTTCACTCCATGTGGCCATTCTGCAAGGTTTCCTTGGTTTAGAAAAGTCATCATGGAACTATTCTGAGGGCTGAAAGCTGTATAGGAGCCTTCCTGGAACTGAGTGATGCTCCCAGAGGCACCAACTTCATATTGGAAAACAGGAGACAGCTAAGTTAAGGGGGTACATGGAAATCTGTGCTGAGTAGCATTCTTACAAGAGTAGGCAAATCCCAAATGAGCCTCCTGTTGGGAATAGTCCTCCTTCTCCGTGGCCACTAGCACATCCTAGGCCCCCAGTGGGAGGCAGCAGCCTCCTAGCCTTTGAGAGCTGACAGACAGTGAGTGTGTCTCACAGGACCTGTCATTTGAGCAAACTGCCTGAGGCCTACAGATGTTCCCCCTCTAGTACATGGAACTGACACTTGCTTCCAGGACTGATAATGATTCAAGGAAATCGCATCACAGGGTGGCTGAAGGGATTTAGACACAGTGACCCCAGTGAATAGGGGGGTTACTGTCTTGCTCTTTCCTGACCTCATTGCAGTTAATTATGTAGAGATGGCAATAAACGGGAGGGCTGCGTGTGTGATTCCTTTTTCCTGTGACTGAGGTCTAGCCAACCTATAAGAAGCAACAGCCGTATTTGTCAAGTTTCTTTCAAAGGCTACCTCAGACTTTCCAAGCTGTGTGACAGCCACAGCCCAAACATTTGCAGCAAGTGATGTGTTCTTCAGGGCAGGCCTGGGCAGTGCCTGGGTGGGGCCTGGAAGCCACAGGAGGGGCCCAGAGCTGAGCCAAGTGCCTGAGGTGGCAGGGAGGGAGTGCTGGGTGGGGCCTGGGCCTGTGTATACAACCACAAGCCCAGAGGGAGTAGAGCAGACGGGTCTAGTCACTGAGTAGAGGACAACAGTGAATCTTCATCTCCCTGTGAAAAGTAGCTGTGAAGCAAACAAGATGGCCTGGTGGAAAGCCTGGGTAAGTGGGAATAATCTGGGGAGGTGGGTCCCCGAACCATGTTGGATAATGAGCACTTGATGGGGCCAGAAAAGTAAAGGCTGAATCTGCTAGGCCAAGTCCTGGTGAGGAAGCAAAAAAAAAAAAACCAAAACAAACAAACAAAAAAAAAAGAACCCAAAACAAAACGCCTGCTTCAGGAACATAAAAGTAAAGTAAGACAGTTTAAAAAAAAGAGTGTGTGTGTGTGAGTGTGTGTGTATCTGTGTGTCTGTGTGTGTGTATGTGTGTATGTGTGTGTCTGTGTGTGTCTGTGCGTGTGTGTGTGTGTGTGTATCTGTGTATCTGTGTGTGTCTGTATGTCTGTGTGTGTGTCTGTGCATCTGTGTGTATGTGTCTGTGTATGTCTGTATGTCTGTGTGTGTGTCTGTGTGTGTCTTGTCTGTGTGTATGTGTGTGTCTTATCTGTGTGTATGTGTGTCTGTGTGTGTGTGTGTGTATTCTTCAAAGGAGAAGCTGAAGGATAAGGGTGTCCAGAGGGAGGCTTCTGCAGGAAGAAGACTATGTAAGAGAAGGGCTTCTGTGGATGTGTGCAATGTGTGAGTTTGTGCTTGAGGACCCTCCAGCACCTGCTCCTTGCAGAGGTAGCGGTGTGTGACTCTTTGAGAAGAATTGCTCTGTATGGTTTGAAAGTCCTGACTAAACTGGATCTAGACCCAGAGAAGCAGCCAGGGTGGAGCACCAAGGGCCTTGAATAACAGACTAGGAGATTGGAGCTTAGCTTTCGAACAATGGGGGCTCTTTAAGGTGGAGAATACTCTGGGTGAACACAGTGCCTCTGAAGGAAACCATCAATACCCACAGCTAAAGATCCCAAAGGGAGGAGATGCACCGGGGAGTACCAGTGCCTGCATCAAAGTCAGGAGAAGGGGAAGTTGGCAACTGATCCCAGCCCACGGGAGCAATGTATGGCTGGAATACTGAATGGTCAGGCCCAAAGCTATGCTGCTACACATCTTCCTCATCTCAGCTGCGGCACTGTCAGAGAGAAAGCAGAGGTGCTGGGACATCAGGCAGCTTGCTCAGGTCCCTTGGACAGCACCCTTAGAGCAGAGAAATCCCAAGTCTCTGCAGCAGCCCTCTAGCTCTTTATGGGCAAAGACCCAAGCTTGCCCAGCTTCAGGGACATCTTTGTCACCATGTCACCCAGCAAAAAGCCATGGGCTCTGGACAGAGAGGACAGATATGTGACAGCGTGACAAGAGCTGTCACTCTGACCCTCAGGGGAAGCAGCCAGCAGCTAGGACAGTGGCTGTCTCCGGTGTCACATCAGCAGCTGGTGCGGTGAGATCTTGGTGTTGAACAGTCGCTAAAGTCAGGCGCTGGCCCCAACGGTCTGATGCTGGGTCCTGCACTCCTTAAGGAGAAGTAAGAGCCAACCTCTTGGGGACCTGATCAGAGTGGGGTGATGCTGACAGTCTCAGAACCTTCTGTGTAGGGACTCTTCTTCAGGCATCTCTCATTCAGTGTCACCAGAGCCTCACGGCAAGCTGTAAGGCAGGTATTGTTGGCTTTACACACAAGTGATGGAACTGAGACTCGGGTACACTAGACAGGCATGGAGGTAGTAGCCACACTAGTAAGTGTTCAGGTCTGGGCAGCCTGAGTCCAGATACAGGTTCAGTCATCCCAGGTCATTGGCCAGTGGGAGAGCTTACTTGGGACAACAAAGGCAGCCGAAGAGAACCAAATGTCCTCTGAGCACGAAGCAGGATCAGAAACAGGAATGAAGGGAGTGGAAAATAACCAGAATGGGCCTGTCTTCACAACAGGTCCCCCTCGTGGCCCTCCTGGGGAGGCAGCCAGTGAAGGAATGAGGCAAAAGTATGGCAGCTCCTGAGTGCCTGTGACAGAGGTGTCCTAGACATAGCATAGCATCCCAAGCAGCCTGAATTACCTTTTGCCTGGGACGTATCTGTCTGGATTCACTGGCCTCCAGGCAGCTCCATCAGGAGCCTGAGACCAACCTACAAGGGCTGGCAAAGATGCTTCCTGTCTCTGTCCAGACAGTTACATCTAACTGTTGGCTCCCAGAATGTTGTCCTCTTTTTATAAAAACCTTAGCAAAGGAAGTGAGATAGACTTCTCAACATGGTATCCCAGCCAGCCCTGGAGTTGCTGACAAATATTTGTCCCTGAATGGTACAGGGACACTCATCTGTCAATAGATCTCTAATGCCAATTTGGGGCATGGAGCAAAACTAAGAACTGAGAACTTCAATGTTCCCCACCTCCACACTTGCAGGAGACGGGCATGCCCATGGGTGAGGCTCTCTGTAGTAAAACATTCCAAGAAAACCCAGTGTCTGGGGAAGAGTGAATCATCCAGAGAGTGGGGGAGGTAGACAGAGTCAGGCTGTGAGTGAAATGCCAGCAACCTCATTTGCTACCAAACCCAGCCTCCTGGCCTGTAACATGGAGCATTAACACCTAAAATGACTGCTGGGGAAGTAACAAGCTGAGCATTATGTCCAGTGCTCTTTACAGAGGGAATCCACAAATGGCCTTCTATGGCTATGTGTGTGTGGACGTTGGGACAGCATCTGAGATCACAGCGGCTCACCCCAGGAATTATTTCTAACAGTTCTCGTTATAAAACATGGTACAATAGATGGGATGTGAAGATCAGTTTCTGGACATGTGGAAACCAAACAAAGGATGCAGAAAGATGTTTAGTTTCTAACTCAGAAGGACTCTTAAGGATATACCTACCATCCATGAGGACACGTTCTGTTTTTAGGATCTAACCCCGAGGCTTGGGCGGAAGGGTGGATAGATGAATCAAGGTAGCGAAAAGGAGAGGTGGGCGGAAAAGAAAGGAGGAAACAAAAGGAAACAGGGAGGAAACTGAGAGGGAAGAGGAAGAGGAAGGAAGGGGAGGGCAGGCAAGGGATGTATAGCTGGGTATCGGATTAGTGACGAGGTGGGTGATGGAGTGCGGAGGGAGGGAAGCAGGTGGGTGGATGGAGAGCAATGGAGGAGCTGATGGACAGGAAAGTGAATGACCAGGATAAGCTGGCTAAACTCTCCGTTTGAAGGACCCGGAGTCTCGCTCATTCAGTTCCTATCCCCAATCCCTCCCACATCCTGCCACGCCTTCCCCTAAAACATACTTTAGAAGGGCCATCCATCATAAACATCTGATAAATGCAGAACACACATATAAGTGGCCCCTGCACATGACCTGAATTAAGGGTTTGTAAGGCAAGGTTCTGCATACTTTGGTTATCAAGTTTATTCCATAATCCATAGAACACCCTATAGTTCTTTCTAAATGTAACTCTCTGCCCAATATGATCTCATGACCTTGCAAACCAGCCTGGAAAAGAGGTGCTCAGCTTGGCCCCTGGCCCTCTGAACAGGAAAGGCCAGGCCAGGCTTAGACCCTTGAAAAGAGAAAACTATGTCCAGCTCCCCATTAGCTTTTAGAAGTTATTCCTCCCGATTCATTTCCACTCAGCCATCCTGTTGTACACAGGCCTGGAGAGAGGTGCAGTGACCAGTCGGTTACCTGAGCTCAGTTAACAGGTGGATTTTGGCTGGTTGGTTGTGTGTGTGTGTGTGTGTGTGTGTGTGTGTGTGTGTAGGGTAGATAGATATAGATAAATTATTTTTTTTATGTTCACTAGTGTTTTGCTTGCATGTATCTCTTGCGAGTGTGTCAGAGTATTGGATCTAGAGTTAGAGACAGCTGTGAGCCGCTGTGTGGGTGCTGGGAATCAAACCAGAGTCCTCTGGAACAACAGCCAATGCTCTTAACTGCTGAGCCACCTCTCAGCCCTGAGGTGGTGTTTTTCACAAGCTCTGGGCCCAGCCACATCTGCCTATTAGCTAAAGGGCTGGAGAGCTCAGCCACTGTGTTGCCAGACTCCATCTATCTCAGTGCTCCGGGTAGGTCCTTAGCCTAACAGGGTGGACTATGAGGCTGCATCCTTCCTGTGCTTTCTAGAATGAGCAGGCCTGGCTGTCTTATAGGTTGAACAGGAGGGTGTCACTGTGAAGGGCAGTTCTCACTTCAACCCAGACCCTGATGCAGAGACCCTCTACAAAGCCATGAAGGGGATTGGTAAGTAACGGTCCTTGGTCTGACCACTAAGGCTCCATGTGCTCTTATCCCTAGAAAGGAGATACCAGGGACAGTCAGGAATAAATTGTGTCCCATTTTATTTTGAGTGACACTAGTAGCTCTGAGGTGACATTTATTCTCAAGTGACAATGACGAGGAGATTTCTCACTCGTAAAATGACGGCAAGAACTCCCGACCCACTGTGTCACTCTGAATTCTGAAGAAGATAGACTGGCACAGGGCCTGCTGTGGGCATGGGGATGAGAGCTTAGATGCTACACCGGGGTGCCAACCATATGGAGGCTGCATCTTGTCCCCTGCCCTATGCTGGCTTCCAGCATCACCCTCGTATCAGTGTGAGTGGGAAAGGCCAGCTTATGCTAGGACATGATCTCACTCCAGGTCAGAGTCACCCCAGGCTGTCTCTGCCTAGCCAGCTGAAGCACTATAGAGAACTACCATTCCCAAAGGCCCCTATGACAAATTCTCACACCTGCTACCTATAAGATGTTTTAGCATTATCCTCACTTCCCAATGAACAAATGGAGGCTCCAGGAGATAAGTCAATGTGTCTGTGACCTACAGGACAGGGTTTCAGACACAATGGTCTGGACTTTTAGTCTTGACCTTCCTCTAATGTGACCAACAAGAGGAGAAATTGAGGTTGAAGATACCTCACTTGGTTACACTTCAAAGGCCCACATCTGATGTCCAAAGACCCCTGTCATTGATTTCCATACTATGAAGTCAAGCCTGACATACACCCCAACATTACATAAGTTGGAGGTGAAGAACAAAGAGGTGAGCTATCTGGGTGTCTAGTTTACACCATGAAAATTGGGCATTTGAGGACATTGAGGTAGTGTGGCCCAAATGCCAGCCAGCCAGCATCTCCCTTTCCCCTCCCCAGCCTTCTACCACCCCCAGAGGTAGAGGGAATTCTCATACTGTACACCCCTGCAGGAACCAATGAGCAGGCCATCATAGATGTGCTCACCAAGAGAAGCAATGTGCAGAGGCAGCAGATTGCCAAGTCATTCAAGGCTCAATTTGGCAAGGTAAGCAGAGTGGATGCTGAAGACTGGACAGCTCCTCCAGGGATGAACACATGTATGGGGGACATTGCCTTAAAATGATCCTTCCAGCCAGGGAGTGGGGGCACACACCTTTACTCTCAATTCTTGGGAGGAAGAAGCAGGTGGATCTCAGTGACTTTGAGGCCAGCCTGCTCTACAAAGAGAGTTCTAGGACAGCCAGAGCTGTTACACAGGGAAACCCTGTCTCTGGGGGAAAGACAAACAAAGCCCTTCCATTCATTCATCTTAGCTGTTCCTCTGTCTGTTGGGTTGCTCTGGTAGACCCATTTACAGCTCCCGAGCCATGGCCTGGCATTGGCCTTGCATGGTTGGGCCCCATTTCCTCCATTTTTTCACTGCAGCCCTCAGGTGTCCCTCAGGATCCAGCCTCAGCTCTCCTCTGCCTTGTCTGTCCCCGTCAGCTGACCTGACCTCCCTCTTCCCTGCCCTTGGCAGTGTATGCCTGGCTCTCTTCTGTTCCACAGACAGACACATGCTTCCTGTGGGTCCCCTTGCAGGTCCCCATCTTTCCTGATGCTAGGCATTCTAGAAAAACTCTGGCTGCTCTTAGTACAGAGCCAGGAATTTAGAGGTTCACCCTGAATGCCAGAAGTCTGGGCCTAGACATGAGTGCCTGGAGTATCTCCCTCTGCTCACAGATTCAACACAGAAACATTAGTGAGGAAGTGCAAGTATCCCCAAGTGAAACCACACATTTGCAGCTCCTTTTCCTTACCCCCCAAAGCTATACATTATCCTCTGTATTCAATATCACAGAGGTTGAGTAACTTCCTGAGATTCCAGAGCCTGTAAGCAATGGGTCCACAAAGCCCTATGCAGATCAGCTGGCAGTATGGAATCTTGGAGTCTTTTCCCTTCTCTCTCTTACTCTCTCTTTTCCTCACATGTGTTTCTCTCCCCTCACTGAATTGTGCAGAGATGGAAAGCATGATGCTGCCACCCCCAGATCTTGCCATCTTGCAAAGCAATGGCAAGTCTATTTTCTTGAGTTTAGAATGTGCCCAGCATTGGACTATTCTCAGTTGATGCACATTCCTGTCACTGCATAAGCAATGGTGGGAAACAGAGGTTCTGTTATCCCTAACAGACACTGATGCCGAGAGAGGCTAAGGCCCTGGCCCAAGAGACCTCACAAGCATCACAACTCGGTCATGTGGGAAGAAAGAGTCTCCAGGCAGGCCAGGCCACCTGCTGCCTGCACTCCAGTGGACAAGTAACTTTACCTTTCCTTTTGCCTGTCTTAGGACCTCACTGAGACCTTAAAGTCAGAGCTGAGTGGCAAATTAGAGAGACTCATCGTGGCCCTCATGTACCCGCCACACAGATATGAGGCCAAGGAGCTGCATGACGCCATGAAGGTACTCCACTTTGCCATCAATTAGAATGGCCCCTGGGCCCCAACTGACCTAATGAAATTGCAACCTGCTCAAACAGCTGACCAATCACAGTGAAGGCCAGATCAGTGCTTCTTAGACTAGGGTTGGACCAGGAATGCAGGGGAATCAGAAGCCCGTCTATCTCTACAGCCCAAGCAGCACCTCTCGGTCATTCTTCTCATCTCTCCTATTAATTTCACGGATTGGGTGGCTTTGGAGACCCAGAAACCACAATCATTCCCACTGAAAGGATGCTTCCATGGTCTATGCCAGACATTTTATAGCTATGACCTCTCCTCCCACCTTCAGGGTAGGGTTGGTTCATTATCCTCACTGACAGATAAGATTTAGGATGGGGCCACCTGAGTGGGAGCACCCAGCTAGAGAGGGAGATCTGAGATAGCTTGTCCCAATAGCTGTCCCAAGGTAGGGATTCACTATCACCCTCCAACATAAACCCCATCAGCGGAGGGCAGAGCGGTGACCACAGCTGCTCAGGAGACAGTGCAGGCAGAGCAGGACCCAAGGGCAGAGCACCCTTGAACATAGAGACTTCTGTCCCCAGGGCTTAGGAACCAAAGAAGGTGTCATCATTGAGATCCTGGCTTCTCGCACCAAGAACCAGCTGAAGGAGATAATGAAAGCCTATGAGGAAGGTAAGAGGGATTGCAAAGATGGAGGGCGAGGAAACCCAGGAATGGCCAAAGTTCTGGCAGCCTGACAGGGAATAAGAGTCAGGCAGTTCCCAAGAGAATGAGGCCATAGTGGAAAGAACCCTTTGGAGGGCCTTTTTATACAGGTCTACCAAGTACCTATGTGTGCCAGATCCTGTGCTCACCAGTGACTGAGCATGGCTCGGACATGGGGAGACATGTATGCCCAACTAAGCTCATGCCCCTTAAGGCTGTGGCAGTTCTGGGGAACAGAAGCAGCAATGGACAGGAGAGTGCTTCCTGGCTGCACATGGCCCAAGCCAGAACGCAGGAGAGGGTCATCTGCTAGGGCCACATGTTCTGGGAGAGCTCCACTGGCCAACTCTCCCACATAGTGCATGCTAGGCAAGCAAAGACCAGACAGTCCTCCATATTGTGCACCTGGCTAGGGTAGTCTGAAGGCTCCGGCTTTGCTGAACCTGGCAATATAATGGTCTCAAATCTGAAGGCCTTGGTCTTGTCCTCTGGCCTAATCTGTTTCTCTTTTCCTGCATTTATGCCACTTTGAGGTCAGAATGATTACCTAGATAGGTCTCTGCCACTAGAACTTCTAACTGTTATGAGTACACCTTCTGTACCAAGCACTTGTCCTCCCATGGGGAGAAGGGGGTAGGTGTGAGGGAGGAGGGTGGGTCCTGGCAGGCCCTGGTTGCTCACTCACCTGTGCTGTTTTCCTGCAGACTATGGGTCTAGCCTGGAAGAAGACATCCAAGCAGACACAAGTGGCTATCTGGAGCGGATTCTGGTGTGCCTCTTGCAGGTATCATAAGCCAGAATCCAGGCTTTGGCTTGGAGACTGATAGAGCTCTACCTTGGCAGTGGCTCTTAAGCAAAGCCTCTGAGTGAGGGCTGGGCTGTGGGGAAGCCCAGTGGTCTAGGGACCATGATAGGATCCTGACTACAGAGCCCATGCCTCTCTTCCCTCAGCCTTTGTGTGGCCCCATGCCAGGCTCTGCCTAGCTTCGCTCACCAAATCCACCATTCCATGAAGCAGCTCATCTGCTCCCGTCTAACAAATGTC
Organism: Sigmodon hispidus; assembly: GCA_004025045.1. Lineage (NCBI taxonomy): Eukaryota > Metazoa > Chordata > Mammalia > Rodentia > Cricetidae > Sigmodon > Sigmodon hispidus. The sequence continues at coordinate 18,194 of PVIH01001750.1, read as the reverse complement.
AAAATGAGACATCTGGCTCTCAAGTCCCAAGGCCAAGAAGCAACAGTTCTTCCTTCCCTGCCCACTGAACCCCACTGCCACCGTCTCCCCCAGCCCATGTGTTCTGACTGGTGGCCTGCTTTACCCAGTCATGTCCTCTGATCTTAGGGCAGCAGAGATGATGTGAGCGGCTTTGTGGATCCAGGACTGGCCCTCCAAGATGCACAGGTAATACTGTATTCTGGCCTTAGCATCTGAACTGTAAGCTTTATGGTCCCCTTTGCCAAGGGGAGTTTTCTTTAGTGCAGACCCTACCCTACAGCCTGCACTTGTAGTAACTAAGGAGGAAAGTGAGGGATCTAAGAAGCTCAGAAGGAAAAAAAAAAAAAAACCAGAGAAGCTAAGGAATGGAGAAGGTAAGGCTCTCCTGGCAGAGCTAGCCTCTCTGAGCCCATAGCTCACTTTGTATCTGTCTATTGGTAGAGTGCTGGTAACTCAGTGTTGCCAGAGCAATGGAGGATTGGAACATATCCCTAAAGTAGCTTCTGGCCCCAACAGAGAAGAGCCTTGAGCCGATGCTATTGTTTGAAGAGCAGGTCAGGGCAGTGAGCTGCTGCGTTGGGTTGTCCAGGTGAATGGAAGCTGACACACAGCCTGGCTTCAGGGCTCTGGAGTTCTTCCTCACCTCCCTGTATCCCAACACTAGGATCTGTATGCAGCGGGAGAGAAGATTCATGGGACTGATGAGATGAAATTCATCACCATCCTGTGCACACGCAGTGCCACTCACCTGATGAGAGGTAAGGGCAATGGAGAGACAGGTGCATGGCACACTAAGCATGTGACTTCTTCCTCTGTGTGGAAGGTCTGATATGTAGGCTTAGACTTAGGAAGAGAGCCATGGAGACCTTTCTCCCTGTACCAAGAGGGAGGCAACGATGGTGCACTGAGGTTCAGTATGTAACCCATGAATCCCCTGAGTAGCTCCTTCTCTCCATAGTGTTTGAAGAATATGAAAAAATCGCCAGCAAGAGCATTGAGGATAGCATCAAGAGCGAGACCCACGGTTCACTGGAGGAGGCCATGCTCACTGTGGGTAAGAAGGGGGCTTGGCTCCTGGCACATATGCATCCACAGCCCAGGAGGGTGATAGCAAGTGACTGGACACCTCCCCACCCCCAGTGCTCCCAACCTGTACCCTTAAACCCAGATCCCCGAGACCACAGCGCTCAAGAGTCTCAGTGTGGCCTTCTGGGAACTATTCTTTGTTCCTCCATGTTGCATGAATGCATGTTGTGTATATATACATGAGTGTTATCAGAACTTACTCCAGGAACAGGGCTCAGGCCTACCCATCAATACTACTTCCAGACCACTCACTTCTCTTCCTGTAGACCTACTCAAAGCCACAATTCTAGACCTAATCTAAGTACCAAGCCACCACCTTAGTTGCTGACTGAAGAAATGAAGGTGTGGGCTTTGAGTCCCAACAGAGAAAAACATGGAAATCTTTGCCTGCAACAGAGACTGAGTCAGCTTACCACAACCTGTCCAAGGCACATCTTGGACCTAAAGCTGAAACTGTACAGGAAGAGTCACAGTAGATCAGAGACCTGAGTCAGGCAGAAGGACACCCCTGTGTCATCCTCCATAGTGAAACTGAGATGAGGATTCCTAGGCTCTTACCTCCACCTCAGGCTTCCCTCTGTGGAGGCCAGTAGCCAAGGTCTTTCCTCTGCCCATCTCTTCAGTCACTATTAACATCTGAGGTTTCCAGGCCAGCCTTGATGACTGTTGTAAAGTTTACTTGGTTTATTCTGTTGCAAGAGGTAGATATACCTTCTGATGTCACCTAGAATCCTACCTGTAGACCCTAAAAGGTAATGCCTCCTTAGCAGCAAAAGCATACAGGACCACACTGTGATGGCCAGTCCCTGGCATTTTTTCTTAAAGTCTTAGTCCCCTTGTGTCACAGATGTGTTAGAAGAAGGCTGTATAACAAAGTTATAAGGAATCAAGACAGAGTTTATACATATTTCAATTCCCACACAACACAAACTCTCAAAACCTTGGATTAAACACCATCTTCCATAAGAGATGTCACAGTTTGTAAAAGATACTTCTATGGAAAAAGAAAAATTAAGGTTCATGTTCCAGGCCAAAAACTCCTGGTGCCTTAGTCCTTAAAGCCAAACGTGAAAATTCAAAATGTGGGGTTCTCACTCACAGGAAACTAGAGTTCACCCACACAGGAAACTCTGGGACTTGTAGCCAGCATCCTTTGGCAACCTATGTGGAGCCAAGTCGTCAAATGGAGATGCTTCTTCAATGTGACAGATTAGAGATGACCCCTAGAAGACCTGAGTTGGTGACTCCTGATGAGCCCCGCAGGTGCCCAGTGCATTTCACATCTCACCCTTTGACCTGGCTGCTCTGGCCTTTTGGAGCTGTGCCCATTGCCCAATGCTCTGTTCCTTGGCCCACTCTCTCTGGTGCACACAAAGCCTTCATTTTGAAGCTGGTGCCACACAAGGAAACATGTCAGGCTTTACACAATACTAACCCTTAACACCCACAGGAACACATAAACAAACACAAGTGTATGCAACACTACCTACACCCTCCTGCTATTATTAATCAACTTTTCCTTTTGCCAGTGAAGTGCACTCGGAACCTCCACAGCTACTTTGCAGAGAGACTCTACTATGCTATGAAGGTAACTGGCCTGGCTGCTGCCTCCTTTATAGTAAGCCCTACATGATGCCAGATGTACTGCCGGGTGCTCAGAGCCACTGCTGTCTGGACTCTGGGTTCCTTGGTTCTAATCTCTCATGCATCAGGAAGGTTCACATTCTCAGAGGACAAACTAGGCCAAGGGAAGGAAAGCCACATTTCTGGAACGTACATTTGAGCAGCTGCATTGGCAGGTGTTCATTGAAGGCTCACGGAACCTTGACCTCTATGAGGTCCATATCACAATTGCCATCTGTAGTGTTGTGAAACTAAGGCTTGCTCAAGGTCACATAGCTGCTATGTGGTAGAGCCACACATTGGGTTTGCTACTCTACCTCCTCCTTGAAAACAAATTTGTTGTTGCGGATCCTAGACAAGCACAACTGGAATCCCAACACCCTTGACATGGACAGACTCTAGGGACATGGCCACATCTGGCATGTCAGTTTTCCTACCCATGACCAAGTGCGAGCTTTCAGAGTGACTGTTGTTTACAAAGCTTCCCTGGCTGCAGAAATGGATGTGCACTGTTCTTTACAAGTAGAGTTGTTGGGATCTAGAACTAAATTAGAAGAGAGACATTTAAAGTAATTATCGGTGACTAATACTAGTTCCCAGCTTCTCTAGTACATGATGCTGGTACCACCTAAAGTCAGAGTCCTACCATCACCCACAAGCCTTCTAGACACATTGTCCCATGATGGAGAGTGTGCTATTCCTTTGTCATGAGGCTCTATTTGATTCGCGACTAGTCGGGGATGAGAGAGAGCCAGAAGGCCTGCTTGTGAAATGGCCGGTTAACTAACATTGTCAGAGATGCTGGTCAAAGAAGAAATCTTCCTGTGTCTAGAACCTGATGCAGTAAGTCAGATGCATACAGCAACTTGAGGCTTCGGGCTTCTAATAGGAAAAGGAGACTGAGAAAGAGAAGCCCTTTGTCATGGGCAGTAGATGTAGCTCAGTGCTACAGCACTTGTCTAGCATGCACAAGTCCTTGGGTTCAAGCCCTAGTAACACCAAAGAAAAGAATTTTAAAACTGTCACCAAAGCACACCCCTCCCATTGGTGTTCTCTCTGATGAAACAGAAGCCCACTCCTGCGCTTCTGGCCATTTATAAATCCTCACACAGGTTTATTCACCATTACATGGGTAGATAGGAAGTGTGAGACATAGTGGTTATTTGTCACTATCTTGTCCAGGGAGCAGGGACACGTGATGGGACGCTGATAAGAAACATCGTTTCAAGGAGTGAGATTGATTTAAATCTTATCAAGTGTCAGTTCCACAAGATGTACGGCAAGACCCTCAGCAGCATGATCATGGTAAGGCACAGGTCCCCGACTTTACTGCCAACTTGTGACACAAATGTTCCTGGGACACTGGGTGCTATGATTGATGTCACAGGTGACCATCTCCCCTCAGTGGGCATCCCACACTTGTACTGTTACCATGTGGCACAGGCAGCGACCAGGAAGGAGGGAGGAAGGGAGTATATAGAGATTGAGAAGATTAGAGGGCTGCTCTGGTCCCAGAAAGTGACATTGCATTTGAACTGTGCAATATACTTGAGTATATGAGTCCTTGCAAAACACACACACACACACACACATACTGCTTTCAGAGCTTTCAGTCAGGCAGGATGGCATCGGAGAGGGAAAATACTAAGTTTGTAGAAATCAGGATTCCCTCTCAGTCCACATCTAAGGAGTCCTCATAGGGAACTCTTATGCTCCAGTGATTACTCACCTATATTCCAACTAGTGAAAGTCCCTGCCTGCTAAGTGTAGAGGAAAGATACCCTGCTTTGACTGAAACCAAGAGCCTGTCTGGAAACTAATACAAATTGTGACTTTAACAACTTAATTTCCTGAGGTCAAACAAGGCAAGCATATCCCCAAGTCTCTCTCAGGTACTCAGTCAAGTGTCTAGTTCTCCTGATGTGGTGGATTGTTGACTATAAAATAAAAAGCAACTCCTAGCTTACAATACAGCTGGCGCTGTGCATTTGCCAGTTCAGACAACCAAGGACCAAAATCATTCAGGAAAAAATGCATCTGCATTGTGCATACTTTTTTCTTGCCATTATTCCCTGAGCAATATGATATGATTATTTACACAGTATTTCTATTGCATTAGGTATTATAAATAATCTAGAGATTCTTTAAAGTATAGGAGGATGTGCATAATTTATATCCAAGACCAGTGGCATTCCTTATCAGGGACTTGGGCATATGCACTTTGTAGAAATCAGGATTCCCTCTCAATCCACATCTAAGGAGTCCTCGTAGGGGACTCTTATGCTCCAGTGATTACTCACCTATATTCCAACTAGTGAAAGTCCCTGCCTGCTAAGTGCAGAGGAAAGATATCCTGCTTTGACTGAAACCAAGAGCCTGTCTGGAAACTAATACAAATGGTGTCCTGAAACCATTATCCCATGGATACTGAAGGACATTATATTTAAACACACACACACACACACACACACACACACACACACTGCTTTCAGAGCTTTCAGTCAGGCAGGATGGCACCGGAGAGGCAAGCAGTAAGACAGAGGAGTTGGAATTGTTATTTGTTGTGTTTTAGACTTCAGAGTCAACTTGTCAGTGACAGAAGACTAAGCACAGGCCAGTCTGCACTGCCACCAGGTCACCAACAAGGTGTGCCTAATCCTGACAGCATCATATAGAAGGTCTCACAGAGGTGAAAGGAGGGTTTGTGTATGTTAACAGAGTCATGGTCTAAAAGGACCCTAACTCAAGCTTTCTCTGTGCTGTGCTCTGTGTCTAGATGTGACTCTGGGTTCCTTGATTTCAGCTGGGGTTCCCTAAGTGTACGAGCAGGTGTTAAATACATATGGATCTTGTGAATGGCTCTGCACCCCTGAGTCCCGTGAGAAGCACTCGGGCAGATGACTGTATAAGGAAACAACTCTCAAGCTTCCTTGTCTAAGAGCTTAGGTGTGGCTGTGACTCATTTCCCACAACCCACTCCCACTCAGCTGGACAGAGAATTCAAAGAAGAATGAAAAGCACAGTCTGAGATGAGAGAGAGAGAGAGTGTGTGTTACATAGAACTGTGGCATAGACGCCCTTGAAAGGATAGGCCCCGCCCAAGGAGCATGACTCATAGTCATGGTAACAGAAGACCAAGGCCAGCACCACAAACACCCCGTTCTAACCCACATGTGTCTCCTTCCTCCAGGGCGACACCAGTGGTGACTACAAGAATGCCCTGCTGAACCTCGTGGGCAGTGACCCCTGAAGATATCGAAAGAAAAGGGCGGAAGTGTGAGCCATAGGCTCTGCTGCTTCAGCCCTGACCATGGGGGGGAGGGGCAGCACATCTAGCTTTAGTCTCTGTCTCCCAATTTCAGTGCTTTTCACCCAATGCTTCTGCCCCAGAAGGTGAGACCAGCCTGGGTTCCTCTTTCCACCTCTCCCCTGAGTCATTCCTAGGTATTACACAATACCTACTTTAGTGTTACCTCTGAAGGAACCAGCAGGAACTTGTGCGTCATTCCTTTCTCCCACAAAACCTCCTGGGCACAGGTTACACAAATGCCTTGACTCTGACCCATCTACTGAATCAGGGTCTTTGGGGAAGAAGCCAACAGACATGGATTTCTAGCAGATGTCTTAGCTGATGCACTCCATCATCAGGCAGCCAGTGCGAGTGTCAGAGAATATTACTGTTTTAGAAAATACAACCGTGGGAACTGAGAACAAGCCATAGCTCTGCCATTTGGGATGTTTGTAACATTCATTTACCAGAAATTGTTAGGCTGTAGGTGGACAAAAATTCTTACACCGTCCTACTAATAACAATAATTAGACTAAACGATAAAGCACTCCTGACCCAAGGCCACTATGGCCTGAGAGACTCAGCCATATCAGCTGCTCAATCCCTTCATGGTGAAGCTTGCTGAGTAGGGGGACATCTAACCCTGAGCATGAGCCCTAGCCTCCGCTTGTGCTGCTGAAGCCTGAAGAAACCAAGAGAATGCTTTCTAATATTCATTGGGCTTTCAGAATCATAAATATTTGTACTTTCAAAGAGTCTGTGGATTTTTAGGGGTATGTCTGCGTGCACTGGGGTGGGGAGGCCAGAGGTCAATATCAAGTTGACTTCTTCAATTTCTTCTCCACCTTATTTTTTTATTGTTGTTTTGTTTCTTAAGACAGGTTTCTCTGTGTAGCCCTGGCTGTACTGGAACTAGCTCTGCAGAGCAGCCTGGCCTCAAACTCAGAGATATGCCTGGTGGGATTAAAGGTGTGGTTCACTCTGCCGGGCTCTCTACCTCATTTTTGAGACAGGGTCTCTCAGTGAACCTGGAGTTCACTATGTCCACTAAGCTCACTGATAGGTGGGTTCCTGGACCTGCCTGTCTCCACTCCCCAATGATGAAGTGCCAGACACAGAACCCAAGCCCAGATTTTGTGTGAGTGTTGGGGATCCCAACTCAAGTCCTTGAGCTTGTACAGTGAGACCTTTCCCTGAACCATTGCCCAGCTCTGTCAATGGATGCTTGGTAGTGACTAGAATGAGAAGCAGCTTTAGAACCCGAGGACATTCCCTAAGGAAACACTTGGAGTGAGTGGCATGTGTCCAATGTTGCTCTATGGACAGAACTTTTAAATAATTATAGTTAGCATTTCCTTCCTAGCTTGTGGCCCAAATTCCAAAATCTCAGAACTAGTCAGGGCATTAAAGTTAGCTGAAGCTTTTCTGTATCCTATGGTGCTCACGCACCCAGGGTGATCCTTGATGAACGTGCTATATATAAGGTATACTTGACAGCCTCCAAAGATAAGAAAGTACTGGTTTCTCGGATGGTCCTGTCCTTTTCCTGTGTCTTTGCAGCCAGAGTCTGCCCCATCAATCTGCCCCATCATGCCCATTGCTCACCATTCTCCATCAAGATACAAAACGTTTGTTCTTTCCCAATGATGGTCTGTTAGAAGCAGAATACATATTCCACTAAGAGCTATGCCCAAGCTAAATGTCTGTAGTTCTTCCAACTGCTCCATCCTCAGCTCTCCTGATTTTACCCAGGGTCTCTGAACATATTCTAGTTTGCAAACTCCAGATTGGTCCCAAGGGTAAAAGTGCTTCCTGAAGTGAATGAGAGGTCAGGCTAGAAAGAGCATGGCCTCAGCATGGGGAGATGGGCTCTGGCTCTGCCATGCCGGCTCCATGACTCTGACCTACTCACTTTTTCTGTGTATGTTTATTTTCACACCTGTCAATGCAGGTAGGATCCTGTATGTCAAACAAACCATAATTTTCTGGTACGCTCGGATTTTATGGGTCAGGGAACTCAACCATGACAATGACAGTGTCTTATCTCTATTCTGAATCATCTGGAGATGTCACAGAGAAAGGCTAAAGGTCAGGACAAGTATTGCAGAAGACCAGAAGCTTCTGCACCTATGTCGGGTGCCTGGCGAGCCACGGAAGGCTGCACTGCACTGTGACCTGGAGCTCTTACATACAGCCTTCCTGGCATGGTAGCTTCAGGGGGGGGGCGTTCTTCTTTGGTAGCTTAAGTTACCATAGTCATCCAGCAGGCAAGGAAAACACTGCATTGTTCTCTGTGAGTCATACGGCAGCACTTTCCCTATTGATTAAAGATATCACATGACACCCCATCTTCAAGGAAATAGGACACAGACTTCATATGAATGTGGGAAAATGGCTGCACAGTTAGGTGACTGTATTTTAATTCATCACTAGTCATTCTTAAGCTATATCACACTGTGTAGTGCAGTCTACCTGTATGAAAGGCTGATACAGGTTGGACTGCCGTGTGTTCTAGGAACCATGCAGAGTCAGCCTCAAGGTGCCGTGCCAGGCTATGGGGTTGCCACAGGATGCTGAGAAGACTTCAGGGGTGAGAAAGGTGGAAGTTACATGCAATGTACCCACTGCACTGGAGCCACCACAACAGCAGCTGTGAGCACTTAAAGAATGCACATGTGTTCCTCATTTCTCTGGGTGCTTGAAAACCCAAAGGCAAGGTGTGGTCTGTTCAGTTCCTAGTTCTCAGCTTGCAGATGCCTGTCTTCTGTCTGCGTCTTCATATGGTCTGTCCTTTGTGCTTACCTACAGAAGAAACAAATGCTGTCTGTCTCTTCTTCTTTTTTTTTTTTTTAATCACTAATCCTACCATGAGAAGCAACCTAGCCCTACTCACCTGCAATGGCCCCATCTCAAATGTCATCACACTAAGAGGGTAGGGGACTTCAGCTATAAGCAGTCAGTCTACAACACGACATTGCTGGACTATGACAGCTCTACCAACAGCTGCAGCAGGGTGTGTCACCTGAATAGTGTCCGGGGTGATGACACTTTCTCCCTTCTGTTTAGTAGGTAAAGTCCTCTGCCCAACTTCCGTTCAGTGCTGAGTCATTCCTACCCAAGTGGCTCAGGAGGAATTAGCATTCCTCAGCACTACAATCTCCTACCCCTGCCCCACGAGCAGCTCACTGGGTAACAGTTTGCTCAGGGGCCATGCCAAAACAGACCTCATATGGAGCCTGCCTAGGAATTATCAGGTCCAAGTTCATGCCTCACAGAATAATCTGCTTCAAAATTATCACACAAAATGGAACAAATGGCCACGTCTCATAGGAGAGGGTACTGGGTCAGCGTAGGGACAGATCTCCTTCTTCCCTCCACACTATCAGTACAGTAGCTTTGGAGATATGGAGTGGTCATGTGATATCACCGCCAGATGGTTGCCCTGAGTATAACTCAGCACATGATCCTGATGGTGAGTAGAGAAAAGGAACATAAACCAATACACCAGTACTTTCCTCAGCCCTCTAGATAATTGTTGAAATACCTTTGAACCACATTGATTAATTCCATTCCAAATACAGGTTTGTGAAGGTTACATGGGACTTTTAAAAATATACCTGCCTTAAAGAAACTTTAGGGTCTGCTTAGCGCAACTTCAGCAAAGGAGGAAAATGGAGTTATGACAAGGAGTCTCTGTTTAGCTAAACTTTGGTCAGCCTCCTGTTCCTTCTCCAATTCCAGCTACAACAGCAACCCTCCATCTCTCCCAGTATCATCCTGGTGACATTTGAACACTGTGGCCTATCTTTAGTAAGAATTCTGTTGGGTGGCTTTTGTCAGAGGTTCCTTTATCCCTGTGTCTCCTCTGACTCAACCCTGCTCCTTGATTCTAAGTTCCTTTTATTTCTACTGTGTACAGAGCTAAGAAGGCTTGTGGGAGGTCTCTTTTTCCTTCATGCAAGCCCCAAATAGAATCCATTTTTACAACTGTAGCTGTTGCCCCGTTTTGCTTTCTTTATGACCACAGGTCCTCTCTTGTTGTCTAGCCATGAATCTGTCCTGGTATTTCTGCTTCCTAGCTCTGTTAGAGAGATAACATACCCAAGGGTCCACTCTATCCTCCTATCAAGGTGTGTGACTGACTCCCTTGCAGCTATGTTCACTTTCCTTCATTGCAACATGGGCTCTCAAATAATAGCTAAGCTGGTTCCAGGAAATTGAGCCCAAATCTGATCAATGGCTGCGATTTGAAACGTAGTTTTCTTCCTGTAAGTGCTTCTGAGGGTTTCCAATAACTTTTTAGGAATTCCTTTCTGCTCAAGCCATTCATAGTAGATGGCCCTACTGGAAGTCCCATTGCACAGAATTGCTGCTCTATCCCATTTTTCTCAGAAAACTCAGTGAAGGTGTAACTTCGTCCTGTTCACTTCTGAATATTCAGTGTCTGAATTAGTTACTTTTCTATTTGCTATAACCAAATACCTGACATAAACAGCTTAAAATAAGAAGGATGTGTTTGGTTCATGGTTTCAAGGGGTTTGGTCCATGGATATTTGGTCCACAGCTATTTGGTCCACATTAACTTGAGCAGAGAATCACGGTGATAGGAGAATATGTCAGAAAAGGTTCTAGCATCATAGTAAGCATGATGAGAGAAGGAGGAGCTAGATTTCACCAAAGATGCCCTATGACCTACTCAAGGATCAGGGTTGAGTCAGAGGAGACACAGGGGTAAAGGGAACTCTGACAAAAGCCACCTAACAGAATTCTTACTAAAGATAGGCCATAGCTAGGCCCTATCTCCTAAACTTTCAAGAAGCTCCTCAAATGGTACCACCAACTTGGGACCAGGCATTTAACACATGAGGCTTTGGGGACAATGCAGATTCAAAATACCAGCTGTGTCCAATATAAATCTGGCATTCGATGAATGTTTTCAAATGAACAACAAATAACGGTACAGAACTGTAGAACAAAACATCCCACTGGAATTAAATAGGGTCATTTCTTTATGGCCTCCCATTCTGGGGAGTCTCTGTGGGTCCTCAGCCAGCCCTACTAAACAATAGTTCGGGGGCAGGTCTAAGTGGAAATGGTGGCTGTTCTCAACTCTTTTGACCCCAGACCCTGTTACTGTCACTGTTGGAACCCCTTGAAAAGGCTGTACCTGTCAGCCAGTTCAGGGAGGCGAAAGGTTGGGCAGTGAACAGAGCAAGCACTCATCACTGGTGCTGAGCTGTGAAAGGGCAGGCTGGAATGTTGGGCTGGGCCTAGCTAATGTTTATTCTTGAGCCACAGAAGGATTATCTTCCTGGAAGTTGAATACTTGGGCAGGGAATTAATTTTTGGTCAGCTATTCACTGTTAACCAAATTATTCAATCTTCATGGTGCCAGGCTGGGACTATGCCAGGTATAATGTCAAGATAAAGGCTGACTCAATATTCATCAGGTAGATGGGGCAGAAAAGAACTTCCCTTCCAGGAAGACGAAATACAAACATCAGAAAGGATCTGGCCTGTCCCAGATACAATAAAGGAAGGGTGTGTTCAAGACCACAAAGTAAGCCATCAAAGACAGATCTGGCTGGCAGTCAGTGGGGGCTCTGAGGGTTCCCACGGATGGTTGGAAGCCCTGGCATGGATAGGCAAGGCAGTGCCTTCACCTGGGTTTGGGAGAGATTCTGGCAATGGTGGGGCAACCCTGCACACAGAAGCCCAGGGCTAAAGCCATTGTTGTACTTGCAGCCTAACACTTTGGGGTCCTGAGTCAACTCTATAAGGGGCTGGTCTTAATCATCCTCATTCTAGAATATATAGTACATATTATTAATGTGACGGTACCTCACACCATTTTGTGCGCTCCTGTCCCTAAGTAAAGAGGAGGGCCTGGTAGTCAGGGCTCCTACAGAGACCTTGAGCATCTGAAATTCATGTGTGAGCCCCAAGCCTTCAGGCACTTTCATAGCTCCTTCATAACACAAGGTCAAGGGAGACCCTGCCTGATGACTCAGTGACCCTTCTGCCTGACCATTCCTGGTCCTTGGGTTAGTTACCATCTGATGGACTTGCCCATCTGTGTGATGTGCTGTGAGCTAGCCTCCTGTCACTGTCTGTCGGTCCTGAATGCCCAACGTGTCTGATACTCAGTATTGAGTAGACATGGCCCACTTAGTCTGTCTAGACCATCTAGTAACTCCTAGGACCCCAATTTTGTAACCACATCTTCCTTTCCAAAACTCAGTAATCCTTCTGTTCCCGAATGCCTCACTACTGAAGCGTGTTGTTCAGTCACGGTGAATTGTCACCTCCCCACAATTACCCTGCCTCTGCTGCCTCTGCCTCTCTGGCCTCTAAGCCTCTCATCCTAAACATTTCCCTGTCCCACCTCATGAGTTGGCATTAATGGAGCAAAGACAGGGCCTCTTGCAGATAATGAGGTCACACACACTTTACCCCTGCCTTCTGCCTTCAGACAAAGCCTCCCTTTGTCCGCAGCACCTCATTGGACAGCCAGGGAGGGCCCAGTGTAAGCTACATCCCTGGGTAAAGTGTCACCAAGGTGACCTCCAAACCTGCTCTCACATTGCCCTCTAGTGGCTTCCTTTGACCAGAAGAAAGGCCAAATGGCATTAGCTCTGGCTCTCACTGTGGAGGGAAAACACAGGTCCTCCTCAGCACGGGCTGAGATAGTTGTGTGCTGTCATGTATCCCAGGTTCCTAGAGTGTTGGGCACCCTCACACTGAGAAATCCATTTCTCCAGTAAGATTTTCAAAACCTCATGGATCAGTGTTGACTTTCTTACCCATCCTGTTCCCCAAGAAGTGGTCTATCTACATCACCTGGTTAAGCAAAACCAAAGCACTTCTACAGCAAACATAGGCTATCACTGTGTGTGCACACGTGTGGAATGTGTAGAGATGATTTCTCTGCTGTAGCTGTCCTGGAACTCTGTAGACAAAACTGGCCTTGAACTAGAGATCTGCCTCCCTCTACCTCTTGAGTGCTGGAATTAAAGGCATGTGCCACAAACTCCTGAATAAAACAGACTATCTTTAATCTTGGACTAGAAAAAAAAATTTTTTGCAAGACACAGAAATAGAAACTCTGATAGAAAAACAATGATAAATTAGGTGTCATCCAAACTTCCAATTTCATCAGTAAGAAAATCAAATAAAATGCTAGGAAAATACAAAATATAAAAATATGGGGCTTTTTTCAGAATATTTAAGAATTACCATAGCTCCACAATAAAGGACCTAATTTAAAGCATGGGCTTCACAGAGAAATAACTACAAATGACAAATGTATAAAGATATGTGTGCATTCAAAAACTTCAGCAAGATTCATGTCTGAGATTGCTAATAAAAATATAAAATTTTCAAAGTGTTTGATCATTTCTTAGAACTTTAAACAAATACTTTTCTGTGGGATCCAGAAATTCCACTTTTGAGTTTTTAATCTGAAAGAAATGAAAAAAAATCTTTTTAGATGCTCCAAACCCATAACCACAAGACATATTTCCATTTACACAATTCTACTCTAATTTCTATCAGTGAGTTTCTTAGTTTTCATTGTACAAGTATTGCACTTTTTTGGTTAAATTTATGCCTAAGTATGGTATTTTTTCTGATGTTATTGTAAATTTCTAGTAACATCTAAATTATATTTATATTTGAACTTATAAAATGTTAATTGCTATTTTTATAGAGATACAGTTCCTTTATTTTTAATTATTATTGTGTTATGTTTTATACATATTCTTATATGTGGAAACCAGATGTTGACCTCAAGGTCTTCCTCAGCCAGTGTCCACCCTAATTTTTGAGATTGAATCCAATGCTTTACAATTCCGCTGAACTGATACCCAGCAAGTCCCAGGGTCCTTTCTGCCTCTGCCTCTGCATCACTGAATCACAGACCTTTTTTACATACATGCTGCAGATGGAATTCAGACCCTAACATAGTAAACTCTTTGCCAGCTTTGCCATCTCCTCAGCTGCAAGATACAATCTATTTCTTTAAAAAAAAAAAACTTTTATTTTATTTATTTGCCTTGGTGTTTGCCTGGAACTGGGTGGGAACTGGAACTACAGACAGCTGTGAGCTGCCATGTGGGTGCTGGGAACTGAACCCCGGTCCTCTGGAAGAGCAGTCAGTACTCTCAACCACTGAACCATCTCTCCAGCCCCAAGATACAATCTATTTCTAATGCTGATCTGTGTCTACAGATTTGCTGGACTTATTGATAGAGTTAATGTCTGTTGTGATAACAGGTCTGGCCAATACACTTGTTCCTCTTCCTTATTGTTGTTCTGGATAGTACATGAAAACTTTCAACTTAGACAAATAATATCCATCTAAATGTCAACAACACAAGAAATGTTCCAATATTGTTCCGCTCCCTTCCCCTTCTGTATTGATGTTGTCACCACCATTACATCCTTAGGCACTGTAAGTTTATCATCTCCTCTTTAGAGCATCTTATTTAGGAAGTTTTTCTTCTAAATCAGACAGAGTAGAAAGGGAGTTATAAGAATACATTAGACTATATCACCTTTACGTTTAATTATGTAATGACATTTGTGTGTTCTTTATTTCTCCATGTGGATCAGAGTTGCCATCTAATGGTCTCATTGTCTGCATTTTTCTTCTCTTGGGTGTTTTGGTCAATTACCTCCAGCTCCTCCTGGCACCTCAGGTAGCTGTATGTTAGGTAAGTTTCACTGATTGGCTCATTTCAGCTTGAAGGGTTTTTATTATTGCTAATGGTGAATTCATATTTTGTAATCTAGACATTTTTATCTTTTCAAGGATGCTTTTCTAGGCATAGAGTTCTTGGACAGCAATCTTTCCTTTTACCCTTTGACTGTAAGGTCCCTTGGCTTCCTGTCCTCTTGGATTCTCATCAGGAAGCCATAGTTGATTGTATTAAAGTGTTCTTGGACATGCTTGCTTGTTTCCTATGCCACTTTCAAGACACTCTGGCTTTGACCATTTTGACTGTGCTGCATGTTTGGGTTTTGTTTCTTTTTAACCTACCTAGAGCTTACTGAATTTCTTGAATATGTGAATCAATATTTTGTGTCTAATTTGGGAAACAGTTGATAATTATTTCTTCAAATATTCTTTCTTTCTGGTCTTTGCTCAGATCTTTGAAGCTGCCTGCCCTCACTGCCCTTTCTGTTCCCACACCGTCTTTAACCCATGGACCCTTTCCTGTGCATTTTCTAAAATGCCACACAACTTTTCACTTCTTAATTTTTACTTGTTAACCTCAGACTTCAGTTTGGTCCTCTCTAGCTTTGGGTCCCATCACTGAGATCTGCTGTTTGCTGCGACAGCATTACTGTCCTGTGCTTTGCTTCTTTAAATGGGTTTTTTTATTCATTCTTTTCACATGCTTATGGAGGCTGATCTAAAGTTTTTGATAGCATGTCCAATGCCTAGGCTTCCTCAGGGACAGCACATATTGACCAGTTGTCATATACATATTTTTCTGCAAATTAGCCATATTGTCTTGTTTATTTGCACTTCCCATTATTTTTTTTTTGAAAAGTGAATGCTTTAGGTAAGATAAAAGTGACATCTCTAAAAATAGGACATGATCCTTCTCTAGGATTTGTTATATTTGTTGGAGGGGGTGTTTTATTTAGTGACTTTCCTGAACCACTTAATATTTGTCTAACTAGTTATTTATAACTAATAAAGACCTAATCCTTTGTTATCTACAGCCACAGAAATAGTTCCTTGGCTTAATGCTCAGCTAACAGCTGCCCAAAGCTATCTTCAAAACCTTTGAATTAATAGCCAGCTAATGATTGCACAGAGATATCTTTAGATTCCTCGTGTCATTGAGTCCATCCTTTGCTGACAGCGATCTTCTGTATCGATCGGGTCACATGCTCAGTGCTCCAGCAAGCACCTCCCATAGTTTAGCCCCAACTTGACCCTGCCACAGGTGTCCCCCTTCTACACTCCAGGAATGCTAGCACTTTTTCAAGGCTGCGCACATCATCTCCCAGGGTTTGCTTTTAAGATTTTGACCCATCTCTTATTAGATCTGACTCCTAATGGTCAGTAGCTACAATGTTAAGCAAGTTCTGTGAGCTGGCTTTCAGTGTCTCATTTATTGTAGTTACTTTGTTTTTTATTGGGGGGTATTGGGTGGGTTGGTTGGTTATTTTTCATCCCATTGAACTACACAAATGTCGTCAGGACATTTGTACTCACACAAATTAATCTCTGAACCACACTAAATGAGAAAATCTTCTCAAATGGAGTTCTTCAGGGAACCATCATGGTGTTCCCAGAGTCAGTTCCCTGGAGCTGGTATTCACAGAGAGCATGAGACTGTCCTGCCTGAACTAGAGATCTCAAGGCTTCTGCTGTCATCAGCTGTCCAGTCTCCCATGGCACTGGGGAGAGAAAGATGGGGATAATCTATTTAAATACCATGTTTACTGTTTTACTGATATTTCATTATTTTTATATTGACTAAATACTACTTAAGTTGTTGGAAAAAAACCCTCAATTAATTTCCAGAGTTCTGAGAAGAACTGACTGTGATGATTTTTGCTGGCATTCTGGTTGTTATTCCAGAAGAGAGTTTTAGGAGCCCTTTGCTTTGTTTGGTTTTTCCAGACTGGATTTCTCTGTGTAACAGCTCTGGCTATTTTAAACTCACTTTGTAGACCAGGCTGGCCTCAGACTCATGGAGATACACCTGCCTCTTCTTCCAGAGTGCTAGGTCTAAAGGTGTGAGCCACCACTGCCTGGCCTTTGTGAGTCTTTATCCAGCCATTCTTTCAGCCTTCCTTGTAGTCTGGGTTCCATTGAGTCACTCTCAATTTTTGTGATTTTTGTGAGTTTGAGGCCAGTCTCATAAACATAGAAAATTCTAGAATAGCCAAGGCTACATAGAAAAACCCTGTTCCTACCCCCCCCCCGAAAAGTGTGTGTAGGAGGCAGGCAGCTGTAGAAATGTTCAAACTCACAAAAATCTTTCTGTCTTTAGATCCTTGCCTCCTGAATGCTAAGATTAAAAGCATGAGCCACCATGCCCAGCTACCTATTTAAAATTTGATAAGTCACCTTTGCAGACCTTGGGGTGATCTGAGGCCAAATTAGCACATCATTTAACATGTGTCACATCTCAGTCTTCTAAAGCCATGAGGGACTTGCCGATTAAATTATGGCACTCTTTCCCTCGAAGCCCATGAGACCACAGAATCCTTCCAGACCTCATTTAAATGCAGCTTTTGCTTTCCTATTGGTGCTGACCTAAATAGTTCATAAAGTGAGAAACAGAAAACAATAGGATCCATCAGAGATTTCAAGAAAAAGAATCTTCAATAGTCCTAGAATTTTCAAAGTGAGTGTGAATTCCAGAACAGTCCAGAAAGTTCTGGCCATTTCTTTATGAACCATGCTGATTAAACTTAAAAATTTTCACATTTGGATTTCTAGCACTTTCTATCAAAGTATTTGTTGCCCATGAACCGTCTGAGTGGCCTCATGTATGTTTGTCCAGATAGGCAGTATTTAAAAGTCTCCAGAACCTCCATGACTTGGCTTTCCATTCACACACATTTACACTGTTCTGGGTACCCCAGCCCTGAGACCAGAGAGCTCCTGTCCCCTTAAGCCTTTGTTCTAACACAGATGGCTGCTGTGAGGGTGGGTCATCAGCCTAGGCACCTGGGGGGAGGCATGCTTCACAAACCTCAGGGAGCCTTCAACAAGAAAGATGAATGGCTGAAGCAACCGAAGGCTGTATGAGGGTGAGAGATGATATGGCCGGACTCTAATCGAATTCTGGATTTCCATGGGGTATGCCGTCACCGCTTACAAATGGAGTCCAGCCACCAATTGAGTTACCAACTAAGCAGGCTCCAGAGGCCCAGAGCGTCCTGTCCTCCACAATGTGATTAAGGGCTGGGTGCCGATGTGGAAGGCCTCCAAGGCTGTGAGCCTGGAACCAAATGCTTCTCTCCTGCCACAGCATGTGGGGAAGGATTCCACTGCAACATCCTGATCAGCTCCAGAAGCTTGGGAAGTCGTGTGTGTGTGTGTGTGTGTGTGTGTGTGTGTGTGTGTGTGTGTGTGTGTGTGTGTGTGTGTGTGTGTGTGTGTGTGTGTGTGTGTGTGTGTGTGTGTGTGTGTGTGTGTGTGTGT
>PVIH01001749.1:153958-218790 GCA_004025045.1 Sigmodon hispidus | reverse complement strand
CCTTGTACAGAACAATGAGAACAAAGATGAGGAGTCTACAGCTTTACTGTAGGATGTATATACACATATGTACATATGTATATATGTCTCAAAGGCCTCTCCTCTGTTGGCCGTGTCAGCTCGGGTCAGCTCAGAGCACAAGACTCCCACGTCACTTCTTCACCTCTCCGAGGTCTTCAATGCTGTCGTCGTCCACCTCAAGACACAGGGAAAAGAAACTCATGAATTGTGGCAAAAATTAACAAGAAATGAAGTGATATACTTTGAAGACTTGTTTCTTCAGGTACACAAAACCTGTGCACTTACCTCTGGCCACTTTTCCTGAATGACATCGATTATGTCATCTGTGAAGTCTCCCTGAATGATGATCTCATCCTCCCCTGTTACTGAGGCACCACAGGAGAATTTTTGAGCAAAAAATCTTTGTGCTTCTTTGAGATCAATTTCTGTTTTGGTTTGTTTTTAGAAAAAGAAAGGGCAAGACCATAATTGGAATTGTACAATAAAAATATTTCATTTTGAAATTTCATCTACATTTTTAAAATAATTTAACAAATGATGCTAATTATTTTCCCCCAGAACAATGACTAAAACTATTACAGGCAGAGCTTTTAACATGCATTTTCAAGGTCATATAGTTTCAGTACATAAAACAGCATCCTCTACTACTCTACCCCACAAAATAAGGCTAGCAAAATGGTTGGTCATGGTAACACAAGCCCTCCTTAACCCCAGTACTCAGGAGACAGAGGCAGGTGGATCTTTAAGTTCAAGGACAGCCTAGGCTACAAAGTGAGTTCCAGGACAGCCAGGAGTATACAGAGACCTACCCTGTCTAAAAATAAGAAAACAAGCAAAAAACCCAAAATGAATCCAGGAACATATTACTTCCAAGCATCACATATGTCTATGCTTAAGCTCTTTATAATAGAAGACAGACATCGGAGAACCAAACCTTTATAGCAAATCTTTTTGTGTTTGTTTTTTGCTTGCTGAGACAGGGAGTTGCTACCACAGCCCACTGGCCTTGAACTTTCATTCTTCATCATCTGAGTAGGAATGATCCCCATAGACTCATGTGTTTGAATACCTGGCCCGTTAGGGAGTTAGCTGCACAATTAGGAGGTGTGGTCTTGTTGGAGGAAGTGTGTCACTGGAGGTGGACTTTGAGGTTTTATATACTTAAGCTAAGTACAGTGTGATATAGTGTCTTCTGCTGCCTGAGGATCAAGATGTAAACCTCTCCAGCACCATGTCTATCTGCATACTGCCATGCTTCTTGTCATGATGATAACAGTCTGAAACTATACGGCAACCCTAATGAAATATTTCCTTTTGTAAGAATTACTGTGGTCATGGTGTCTCTTCATAGAGATAGAAACCCTAAGACATTTCCCAAATAGCAGGATTATAGGTATATGCCACCTCAACAGGTTAAATCTTAATATTTAAAATGCAGTTTAGTGATGTATTTTTCTTTTTCTTTTTTTAGAGATTTATTTATTTATTATGTGTACAGTATACAGAAGAGGGTAGCAGATGTCATTATAGATGGTTGTAAGCCACCATGTGGTTGCTGGGAATTGAACTCAAGACCTCTGGAAGAACAGTCAGCGCTCTTAACCTCTGAGCCATCTCTCCAGCCCCTAGTAATGTATTTTTCAACTTGTACATTTTTATTACGACACACAGAGGCCTTGGTTTACATTTTTACCATAGCCTCTACTATTCAGTCATCCTCCAGCAACTGAAGAGCTTTGAACAAAACTTCATGCCACTACTCACCTTCCCTCATTTCTACTGTCATTCCCAGGCGGGCTATCTTTCAAACCTCTCTCAGAAAGACTGCTGGAGACACAGGAGCAGCCTTAGCTGGTATCAAGTCCCACCTAGCCCTTATTCTGTACAAATATATTCAAACAGCAACCCCTTAGGAGCTAGGCAGTAAAACCCCAGATACCGAGGAAGCTAAGAAGTAGTTTTAGGGCGGCCTGGGCAACACAGCAAGACAGCAAATAAAACCAAGCAAAATTACCAAAAAGGAAAAAAGTATGCTAATATTTTCTACAAAAAACTTTAAATGTTAATTCTGAAACTACAGTTAGAAATACAAAACCTAGGACTGAAGATCAGTTGAGTAGAAAAAGCCCTTGTCTAACATCTGGAAGGCCCTCACTTCAATCCACAGCAGTGGACCACATCAATTAGGCAGATGGTACACTCCTATAAACCAGTATTTGGGAGGAAGAAGCAGGAGGATCAGAAGCTCAAGGACAACTTCATTACCAGCAGAACCAGTTTGGGATATAGAATCCTGCCCCCTCCCCCCCAAGATTCACTGTGTAGCTCTGGCTGACCTAGAACTACCTATGTAGACCAGGTAGGCATATGCCTGCTTCTGCCTCCTGACTGCTGGAATTAAAGGGGTGTACCATACACCTGGCAACCCTGCCTTTAAGGAAAGCAACACATTGGTGGTGGGGGGGGGCACATGCCTGTAATCCCAACACTCAGAAAATAAGGTGGGGGACTTGCTTAAATTACACAGCAAGTTTCAGAATAGGGCCACAGAGCAAGACCTTGGTGGCCCCTACTCCCAATCCAGAAAAGGAGCCAAAAAGATAGATGTCTCAGTGGTTAAGAGCACTGGGTGCTTTCTTTTGTAGAGGTTCTGGGTCCAATTCCAAGCACCCACATAGTAGCTCACAACCATCTGTAATTCTAACCCCAGGGAATCTGGCACTAGATTAAAATAAATAAAAACAGAGAAAGGTAAAACCTCTTTTAGTATATTCTTGTCATAAACAGATATATGAAAACAGGATGCAGCTTCCCCAACACCACAAAAACAAGCAAACAGAACTATGGTATTTCATGATTCTGATAGACACTCTAGTTTATACATCTATATATCCCAGCCTGTAAACAAAGAAATAACCTAAAACCTCAACTCACCAAAAGTTGCAAGGCCACATACTCTCGTGACGTATTTCTTCTTTGCTCTGGGAATTTTGGCTATCGTGACCTTCTGTGGTACTGTCTTCTTCTTCTGTTTGATCTGACCTCTTCCACCTTCATTAAGAAAGAGCTCACATCAATTGTGAAAACAGATAATACCAAGTCTTTCACTTTGTGTTCAGGTTCCTTTTCTAAATACAAAAATCATGCAGGCTACTGTGGTGTTTGTGTATCTAGAGAAGATTGCCTGAAGATCAGAGGACAGAGCTGTTAAGATTCTGCTCTAGTTTCTGAAGTCACACCTTCCCCTGAGCTCAAGCCCCATTTAAAAAGACTTCCCCCTGGCTTCTGTGCTCCTGGGAGCATGCCGTATCTCTCTCTCTCCTCCCTCCTTCCCTCTCCCTTCCCCCTTGATATTATAACCATATCTATTATAATAATAAGGTCCTACATAAAACATCTTCTAAGTGCCTGCCATAGCCTGCCACTGCCACCTGCTGCATAGAGCATGAGGCCTCTCTATTCATAGACATCAGCCACCAGCTAATCAGGTGATTGGTTATGTATCATGCCAGATCCCAACAACAGCCAGCCAGAGAGGTCATATTCATAGAGGTCAGGGAGTGGCAACTCATACCTTCAATCCTAACACTAGGGAGGCAGAGGCAGAGATCCTTCTGGTTCTCTGAGTTCAAGGCCAAACAGAGTGGTGATGGTGACTCATGTCTTTAATCCTAGCAGCAGGAAGTTTGAAAAATGCCTGAAAGAGGGCAGGAGGAGACCTGAGTCTCCCCTTCCGCTGAGGACTCAGAGGCATTCAGCCTGAGGATTCGTGGAGACAGACCTGAGGAGTTGGCTGGGTGAGAAGTGGCTGTGGCTTGTTCCTCTGTCTTTCTGATCTTTCAGATTTTCCCCAATATCTGGCTCTGGGTTTTTATTAATACCAATTAGGATTCATGCAATAGGCTACTTATTCAATAAACATTAATCAGTTAGCACTTAACATGTGCCCAGCACCTCACAAAGGTCTAAGGATGCAAAGATAAGCAGGACATAATTCCTATCCTCCAGGAACTCACAATCTATTACAGTGAGTGGTGGTGGTAATGGGGAGTTAAGCCAACATGGAGGTGCAGGCCGATAGGCCAGCACTCAGAGGAGTGTGAGGAAGAGCTTGAGTTCAAGTCCAGCCTTGCCTACTCAGTAAGACCAAGTCTTAGGGGCCTGTGGATGTGTCATTAAGTAAGAAAGAACTGGCTCCTGCAAACTGTCCTCTGGCCTCCACGCATGTGTATATTACTTTCCACAGGTAATAAATACTTTTTTTCCCTGAAACAAGGCTTCCCCGTGTAGCCTGGCTATCCTGGAACTCAAAAGACCTACCTGTCTCGGCCTCCTGAGTGCTAGGACTAAAAAAGTGTGCCACCACTGCCTGGCACAATAAATGAATGAGTGAATGAATGAATGAGTTGAGTAAAGGAGGAGGGAGAAAGGACAGAAAATGTGACCTAAAGGAAGTGACCTCTAAGGTGAGTGTTAAAGAACAGAGGAATGTTCAGGTGAAGACAAATGGCTGGAAAGGTATAAGACATACATTCATTTAGTCCAAGAGAAAATACATTGAACCTGGGAAGCATGCTTATCTTACTGAAGAATGCTTGTGGATATGTAGTACAAGTCAGAAGTCAATACGAACTGGACCCAAGCTTGGGCGTGACTACCCCAGACATTGAAGCCACCGAAGACAGAAAGAATGAAAGAATGGATCCATGGTTATGAAGTTCAGGTTAGTGCTAGTGAAAGAAAGGTGGATCTATGAAGAGTAAGATGGAAAGAGAGGCAAATGCAGTTCCCGCAATCACTCCAACAAAAACAATCAAAATATAAACCAAATACGGCATCAGTTTACAGCTGCCGTTGCAAAGCAAAGAGCAGGAGGGAGAGGGGACAGGGTTAGGGTTACTAATGGGGCAGATTAACAGTTTTCAGGGCTCTAGACCAGCTGACAGGACAACCATGCTACCAATCTCTGCCAAAATGGGGAAATAAAGGACTGAACCAGGGCTTGGTCAATTTAACTTTGCTTCATTCATGGTATCTGTGGGGCCTATGCACATTTCCAGCCTGACATGGGCCAGGTACAGATGTACAGGTTTAGAAATTACAGGTACGTAGAACAGCAGAAGTTCGAGATACAACAGAAACACTCTGGGAGAATGACTAGAAGGAAGATGGAGGACAGAGCCTGGGACGTTACTTTGAAGGGACACAAGAAAGAAGAGAGGTCTGTACAGACAGGCAACCAGGGAAATTCACACTTCAGAATTTGTGTGTGTGTGTCCGCCCACAGTTCTAGCTGTCCTGGAACTCACTCTGTGTCCCATCATCCTGTCGTCCCACCCCGCCCACCGCCATAATCCTAGATCACTGTGTGTGCACCACCATGCCACTTTTCCTACTTCTTCCTACTTAGCAAATACTAAGACGCTGATGAGTTTTACTAAAACAGTTTCAGTGAAGTTAAAGTCAGACTAGGACAGGCTGGAGTGAGCAGTAACAGATGTAGCAGTGGGAGGTGAGGCCACTTTAGGAAAGGCATCTGGTTAAGAACGAGTAAGAAACATAAGGAAAAGAAAGCAACAGATTCTTAACAGAGACCTCTCTCTAAGTAGCATGTGTAAGGCCTTGGGGGCAAAAATCGGTAAAATACTTATAAGCTGGAGCTGGCTCAGCAGTTAAGCACATTTGCTATGTTTTTTTGTTTTGTTTTGCAGTCAGGGTTTTTTCTGTGTAGCTTTGGAGCTTGTCATAGAACTCACTCTGTAGACCAGGCTGGCCTCAAACTGAAGAGATCCCTCTGCCTCTGCCTCCCCAGTGCTGGGAATAGTGCTAGGGTTAAAAGCATGTACTACCACTACCTTGCTGCACGCTTGCTGTTTTTAAAAATGATGCCTGTTTGCTTTCCAGCACCCACATGATAGCCACTACCTGTAACTCCAGTTCTAGAAATACGACCCCTATTGTCTATTTTCCAAGGGCAATGCATTCACAGTGTACATACATACAGGCAAAATACCCATATATTAAAATAAATTATAAACTAATTTTAGTCACAAAACAATTAATGAGGAAGAAATGGGTAGGGGATAGGGATCACAACATAAAGAGCATGTTTTAGCTGACATGCCTGTAATCCTAGTACCTGTGAGGCAGAAGCAGGTGAATTTCTATGACTTTAAGGCTAGCCTGGCCTACAAGGAAAGTTCAATGACAGCCAGAGATGCAACAGAGAGAAACCACCATTCCACTTCCACAGAAAGGAACCTTTAGTTGTGTTTTAAATACACATAACGCACAGACATATATATTTTGAGTATGTTTTGTTTTTTTCTTTTGAGACAGGGCCTCTCTATACACCCTGGCTGTCCCAAACTCAGAGATCCATTTGCTTCTGCCTTACAAGTGCTGGGACTAGAGGTGTTCACCTCCACCACCAGCTGGTCTTTGCTTTTTGAGACAAGAGTCATTATGTGGCTCAGGCTGGCCTTGAATTGCCAGCGGTTCTCTGGCCTTAATCTCTCAAGGCTAAGATCACTAGCCAGCATGCCTAGCTCACGTTCTTGTCACTCCACCTATCCTCTATAGGAGGGAAGGTGTGTTTGTATAAATCAAATATGGAGTAGGTCTTACCTCTCTTTTGTTTTTTCTTCTCCTCTTCTTCCCCTACTGTTCCTTGACCTTCACTAATTCCAGGTTCTTGTTTGGGTGAATTTTCTGGATAGAAAAATAAACCGCAAGAGCATGAACATTCATTTTATACTGAATCACCAGCTGAGGAGGTGGCTCAGACTAGAGTGCTGCTTGGGTGCACAGATCCCCGGGTTCTGTCATCACTTTGATTCCAGCACTGAACTACAGGCAGGAGGATAAGAAGTGCAAAGCCAGAATTTTTAAGCTTTGAGTCTCTGCAAAGCAGAGGGTATCTACTGATGTGCTTCTTCACCTCTAATAAATACCACTGTTCACTGATTGTCTTGCAATGCCTGAGATTTCTTGGCTGCTACTAGATTTTCCCTATCTTTTAATTATTTAACTGACACAAAAGAAATCCAACCAGAACCCCTAGACTATATAACTTTGGGGGCTTGTCTCAGATCTCTTTTGGAGACTCCTAACTATTTCTTACACAACCAATAGGTCTTCTACAGTATTGCAATGTTTCTGGCACATAGTCCATCTAGCTACAAAATTATGCCTCATCTTATTAAATAGAACTTATGTAAACCGAGATACCAAAATGTCTTCCTCATTAACCTTGTATGTTCTCCATGAGGTTACAAGAAAAGAAACTCTAAGGCCAACTTATAAGCTTAAATTGGCTTTTACTTGTTTGTTTTGGCTTTTAGAAGCAGGTTTCTCTGTGTGGCCCTAAATGTCCTTCAGTTCACAATATAAACCAGAGTGTCCTCAAACTCAGGGATCCATCTGCTCCTGCCTCTGGAGAGCTAGGAATAAAGGTGTACACCACCATGCCCACCTTACTCCTTGAACTCTTAAACCTAAAAAATGGCCTCCTCCACAGTGTACACCTTAAGATAGACAATGGTGGCAGAGAAATCATCAGTCTTATCAATACCTATGACAGAGCCTGCCAAGGATTCTTACATGGTTTTATCTGTTCTCTTCCTCTAATAAGGGTAAAACTGTCCTAGCTATTTTTCAACTACACTCTCAGTAGGAATTACAGCACTAACAGATGTCTAGTATGACAAGTTCCAACAATCATCAATGGCTATCTTGTGCTCCAGATCACTGACACTGGTTAAGTTTTGTGGCCCCTTAGATAAGACTCTCCCTGAGACACTCTGACTGTTGCCCCCTTCATCCTCCCTGAGACCCAAGAACAGTTAGGGTGACCTCTTAGAGGTGGGAATGAGGTAGGCAGACAGAGAGAGAAGAGAGGCCACGGCTCAGTAATACAAGTGGTAAATTCCTAAGATGGTCAGCTTCCTTCATGCCCTTCAGACTTGAGGCAGAAGCCCAGAAGTTTAAAACAAAGGTTTTGTAGACCTTGGTCTTCCACTAGCAGGCCCCCTGCTGACGGACTAGCTCAACAAGTTCAGGCCCTGGTCAAGCCATGGTATACAACCATTCTGGACCAGCCAACTATCCTTACTTTCTTCAAACTGACTAACCCTAAATTAGGGGAGGAAAACTCTTCAGAGGCTTTAAAATCCAAGAGTCCTCTCTGCTTTGCTGAGGTCTTTTTTCCCCTGTGTGTCTATTGCATTTGTTTGTGTGTTTCTTCACTCCCCCTCCCCATAATCTCTTTCTTCAACTGTTTAAAGAAAAAAGGAGGGAGATGCAGGGCTTCAAGGTTATCCTCAGCTGAACAGCAAGTTTGAGACCAGCCCAGGCTGCAGGAGATCTGTCTCAAAACAAACCTCTAAGTGCTAGAATTAAAAAAAGATTGAGTGCAACTTTGCCTGCTTGAGGATTTTGTTTTTTAAGACAGCATTTTTGACAGGAGGATCAGGCCAGTCTGGGATACATAGTAAAACCCAGTCTCAAAACAAAATAGGGTCTAGAGAGATGGCTCAGAGGTTAAGAGCATTTGCTGCTCTTGCAAAGTAACTGAGTTTGGTTCCCAGCACCCACACCAGGAGGCTCGTAACTGCTAATTCCAGCTCCAAGGGAACCAGACACCTCTGGCCTCCTCAGACACCTGTACACAAGTGTGCACACATAATTAAAAAAATAGTAAATAGCTAAAAACAAAAACGAAAAAGAAAGCCTGGTGTAGTAGTGCATGCCTTTTAATCACAATACTTAGAGGCAGGCAGACCTGAGTTCTAGGACAGCCAGAGCTACATAATGAGACCTTGTCTCAAAAAAACACAAAACAAACACCCCACAAGCCTCTGCCTCATGCATCACTATGTCCAGCTCCTAAGTTATGACTCTTTTTTTACCCACGTGGAAGGGAAGTAAAACACTCAGATCAAGAACCTTTCTTATGGGGCGATGGCTTAGCAGGCAAGGGCACCTGCTATTTTTGCAAAGGACCTGGGTTTGATTCCCAGCATACACAAGGCTTCTCACAAAGATCTGTAACTCCAGCTACAAACCACCTTCCACCCTTTTCCTGCCCCCATCAGACACACATGTGGTGCAGACATACCTGCAGGAAAAACACGCATCCACAAAAAATAAAAAATAAATAAAATATAAAAAGTAATAATAAAAGGAAAAAAAAACCTTTAACTTAAAAAAAAAAATCTATCAAGTTCTGATCAGCAGAAGTTAGTTGGTAAGACTGTCTCTCAAAAACTAGCCTAGCCTGGAGGTGGTGGCACACACCAATCCCAGCACTTGGGAGGCTGAGGCAGTAAGGCTCTCAGTGAGTTCAGGCCAGCCTGGTCTACAAATCAAGCTGCAGGATAGCCAGGACTGTTACACAGAGAAACTCTGTCTCAACAAACAAAAAACTAAACAAAAAGGAGCCTGTAGGGGCTGGAGAGGTGGTTCAGAGGTTTAGAGCACTGGCTGCTCTACCAGAGGTCCTGAGTTCAATTCCCAGGAACCACATGGTGGCTGGTAACCATCTATAATGACATCTAGTGTCTGCTTCTGACACACAGACATATGTATAGGTAAAAATAAATAAAATCTTAAAAAAAGGGTAACTGTTTGTTGTTTGTTTTTAAAAGGAATCTGTATCTTTAAGATGGAAACAAAAACTAAAATACAAACAACCTGTTACTGACATGAAGCTGGTGGAGGACATAAGCCTGCTGAGAACCATTTTCCTCGCTCCTTGAAGGAAACCACTCCGTAAAATTGTCTTTAATTTTACTCACTAGACAAGAGGGCACTCACAGAACCAGTCAATCCTACTTATTGCATTGTCAGTTTAGAATCTTAATACACTGAGCTCGTTAGCATCATCTGTCCTGGATGAGACACGCTCCTCCTCTTCCTGCATCCCTCTCCAAGTCATACTCAGGGCCAAAATGCAGGAGCCAATACAAGACCAGCCTTTCAGTGTTCCTTTCAGCAAGGAGTGATTAAGTAAGTAGCAATCGATTATCTCCAAAGGACAAGAACACTTGCCTCATGTAAATAATGTGAAAGCTGAGCAGCAAAGAGGGGGACAACAGGGGATGTGCTGGAGTGGAATAGGCCGTTTCAAGCCACTTTCCCTTGTTCCTGTTACTGCCTCTATTTTATAAACTGCCTAAGAGAAGCCATCAACAGGAGCTAAGAGATGTGTCCCTGTCTGTGACACCCAGTACCATCAATCCCACTCTTCCTCACAACTCATTCTCTAACCAGTTCTTACCACCTTCCACCCACTATTGCCATTCTCAGTCACGTTGTCATCATCATCACTGTGACAGGTCTCACTAAATTACCTTGGCTAATCTTCAACTCTCTCTTACCCAGGCTGCCCTTGAATTCCACAGCCAGCTAAACTTTCCTTTGTTTAAAATGCCACGTGTAGGGGCTGGAGAGATGGCTCAGCGGATAAGAGCACCGTCTGCTCTTCCAGAGGACCTGGCTTCGATTCCCAGCACCCACATGGCAGCTAACAACTGTCTGTAGTTCCAGTTCCAGGCAAACACCAAGGCAAATAAATAAAGTTAAAAAAAAAAAAATGCCACATGTATATTTGTTTTGTTAATACAATTTTAATTCATGTTTATGCTAGTTAATCCGAAGAGCTATCTTGTCTCTGAATTTAAATCATTTTAAAGTTAACTGAGACTGGTGAAATTCCACAACTCACTGAAAAGGACTTCTCTTTTTCTGTTAGGACTAGGAATTAACCCAGGGCCCAGCACATGCTAAGAGTGTAGCTCAGCGGTAGAGTGAGCTCTCCTTAAGAGACAGGATCTCCTAAGCTGCCCAGAGCGGCCTTTACATCACTGTCCAACTCCAGTCTGTCACACGACTGGAACAGTAGGCATTTACCACCAGATCCAGCTAAGCTTTCCTATTTTTAAAATGCCACACACTTGCTATTTTAATAAAATAAAAACCCATGTTCAAAAAAGAAAAAAGTACATACCTACAGTTAGTTTTGCGAACTCATTTGGAAAATTCTTCTCTAGCCATTGTCTACATTTAGCAACATCGGGCATGTATTCACAGTACTAGAAGGGAAGGAAAAGAACAAACTAAGTGAGAAATCATGCATTTCAACTAATATCATTAAAACATCCCATACATTTGATACACAAAGAATGATAAACTATACACACACACAATCAAACTATGTAGCCAGGAAAGTCTCTTAAGTCTAAATCAGAATACTGGAATTACAGGTCACTATGCTTAGCCTCGCTTGATCATCCACAGGAAATCTGTAATTCAAGTAGGAAATATCCCTTAAGAAATGAAAATTTGCTGGGCATAATGATGCACACCTTTAATCCCAGAACCAGAGAGACAGAGGCAGGTAGATCTCTGTGAGTTTGAGGTCAGCCTGGACAGTTAGGGCTACACAGAGCCCTAACTGGGTGTGGGAAGTCGGGGGAGGAGGACCGCCTCAGAGCAGCTGTTTACTTCTCCATCAAACAAAAGGGTCATCAGAAAGTTTAACAACCAGGTGCAGAGGCACATGCCTGTAATCCCAGCACTCAAGAGGATAAGAGCAGAGAGTGGGGTCAAGGCCATAAACCACAAACTGAGACCACCCAGACTAAGAAAAAAATAGGGAGGGAGGGAGTCACAAAGACATGTTTCTTGCTTTGGTCACAAAGAGCCCTCATTATTTTACTGACTTGTCCACAGAGCTTGACTGAAGCAAAGTCTTATACACAATTTCTACTCCTCATTATTTCTCTCCTCAGGCATAAGTCTTGGCTCTCAGGTTACTCTTGCTTCTACCATCTGACTACTCATGAATGAATTCCATACAAAATCCAAAACACACAGCCAAGTACAAAAAATACGTACACCTGGGGCTGGAGAGATGCTCACTGGTTAAAAGTGTTTGTTGCTCATTTCAGGTCCTAGCATCCACATGCTGGCTCACAACCACCTGTAACTACAGTTCTAGGTAATCCAGCACCTTCTTGGATCAGTGGGCACTGAATGCTCATGATTCACACAACCCATATAGGCACATACACATAAATAAAAATAAATATTTTTATGAAAAAAGACATCTATAATCACAGCTATTCAGGAGGATAAGGAAGGCAGACTGAGCACAGCTGAGTTCAAGGCTAATCTGGATGACATAGTAAGACCCTACATTCACTCACTTTTTTTTTTTTTTTTTTGGAGACAGGGTTTCTCTGTATACTCTTTGTTGCCTTGGAACTCACTTTGTAGACAGGCTGGCCTTGAACTCACATAGAGTCTGTCTCCCAGACACTGGGATTAAAGGCATGCATAACCACCACCTAGCTCATTTTTGGTTATTTGAACATGTTTCTCTGTGTAGCCTCAAACTCAGAGCTCTGCCTGCCTTGCCTCCTAAATGCTGGGATTAAAAGCATGTGCTACCATACCTGGCTAAAACCCTACTTTAAAAAAAAAAAAAAAAAAAATGGCCAGTAAGATAAGAGAGTACATGTACAACTCAAATGTCTAATCTATAAGATAAAATATTCTGATCCAGAGCCAACAAGATCCCTCAGTGAATCCATGTGCCTGCTACCATTCAAGCCTGATAACTTGAATTTGATTCTAGGAACCCACATGGTAGGAGAGAATTGACTCCTGCAAGTAAGTTGTCCTCTGACCTCGACAAGTGCACTGTGCAACAGTTATACACACATCTGTAAGTATTCTGATCCAAAGTTCTCTATAAAGGTTGAAACACTATCAACTGATAGGAAATGAAAAATAGAAGAATTCTTAGATTAACCCTAAAATCAAGAGTGATCTCACATGCAAAAAAAAAAAAAAAAAAAAAAAAAAAAAAAAAAAAAAAAAAAAAAAAAAAAAAAAAAAAAAAAAAAAAAAAAAAAAAAAAAAAAAAAAAAAAAAAAAAAAAAAGGAGAACAAAGAAAAAAAACCTAACAAGTAGGACTTACCTCTGTTGGTAATGAACAGACTAGAGAAATGGAGAGAAAAAAAGATGTGAAATGTTAAAACCATGACAACACAGGAGCCTCATACTTTCTATCTGACAGAATACGTCATTTTCCCCTCT
Source organism: Sigmodon hispidus (assembly GCA_004025045.1). NCBI lineage: Eukaryota > Metazoa > Chordata > Mammalia > Rodentia > Cricetidae > Sigmodon > Sigmodon hispidus. The sequence goes on along the minus strand of PVIH01001749.1, from coordinate 205,664 downwards.
AGGTTTTCCCCCCTATCTCCATGTCATCTCTTCTACTTTTCAACCCAATAATCTACTTGAGAGTTTTCCCTCTTGTAACACCCCACTTAGAATGCCAAGTGCCAGCCAGGAAGCACACACTTGGCCTCTTGGGTGCTGAGATTACAAGTGCACACCAGCTTGTCTGCCATCAGACTTTCCTGTACCACTTATTTTTCAAATACTACCCTGGGTAAAAAGGTACATGATTATTTCAAATGACAGTACTCTGACATTTTGAGCTAATGTCAATTGTCAGTTGATGTAATATCAAACCTTCCGCATTTTGTAACTAATCTGTAAAGTGTCTTTTTTAAGATGAGTTTCCTCAAGACAGTTATATCTTACTCATTTTTCTGAGTGAAACACAATGGCTAGCACAGAGCAGAGAATCTAAATAAAATCAAGCTGTTTTCTGAATTTCTGCTAAGTCTCTAGCTGAGAGATGAGACCAGTCCCCTCTAACTCAGGGGCTGGAGAGGTGTCTCTTGCAGAGGCAGGAGTTTAACTTCCAGCACCTACATCAGTGGCTCACAACCTTCTCTTCTGGCACCTGTGGACATTCACGATGTGATATAAACACACACAGACTCATAAATAAAAATAGAGGAAGAGGCAAAGAGATACACAGAGACAGGGTCACACAACATTACTGCCCAGGCTAGGCTAGAACTCCTGGATTCAAAGGATCCTGACTCAATCTTATGAGCAGATAGGACTACAGGAGCATACACTGAATCTCACTATGCCATTCTTCCAAACCAGTGGTTCTCAACTGTGAGTCATGACCCTAAAAGGGTCACCTAAGACCACAAAAAAACACCGATATTTGTATTACAATTCCTAACAGTAGAAAAATTACAGTTAAAAAGTAGCAACTAAAAATTAAGGTTGAGGTCACAGCATGAGGGGTTGTATTAAAGGGTCACAACCTTAGAAAGGCTGAGAACCACTGCTCTAAACCCTCTTTAATTTCACTAAATCATACCATAGGCTGGTTACTAAGTTTGCTTCCTCCAACTTTTATCCCACTGCCAGATGCGTTCTCACATTGCTTCTTTGCTCAAAAACTTTTGGTGACTTATAGCAGCTATAAAACAAGGCCTGATAATCTATCTAGTCCAGACCCAACTGTCTTTCAGTTTTCCACATCTACTTCTAAGAGCCGCATTAGCAAGCACACTGCAATACCTGCACATCTACACTCCCATCATTTCCTACCTCTCTTCCTGCCCTTTGGCCTGGCATAGCCACCTGCTCCAATGCTACCTTCCCTTCAAATTCCTACAAAGTCTCCCTACAACTACACAGACTCTCTACAACTGGAGAACCTCCCCCCTTCCACACCACTGTGGCTGTCTTTCTGGAACAGACACTAACGGTCCCACAAGTGTATTTCTTGTCTCTGCTACCAATTACACCTGTGTACACCCCTGACCACCCAACACTCACCAACAATACTTGATCTAAATTAGAGAACAGGTAGAGCCTTGTTTCACGGTCTTCCCCACAGCACCTCATCCAGGTGGACTGTAATTCGATGATTCACTATGGCACGTACCCTATTAAGAATGTCACTGCACTTTCTTACCAAGCTGGCCAATGAAGCCCATCACCATAGCATGCTACAGTTGAACTCTAAATGCACCTTTTGATAATCACTGCCTAACTCGCCTGGTTTACTAAGTCTGGGGCAACAGAAAACACATCTCATCTTTGACTCACACAAGCAATCAACAAAAATGTTGCTCCACAGGAAACCAACATATACACCTATCACCTAAGTCTTAAAACAGCCCACTTCCTTACTTCACTATTCACGAACACACACACCCCCTTCCTCAACTCTGAATTTATAGTTGTATTAGTATTATATAATTCAGTCTTTCTATTCCCTACGTGATTCTCTCCTACTATGTGGGTTCCAAGGATTGAACTCAGGACATCAGGCTTGTTGGTAGCAAGCTACTTTACAACTGAGCCCACTACTCCCAAGTGTTTCTTAAACTCCCTGGGGGTTAGAAGCACCCCTTCCCTTAGCATCTGGAATGCCAGTTAAAGAGTAGGTCAGGAACTGAAGAAAGTTAACTTTTTTCAAGGGGGTCAAGAACTAGAACAGAATGATCTGAAAGGTAAAGACACTTTTAATCAATCTCAGTCAGATTACCTGGGCTCAAGTGTTAGAATCCGAAATAGAGGGAGAATTAACTCTCAAAAGCTGTCCTCTGATCTGACCTCTACTCTATCACACACACAAAATAATAAAATTAAAAACAAGATTAGTAACTGCCCACCAATGGGGCAGATTGAATAGTGCCACCCTTTCAAAAGCTACCTTAGAAATGACATACCTGGGGGTCTAGGATTGTAGATCAGTTTATTGTCTCTCCAACTCATGAAACCCGTAAACTCAATCCTGAAGACCCTTGTAAACTGGGCACGTTGGCCCATCACCGAAACCAGCGCTCAGCAGGCAGAACAGGATAGTCAGAAACTCAAGATCATCCTCATCTACACATCAAATTCAAACCTGGGACGCATGTGACCCTGTTTGTTTTTTAGACTTAGTAGAGAATGGTAGTTCACACTTTTAGCCTCAGCAGCTGGGAAGCAGGGCCAGCCTTGAGTGTACTCTGTGAGTTCTTGGCCGGACAGGCTATACAGTAAGCCCTGACTCAAAAAAACAACAACAAAAGGACACTTTTTGACTGTTGTTTGGTTTTTTTTTTTTTTTTTTTGGTAGGTGTTTCAATACACAGTTTCTCTGTGTAGCCATCACTTACTCTGTAGGCCAGGCTGGCCTCAAACTCAAAAGAGATCTCCAGCACCTGTCTCCCAAGTGCTGGTATCAAAAGTGTGGGCCACCACACCACCACCCAGTTAGAACACCTCTTTTTTTTTAAAGTGATACAAATGGTCTTGAAAGGTAGACACATAAACAAAGTAAATCCAGGGCTAGAGATATGGCTCACTGGTTAAGAAAACTGACTCTTCTTCCAGGGGACAGAAATGATTATGATGGTTCATAACCATCTGTAACCCCAGGTCCAAAGGACCCACGGGCCTCTGTGAGCACCAGGCATCAAAGTGGTGCACAAACATACACGCAGATAAAACCTCCATCAATATATTTTTAAAAAGTTAAATATACAAGTAAATCTTTAGAAAAAAAATTTCAGCAACATAAGCCAGATATAGTGATGCACACCTTTAGTCCCGGCATTTAGGAGGCAGGGATCTCTGTGCATTCAAGTTGGTTACATAGTGAGACCCTGACTCAAAATAAAAAAATAAAAGCAATACCAGCATTTCAACAACAATGTTTTCCTATCTTATATCTCTCATTGATTCTTTGTTTACATCTTTATAAGGATGTATATTACAATAATAACATCTGTCAGTCTAATTGCTATCTTTTTTCTTAATGGAACCTAACCAAGTAATACATGAAATAACAAATCTTGCTTTGGGCAGTGGTGGCACATGCCTTTAATCCCAGTGGAGGCAGAGGCAGGCAGATCTCTGTGAGTTTGAGGCCAGCCTGGTTTTCAAAGTAAGTTCCAGGACACCCAAAGCAGTTATACAGAGAAATCCTGTCCCAAAAATCAAAAGAAATCTTAAATTTTGTAAAATAAGTACAACAAATGATAGTTCTACCTGGCCCCTGCCAGGGTCTTACTATGTAGCCCTGTAATGAAGACCGTGGGAGGCCAACTCCCAAGATCCACTCCAGAGTAATAAAAGGAAGGCCTCAGAGTAGCAAAGCAATAGGATAAGGAACTTTATCTGGCATAATTGTGTCCAAATCTCTACCTAACTGACTGGTAAAATAAGAAAACATACACGACTTCTGATGGTAACTTGCTCTTTTACTTCTTAAAAATGGTCTCTGACTCTTTCTGTCTCCATTCAGCTGCACATCTCCACACTGCTGCATTTTATACACACAACTACATATCTTACTTTACATACATACATCTCCATACACAGCCACATCTACTTTCACATGCCTTTACATCTTTCTTTTACATACATTTCCCTTCTACATCTCCTTTTATAGTCACATCTTCCTTGCCTCCAGTTACTAATCTCCATACATCCATAGCTATTTACCTCATTTACATAGCTCTCTCACCATATAACATTTTACATTGTTCTTACACTCTCATACAGTTCTTTGCACAGTTCCTATATGTAGTAACAACTCTTTCACATAGCTTTATCTCTCTCATATACTCATATACATATGCTTCTTCTACATCATTCAATCACTCTTTGCTCACTTGCTCTATCATACATTCATTCTCTCTTTAGGCTTCTTCTTCATCTCTCACTCAGCACACACTCACATTCTGCATAGCTTCATCCCTACATTGCTGCTGCTCATAACATACTCTCATTCATGCATACTTTCCTCCTTCTCTCCTCCCCCTGATGTGGGATGTCTTTCTGTATGTCATAATTACCATTGGATAATAAGCTGTTTTGGCCTACCTATGGGAAAGCAGCTTTATAGGCAAGGAGGAAACCCAAGCATAGATAAAGGGGAAGGAGGGCAATCACACACAGAGATGGTTTGAGCTGCCACTGAGAAAAAAAAGATGTAAAAGTACAGGAAAGAAACGAGGCATGTGGCAAGACAGATTAACAGAAATGGATTGAGTTAAGATATAAATAAGAGATAGTTGATAGTGAGCCTAAGCTGCAAGCCAAATAGTTTGTAATTACTATAAACCTTTATGTGATTATTTGGGGGTAAGCAGCTGTGGAACTGTAGGTCCAGACCTTGGGGCAGACAGGACAGAAACTTCAGACTACAAATGGTGCCCAAAGTGAGGCACATACACCCACAAAAAGCCTGAGAAAGACTAAAAAGCGGTTCTAGAGCACAGAAAGGGAGCAAAAAACAGCTTCTGAGTTGGTCTCTCAAGTGGGCTGTGGTACAGATATGCAGCAGTGTGCAGGCTTGAGCTACAAAACATGGGGCTTGCTGTGTGCAGCTTAAGCTGAAGTGAGGCTGGTTCCCAAAGGCTCACAAGAGCCTCAGTAAAAGCATGAGCTGCATATGGTGGATTTAAGGTTTCTTTCTTACAGACAAAAAGGGAACAGAATCAAGCATGGCTTCTTGGTAGCAGCATTTTCTCAGAGGGTCTATTTGCTGGTGGTAAGCAGGGGTGCTGCTCCTTTAAGAGATGCTTCCTGACTTAGCCTTAGTGACAAAAACTGTGGCTCTTTTAAGAGGCCCTGTTGCCTAATACTTAAATGGAATTCACCAGCAGGTGGCAGTACTCTACTTGGAAGCAATGTAGACCCTAAAATTCCCCAGAGTTGGGCTAGTAAATGTGACTCCTGCCAGTACCTCTGTTAAAAAACTAAACTCTCTAGACTACAAAACTGGGCGGAGCCAGCCAGATGCCTTAGCCAAGCCTTTAATCCTAGTCTGGGGGGGGGGTGGCGGGGATTAAAAGGTTGGTCAGAAAAACATAAGAGATACACAGTAAAGACAGATTCAAAAGAAAAAAAAACTCTAAATGGTTTACAGTGTGTATATATATATGGGCTGGAGAGATGGCTCAGCGGTTAAGAGTACCGTCTGCTCTTCCAGAGGACCTGGGTTCGATTCCCAGCACCCACATGGCAGCTAACAACTGTCTGTAGTTCCAGTTCCAGGCAAACACCAAGGCAAATAAATAAATAAAGTTAAAATATATATATATATATATATATATATATAAAGATGGGTCCTTCAGGTTCCAGCTGCAGGACACAGGATGAAGTGATTGACAAACTTTGCCAAAATAGATGGAACAGTCCTTCAAATTTCCTGCTTAGAGTGTCTGCCAGATACTCTAGGCCTGGAGGCTGAAGACTGGTGCCCTAACATTACAAAGGAACTTTGGGTAACTGTCCAGGTACCCAAATGTCTTTGTTATTTCCAGAATTTGGAAGCTGCATGCAATGCACTTTCTGTTTACACAGGTAATATTATATCCTCCTGTGGTCTTTGATGAAGTTGAAGATTAGATAGTTATAATTATAGTTTTACTTAAGCTATATTAAGAGGTAAATTAGATATAAAACTTTGGACTCACAAGGATAAGGTAAATGACAGAATGTTTTAATTTTGCTAAATACAAATAGTAGATATTGTAACTGTGATTCTTACTTAATAGCTATTTTGTTACATGTAATTTTGCTACTTTGAAATTGAAACCTTCCTTTTTGATCAGACAGAAAAGGGGAAGTGATGTGGATGCCTTTCATTCCCCCTACATTGTTACTGCTCTCCCCAACCAAACTCTGGACAATTGTTACATTTTCAAGGCCCAACCCATTCTGAGAACACATGAAGTCATACAGTTTTTCTCAGGCTAGTAAGGTCAAAAAGTCTGGCCAGTGTAAGCTTGGATTTGCACTTAACTTTTTCCAGAAAGAGAATGAAGCTAAAATTCAGGACATAACAATAACAGTAGCAGGTGGAACCTTGAGCGGTTAAGGTAGGTGCAAAGGGGGTAGATCTCAAAACAGCCTGGCCTTGATTTGGCAATAAACAACTCCTGGTAATTAGTCTTTTTATATTTTCTGCAAGAGCAAGTAGTCTGTCTGAATTTGTTCTGAAGTCTAAAATTAATTGTCTTTGAGACTAAAAATACTGTTACTTTCCCGTGTAAGTAAAAAATAATATTCTGGTATTATTTCTATACATCAGACTTAACTATTAACAACTATACATATGCCCAAAGATGTAAAACATACTACCAACGTGCCGTGGAAAGAAGCCCACAGCTGTTCTTACTAAGGAGGCATAGTAGTGGCACCTGAGAAAGTTAGACAGAAAACATCCGGTATCCATAGCTAGTCACCCCACAGGCTTTGCCTAGTGGGGCCACTACATGGATTTTGTTTAGTGGGACTCCTCCACAAACTTTGCCTAGTGGGGTTCCCCAAACAGAGTTATCCATGTGGTAGGGCAACTTGTAAAATATTGGTTGCCATCTGTTGTATATTTTCATGGCCCTTGGCCATCCACTGAGGGCACAAGAACTGCACACAACATACAAAGTGACAGGCTGCTGTAGCTGTGTACTGATGTATTCCATCTCTACTGGTAAAGACATTGGCATGGCCTTGGCTCCTGTGTCCAAGAAGCTGGTACCAATGGCCAATATTGATGATGACCACTGTACTTCAGTTAGGGGCTGCACAGCCACCTGGGCTTCACCAAGGCCACTTTTGATACCATCTCCAAGACCTACAGCTACTTGACCCTCTGGAAAGAGTCTGTGTCCATTAAAATCTCCCTATCAGGAACTAACAGAATTAGCTTGTGAAAACTCACACCAGAATTCAACCATGGCTAGCACATAGTTTCTCTGTAATAAATTGATTAAGCTTATTTAGAGAGAGAGAGAGAACAAAGGTTAGAGACAGAGACAGCTCAGTGGTTAAGACAGCTTACGGCTCCTACAGAAGACCCAGCTTTGAGTCTCAGCAACCAGGACCACCTGTAACTCCAGTTCCAAGGGATCCAATGTTCTCTTCTGACTTTTATGGGATTCTACTCATGTGTGGCACACATACACTCAGGCACATATACAAACCCATAAAAAAAGTAGTTAGGCATGGTGGCAAAGGCAGGTAGATCTCTAAGTTCCAGGCTAGCCAAGGCTACAAATTGAGACTCTGTCTCAAAAAACAAGCACACAAAAAACCTCAAATCTAATAAATAAATAATAAAAAAGAAACAAATGGAGTATGATTGGAAATAAACGGTCTTAGGCTTTTCTTGGAGATGAGGGGGGGCAAACAAAACAAAATCTGTTTCTTACTACACTCTGTCTTACTTTTTGTTAAGAAGTCTAGACAGGGGGGCTGGAGAGATGGCTCAGTGGTTAAGAGCACCCTCTGCTCTTCCAGAGGACCCGGGTTCGATTCCCAGCACCCACATGGCAGTTAACAACTGTCTGTAGTTCCAGTTCCAGGCAAACACCAAGGCAAATAAATAAAGTTTAAAAAAAAAAAAAAAAAGAAGTCTAGACAGAAGTTGGCATGATATCAAAAACCTTTAATTTCAGCACTCAGGAGGCAGAGGCAGGGAGATCCCTGAGTAGCTAGCCTGGTGTTCATAATAAGTCCCAGGACAGCCAAGAACTATAGAGAAAAATCAAGCCTAGAGCTAAGGAGATGCCTTAGTCTTAGTACTTGTCACCTAAGTGTAAAGACTTAAAGGACTGCCAGCAACCTCAGCATCCACGTAAAAGCCAGCACAGGACTACAATCCAAATACCAGGGAGGCAGAGGATCCCTAACGCTTGTTAGCCAGCCAGTCTAGCTCATGAGTGTCAGATTCAGTGAGAGACCCTTGTCAAGAAAACATGGTGGAATGTGATTGAGGAAATCACCCAACTTTGACCTTCAGCATCACTTGCATACACACGCACATCTACTCACACACACACAAAAACCATAATTATCCAAACCAGACTTTCCCAAAACTACCCTACTGTACATCACTCCAACCTCATCTCCACCCTCCTGAAGTATAATTCAAAGTTGCTCAGGCTCTCAGGATAGAGGTACCTACCTGATGCCAAGCCTGAGGACCTGATTTCAATCCCCAGGATCCACTTGTGAACTAAGGTCCACAAGTGGTCCAGGACATCCACACATGGATCATGACACAGTGTAAAAAATGCAAGATACTAGTCAGCCATCAAGCTTCCCCCAGCCCCTTCCTCACTCCATTACTGGGATTGAATCTAGAGGCTCAGAACTTTCTGGATAAGTGCTCTGCTGCTAAGCAACATCCCCAGTCCCTGCCTTTTCTTCCAAACACTCTTAACAATTCACTTCTTTTGGGATGCCCTTTCTCACTTTTCCCATACTTCACCATCCCTTAAGATTCCATATCTTCCAAGAAGATCTCCATAACAAAGCAATATGCACCCAACATTTGGCTGGGGTAATATACTTGCATACCTCTATTCCAAACAGGGTGTAAATACCTCCTGGCCAGGAATCAAGATCGAAATGACACAGGAAAAAGAATTATCTGTTAGCCTATGTGTCTTCACTAGGCACCCTCCTCAATTAATAATCTACCAAACCAAAAGACAGATGCCGGAGTTACCGAGATCAAGTGTGAAACTATCAACATTAGAAATAAAAACAGTGAGCAAAACCATTTCTTCCTTCCAACACTTGCCTCCACAATAAAGAACTCGAAGAGGATAATCCGAATCTAATTTGGTACTGTCCCTCGTATCGCCTTTGCAATCAGCCCCGCTGGATTCAGAAATGTCAGTAGCCATCTCACAAACCTGTAAGCAAAATAACACAACTTCACTATTTTGGAGCTAGAACCCCCAAGAGCAGCATTGGAGTACAGTGTTAGCTTCCACTAATTAGATTCCATTAGTTAGTATCCATCCCTGCGTTCCAACGCTGTTTCGATTCTATCAGAAAGAGCACAAGCTTCATTGGATTCATAAAATATCATCAGTTGTAGGCTTATCTACCTGCTCCGCAGATTTACAAGGAAGCAAGAATATGTAATGGGCCATGAAGGCTGAGTTGGGGCGAGGACAAAAGGGACACCAGAGAAAAAAAGGAAGCAGTTGGGGGAAATAGCAGGTGGGTGACTTCAACAGAGCTGGGGCAGGTCGGAGGCTCATAGGGAAGGGATGCAAACTGCAGGAAAAGGCACAGCGGGCGCTTGTCACTCGAGGTGACCATAATGCAAGGTGCGACGACAGCAAAATGCCAAGGGAGAGAGGCCGAGCCAGGAACGGGGACGTAAGTGCCACGGCCCGGGGAGACCAAACTGGGACAGAAGGAGCAGGGGAAGGCAGGCAGCCCTAAGGAGGGCTCACGCTAAGGGGATCCCGGGAACGCCACCGGAGGCCCCCATGTGGGCGGGCGTGGAGACGCTCGGCCCGGCCCCCTTCCCCCAGGCAGCGCCTCGGCTGCCCGCACACGCTCCACCAGCTCCGCAGAAGCCGCAGAGGCGCAAGCGCTCGTTACCCAGCCGGTCGCACAGCCCCCGCCGCCTCCGCTCCCGCCAGCTCAAGCGACACATGCAACTCCTCTTCCCCGGCCACAGCAGCCCAAGAGCCGTCTGGAGGCACGCTCGCGCGAGACAATAGGCCTTTATCGCGAGATCCCGGCAGCCGCTAGGAGGATGTCGCGAGAAGCCTGAGTGCCGTGGGTGGGCGGGGCGAAGGGGGCGGGGCATCCTCCCTGCGCTGGGTGGAGGGAATGGGACTGAGTGGCGTAGAGGCAGATGGCCAGTAGGAGGCGCTCGCTACCTGTTGGCGATGATGAGCCAGCCGCTCTGCATGTTCCTGCGCAGTGGGGCGTGGACTCTTGAGTCACAAGTGACTCCCCATTAATGATGTGCACAGCCTTGCCCCAGTGTCTGGACTACATCCTAGGTTCTCAGCTAGCCACTAACCTGATGGATAAGTCAGCCCTCTGTGGAGAGATTGTGGCTGAATGAGAACACCGGATTTCATTTCATTACTATTTCAGAAATTGAAATTATTCATGCAAAGATCATATCGGTTACTGTTTAAATTTACCTCACCAGGCTGGAAACTGTTTCCATATGACTTGTGCATATCTCACCTTATACGTGTTCTGTAATGGAATTTATGTATCTCATTTCAGGGTTTCTGGCTTTAACCACACACACAGTCTTGCCTTAGTTCTGCTTCCTTGTTTTTATTTTGGGGAAATCCCTACATCCGCATACTCAGCCCAAGTTCTACTTGTGAATCGGGAATAACACTAGGACACTTTCAGAGCTCAGAAAGAAAGACAATTGCTCTTCTGCATTGCCTGCATTCCAGTGACAACTTCATTCTCAGGCACTGCTGCTATCCTTTTCATTTTCTGTTTACAATTTACTTTGCATGAATTTAAGCTTTCCAGATCTTCACCAGAGATTTATCCAGCATGGCCTCCCACAACTGGGAATCTTTTGGTACCGGGAATTGAACCAAGGGTTATGTGAATGCTAGGCAAGTGCCATGCCACTAAACTATAGCTCCACCTTCTAATAACATTCTTGAATTAAAAAAAAAAAATCCAGCATTTCATGATGCACATCATTAATCCTAGTGCCAAGGAGGCAGATATCTCTGTGAGTTCCAGACCAGACCTGGCTACCTCATAAGATCCTGTCTTTAAAAAATAAAATTAAGCTGGGTGTGGTGGCACATGCCTGTATCCCAGCACTTGGGAGGCAGAGGCAGGTGGATCTCTATGAGTTTGAGGTCAGCCTGGTCTACAGAGTGAGTTCCAGGGCAACCAGAGCTACACAGAGAAACCTTGTTTTGAAAAACAATAAATAAACAAATAAATAGACTAGAGAGATGATTGAGCAGTTCAGAGCACTGGCTGCTTTTGCAGAGGACCCAGTTTTAATTCCCATAACCCACATGTCAAATTAGAACCATCTCTTAACTCCAGTTCCATGCCATCTATGGTAATTTAAATGTAATTGGCCCCCGTTAAGCTCATTAGGAGATATGGCCTTGTTGGAGGGAGTGTGTCACTGTGGGGGCAGGCTTTGAGGTCTAATATGCTCAAGCTACACCCAGTGTCTCAGACCATTTCTTGCCTTTGGGATCAAGATGCAATTCCCTCTCCAGCACCATGTCTGTTTGCATGCTGCCATGTCCCGCCAAGATGATAATGAACTAAACCTCTGTAACTATAAGCCAGACTCTTTATAAGAGTTGCCATAGTAATGATGTCTCTTTACAGCAATAGAAACTCTAAGAAAGACTGTTGTGCCCAAGTTCGGATCCCCAAAGAGACCACTGAAGACTGGAGAAGTTCAGAATGCAATAGCAAGGTTTATTGATGTAAATACAAGCCATGACAGGGAACTCAGTCCAGCTCTTGCCATAGCAAGATCAGGAGGGGCTCCTGAGGGGAGCTTAACAGCCACTTTTAAAGGAAAAACCACAATTTGGGGTCACTCTAGTTCAAGGTTGTGTGTTGACAGCTAATCTGGGGAATTTCTCCTTGAATCTAGGCCCAGGAATGATGGTGGTGTATTTTGACTAGGGCATTTGGTGGTCAGGTAGCAGGGTCAGGGTGCTATGGATTCTGCAGTTGGAACTGAGGTCATGCTGCCCCTCTGTGAACAGCAGTTTCTAGCAATAGTCTCTGGGAACTGGGTGAGGGAATCTTTCTCAGGACTCTGTCTGCTTTAGTTCTGCATAGTTCTCTAAAATGGAAGACTCCTTTTAGTCCTGGACCCCACCTGGATCATCCAGGTGTCCGGCTCATTCTCTCCTAGAACTGGGCAAGCCCCTGCCAGGAATGTGGAGCTGAACTCTATTTTATCTCTATGGCTACTAGAATACAAAATGGCATTTCTTGAGCTAAGTTTACTGTCTTCAAGACAAGATCCAACATCCTCCTCTGGTCTCTGTGGATACCAGGCATGTTCATGGTACACACACATACATGCAGACAAAACACCCAAATGCATAAATAAAATTAAAATAAGTAAATAAAATTTAACTATCAAGAACATCTTAGCTGATTTAAACCTCACCAAAACTCTGTGAAGTGTTATTATTCCTAACACAAGATGCTGACGTCCAAAGAGGCTAGACATAGCTCATCAGTAATACATTTGCCTAAAATGTACAAGGTTCTGGGTTCAATCTATAGATTGAGAAAAATAACACAACAAAAACATATTTTATTCATCTTAAGATGCATATTTTGCTGGGTATGGTAGTGCATGCCTTTAACCCTAGCACCCAGGAGGTAGAGGTGGGCAGATCTCTGAGTTCAAAACTAGTTTGGTCTTCAGAGTGAGTTCCAGAAAAGACAGGACCACATAGAGAAACCTTGTCTCAAAGAAAAAAAATGCATATTTTTATCCAGACCTGGTGGTATATGATTATAGTCCCAGCACTCAGACATCAAAGACAGGAGAATTGCTGTGAGTTTGAGATCACCCAAGACTGCACAGTAAAAACAAAAAAAAACAAAAAACAAAAAACAAAACAGAAAGAAAAAGAATAGCACATTTTAAAAATCAACACCAGGCTGGAGAGACGGTTCAGTGGTTAAGAGCACAGATTGTTCTACAAGAGGACCCTGGTTCAATTCCCAGCACCCATATGGCAGCTCACATATCTGTAACTCCAAGTTCTGACTCCCGCACACAGACATATATGCAGGCAAAACACCAATGTACCTAAAATAAGAATAAATAAATTATTGAATAATCGGGCTGGAGAGATGGCTCAGAGGTTAAGAGCACTGACTGTTCTTCCAGAGGTCCTGAGTTCAAGTCCCAGCAACCACATGGTGGCTCACAACCACCTATAATGAGACCTGGTGCCCTCTTCTCTATACTGTATACATAATAAATAAATAAATTTTTTTTAAAAAATCAACACCAAGATTCAGGGCTGAGGGTATGGCCTAGTTGTCAAGCATGAAAACCCAGATTAGATTCCCAGGATCCATGTCCAAAGCCAGGCATGGAGACTGTGGACAGGGGACCTGCCACACAGGTCTACCAACCTGAGAGTTTAAAATTCTCGGAACCCAAATTAAGGTGAAAGGAGAGAAGTAACTCCACAGAGTTGTCCCCTGACCCCACATGTCTTCCATGGCTCCCCTAATCATATAAAAACACAATAAACAAACAAATATTTAATGCCAGATGTGCTGCTGCATATTCATAATCCCTGTGCTGGGCGATAACGAGTCACAGCACCAAATGCTAGGATTTTGTGGGGGATTTGTGGCACGAATTTACCCAGTTATCTGGTGGTGGATTTGTAGGAATGCACATGGGAACTCAGCAAGAGGCAGCAACAAACAGCAGAGACACTTAACGCTGTTTCTATGTAGAAATGAACTTTATTGTTAAAGGGGTTTGGTTATGATAACAGAGAAGTTATGATAACAGAGGAGGAAGAGAGAGAGGAAATCTCCTAAGGGACACACACAGAGAGATACAGAGGCGGGAAACTTCTTTTTTATTTATTTATTTATTTATTTTTAAACTTTATTTATTTATTTGCCTTGGTGTTTGCCTGGAATTGGAACTACAGACAGTTGTTAGCTGCCATGTGGGTGCTGGGAATCGAACCTGGGTCCTCTGGAAGAGCAGACGGTGCTCTTAACCGCTGAGCCATCTCTCCAGCCCCCATGTTCTTAAAGGAGCCGACATCAGAACTCAGGAGGGTGTGGCTTTACAAACTAACACTGGGGAACTGGAGACAGAAAGATCCCTGGGGCTGATGGATGTCCAGCCTACCCTAGCTGGTGAGGTCCAGGCCAATGAAGAGACCTAGTGTCTAGAGAAGTGGACAGTTCCTTAGGATGACACTCAATGTTGCCCCTTACCTTCTCTCTCTCTCTCTCTCTCTCTCTCTCTCTCTCTCTCTCTCTCTCTCTCTCACACACACACACACACACACACACACACACACACACACACACACACACACACGAGAACATGCATATACCCATTTAACTAAAATGTCAAATGGCAATGAATTGTTAGCATTAGTCAGTTTTCGTGGCAAAATGTAAAGGTACATAAAATAACTGTGTGTGTGGCAATCAGTGTAGATGCGATGGCATGGAAGTGAGTGAGTACTCGCCCAGTCTTTCATGCCTGAAACGCCAAAGTCCTCAACTTTTTATTCTCACCTTGGTCCTACTCAGCTTTGTCCAGAAGGGGGTGCTGTGTAGGCTTCTGTTCCAGCTTCCGGGTTCCTAGCCTTCTCCCACCCTGAGCACCACACCTGGCCGTAATTGGAGTCCTGTGTCCCCTTCTTTACTGTTAGGAGATCCCACTCCTGGGATTGTGTGATACCGCATCACTCTGGTTCTAGCCTCGAGCTCCCAACCGTGTGAACTTCCCCATTTAATTTTTCAACAGATTCATCCCATATGAATGCAATTTGCAGGATTCTCTTTTGCTTTCCTCTCTTACGTGGTAGTTTTAGTTTTTGGCTGAACACTTAGCACTGGAACCCAGATTTACCCTTTTTTATAGTGACACACAGTCTTAGCTCTTAGGTATGGCAGCAATTACTGTAACTGACAGGATCTCCCTCAGAGACCTGAGGTTTTCTGCCCAAGGACAGTGGTTCTACTCAGGGTCTGCGAATGTGGCTTAGCTGCCACAGTCATTGCCTAGCACAGAGAAAGCCCTGGGGCACCATCTCCAGCACTGCATAGACCAGGTATGGTGACACACACCTGAAGTTCCAGCATTTGAGAGGTAGAGGCAAGAAGATCAGAAGTTCAAGGCTGGGCTAGGAAATTGGCTCAAGTGCTTAAGAGTGCTTGCTACTCTTCCAGAAGACCGGACTGTTGCTGGCAGCCATGATGGGCAACTTACAAATGCCCATAACGTCAGCATCCTCAGGCATCTGCACCAACGTGCACAAACCCCCGCATAGATACATACACATAATTAAAAATAAACCCTTAGAGAAAAACAACAGTTACTTGCTATAGGCATCCTGATGTTCACATATGCTAAAAAATTATGAAATAGTCTGGGCCTGGTGGTGCACACCTTCAATCCCAGTGCTTGGGAGGCAGGCAGAGCCCTGTGAGTTCCAGGACAGCCAGGGCTACATAGTGACACATTGTCTCAAAAAAAACAAAAAAAAAAAAGCCTTGCTGATCTGATCTTACTGTTCTCCCTTATCACCTCTAACAGGACTGATTCGATCCACAGATATGCAAATGAAGAGCTACGTTTAACCCTCAGCGGATGACAGGTCATTTCTCATCTACATTGAAATCCATTGTAGCCTTTCTTTGTGGCCTGTGTATAAAGGGATGTAAATATAGTTACACATACACAGACTTTTTTTTATTGATTTGTATTTTGGTGTATTTCTGTTTGTTTATTTTTGGCTTCACTTGTTTGTTTGTTTTCTGAGACAGGGTTTCTCTGTGTAATAGTCCTGGCTGTCCTAGAATTCAACTTATAAGCCAGGCTGGCCTCCAGCTCACAGAGATCACCCTGCCTTTGCCTCCCAAGTACTGGTATTAAAGGCTTGTACCACCACCATGTGCAATGGTTTTTAATAGTATCTTATCTTTGGGAATCCCTCTTACCCCAATTTCTCTCAAAATTTACATTCTGCTCTCATCTCTAAAACAAAACCACAAAACAAAGCATCAAGTCCAGCTCTTGTTAACTGACTGTTCCGGACTTGAGGCTTGCCATGAAGTGTGATACGGTAGATTGAAGAACACTGACATTCTCTCTCCCAGCAACAATTAAATGCCAATAGTGCCTCAGTTAGGGGTGAACTTAGTGCTGCCTCCCATCCTCCATGCTGGAATGCCTGCCCTGAGCTTTTGCAGATCTGGTGCATGCTGTCCCACTCTCTGTTAGTTCATATGTGCATTTGCCCTGTTGTATCTGGAAAACACTGTTCCTTGAAGTTAGTCCCCCCCCCCCCGATCCCCAGCTCTTAGAAATCTTTCCACCTCCTCTTATACATAACACTTCCCAGATAAAATGGCAGGACCACATAAAAAGCTTCACCTGTGTTCTCTTCTTCTGGTTCTTTTAAGGTGGAGTTCTCTGTGTAGCCCTGGCTGTTCTGGAACTCCCACTGTAGACCAGGCTGGCCTCGAACTCACAGAGATCTGCCTGCTTCTGACTTCTGAGTAATGGGATTAAAGGCATGTGCCACCACTGCCCAGCTGCCCCTTTCTTTTTGACTGGATCATATTCATAAGGCAGAGAACAGAACTGTGACCACAAGGATCAAGTCTAAGAATAGAGGTTCTTATGCTCGTGATTATGACATTATGCTAATCATTATGCTAATGATAGCCAATAGGCTCTTACCTTTCTCCATCCTGGGTTTATTATTTTGCACTCAGAGGCTGGAAAGACATCTTAATTAGTAAAGTACTTGCTGGACAAGATTGAGGGCCTGGGTTTGTTTTCCAGAACTCAGCTGGGCCAAGCACTCATGGAAAACCAGGGATGCAGAGACAGAAACAGGCAGATTCCTCAGGCTCACAGTCCTGTAGCCTAGCCAGCTTGATGAATTTCAGGATAATGACAAACCCTGTTTAAAAAAAAAAAAAAAAAAAGTTGTCCTCTACATACATAAGGAAAAACAGTAGTAGTCCCATGTGTTCAGACCGTCTCTGAAGGGCTTTTCTCACGCACTATAGAAAGCATACTGGACTGATACCTTCAGGAAACCAGATAGTTCCTTTACCACAAGAGGGAAATCTGAGCCTAGTGATGGAGGTATTCACCTTTAATCCCAGCACTGTGGAGACAGAGGCAGGCGGATCTCTGAGTTCGAGGCCAGCCCGGTCTACAGAGGGAGTTCCAAGACAGCCAGAGCTACATAGAGAAACCCTGTCTCAGAAATGAGGTTGGAGAAGTCTGTAGTCATACCAAGCATGTCCAAAGTCAGGAGATACAGGTCTGGCTGAAGAACAAGGAGGAAGTAATGCGGCAAGACTGGCAGTTCAGCCGAAGCCCGCAGGAAGGGGCAGTGTTGACATCCCTTTCGGAGAAGTCTCCTATTGATGAAAATCCGAATGTCCGCTCTGGGCTTTCTGACATGTGATGCTGCATCATGGGGTCCAGACGCTCCAGGAAGCACAGGCTTGCTCCTTCCACTCTCTGCACTCTGTTGGCACTGGTTCACACTTCCTTTTACCTGGATTTTTCTCAGAATTTTCAAAATGACCAACTGTGGTGGAAAGGATTTGTCATCTGAACAATGTTTTTGTTACATTTTCTTTTTCGCTTGTTTGTGTGGGGCAGGGTGGGGGTGGGCATACATGTCAGGACGTATGTGTAGAGGTCAGAGGACAACTTTGCAGAGGTCACTTCTCTTTCCTTGGTGGGTTCCAGGGACCAAGCTCAGATTATCAAGGTTGTCAGGAACGTCTGCCCATCGATCCATTTTGTGGGCCTGGATATCTCTCGGTTGCCTTTTGACCATCCATCCCCTCTCAAGAGGTCCATTGTATCTGAATAAATTTTTGTTTGTTTGTTTGTTTTTGTTTTGAGACAGGGTGTCACTTTGTCACTCTGTCTAGCCTGGAATTCACTATATAGACCAGGCTATCCTCAATTCATGGAGACTCATCTTGGAAAACTTGAGACAGATAAGGAGGGAGGAGAGACAGGTTGCCAAAAGACATTAGGATGGAAATACCAAAAGCAGACACTGGGTGATAAATACAACATACAAACTTCCATCTCCCGAATCCTGATCCCAGAACCCTGTGCCAAGTGAGCAGGATTAGGGCCCTGGAGTGTGTGTGCAGGAGGGGGGGGGAATGGGCGTAGGCTCCTCAGAGATTAATGAAAACCAACCTGTTTGGCTCCTCCAAAAACTAGATGTCTAATAAGGTTATCTGCCATTCTAGCAATACAGGACTGACGCGGGACTCAACCAGTTCTGCCACAAGAGGCCGAAGGGTATTGGATGCAGAAGATCAATCTTAAAAAAAAAAATAATACCATGTTATTAGGAGAAGACACGTCAGGAAACCTGCTTAGACAGCTCACATGATTGCTGGATCTAAGGAACACAAAGCCAGTTAATGCCAGGAAACTCTTTATTAAGATTCTTTCTACAACTCATAGAAGCCTTCTATTACAACCTTATAAAAATGTCACGAGCTACTTGTTAAGGAAAAAAAAAAAAAAAAAAAAAGATTGAAAGCTGGAGAGTTAGTGAGATGGTTCAGGAGGTAAAGCCTGCCTATAAATCTAATGACTGGAGTTACATCCACAGTACAAGGAGCAAAGAGGCCTCTGACCTCCACAGAAACACAGAAACACTGTGGTCTGTGGTGCACACACACATAATGATAATAATAATAATAATAATAAAACAATTTAATCAAAGACTGGTGGTATAGCTGAGGAGCAAAGCACCCGCCATCTCCCTAGGTTTGACCCACAACACAGCAATACAGAAATACATAATTAATAAGATGTTAAATTACTATAATTACAGCATTCGAGAGTCTGAGACAAGAGGGTTAT
Source organism: Sigmodon hispidus (assembly GCA_004025045.1). NCBI lineage: Eukaryota > Metazoa > Chordata > Mammalia > Rodentia > Cricetidae > Sigmodon > Sigmodon hispidus. The sequence continues at coordinate 186,598 of PVIH01001749.1, read as the reverse complement.
TGAGTTTGAGGCCAGCCTGAACTACATAGCCAAACCATTTCTAAAGAAAAAAGGGGGCAGGGCTGGAAAGAGTCCTGGCTGCTCTTAAGGAGAACCCAAAAGAGGTGATCTGGCCTGCAGGAGACAAACAGCAACTGGACGTGTTAGCATGCGCCTGTGATCCCAGTCCTTAACAGGCTGAGCCGGAATGTCAAGTTTAAAAATTCAAGGCCAGCCTGGGCTACATAGCAAGACCCTGTCTCCAGAAAAACAAAAACAGAACTCAAAATACAAAACAACAGAAAGATCTTACGACTTGTGAGAGAATGAACTTTAAACCCATGTGGCAGAATTCGGAATATGTCTTTCCTGCCCCTTGCTGCAACCCCACCTTGTGAGCTCTAGATTTCGTATTCTAGTATCTCAGGTTTAAAAACACTTATTTGTCATGTATGTTTGTGCATCGTATGCGTGCCTAGTACCCCTGGAGGTGAGGATAGCAGATCCTCTGGGGCTGGGTTTATGGGTAGTTGTGAGTTACCAGAGCTGGGAACTGAACCCAGGTCCGCTGCAGAAAGCAACAAGTGCTTATAACTTCTGGGCCATTTCTCCAGTCCCATATACATTATTTCTGAGGCTAGATCTCGGATCTCAAATCTGGCCTCAAACTCACTGTGTAGTCTAGGATGACCCTGAACTCCCCGATCTTCCTGCCTCTACCTCCCAAGTGCTAGAATTACAAAAATACACTGCCACATGTGGCTCTGTGCGTGCTAGACAAGTGTTCTGTCAACTACAATACAGCTCAAGACACTAAATCCTTATTTTATTTTATTTTTTAAACACTTTTATTTATTTATTTATTTGCCTTGGTGTTTTGCCTGGAACTGGAACTACAGACAGTTGTTAGCTGCCATGTGGGTGCTGGGAATTGAACCCGGGTCCTCTGGAAGAGCAGACGGTGCTCTTAACCGCTGAGCCATCTCTCCAGCCCCCTAAATCCTTATTTTAACATTGACTTGAAATTTACATAATGTAATATTCATCATTTAAATTGAATATTGAGCAAAGTATGATGGCTCATGAGTGGGAGGCAAAGGCAGAGTTTCACTGCAAGATGGAGGACAGCCTGGTCTACCTAGCAAGGTCCAGGCCAGCCATGATGACATAGCAAGACCCTAGCTCAAAACAAAGATGCAATTTTTAAAAGGTGAACATTTGGGTGACCTGATTCTGTCAGCATGTAATTCCTTAGAGCTGAAGCAGCAGGACTGCAAATTCAGTGTTTGCTTGGGCTGCTGTGGTGATGTTACATATTTAATAAAATCTGAACTATCAAGAGACCAACATACAATCAAAAACTAGGTAGATCTTTGAGTACAAAGCCAAATAGCTGGGCTTCAAAGACACACACCTTTAATCCCAGCACAGGGAAAGCCTCGGAGTGGTGACCTACACTCTTAATCCCAGAGACAGAACTTTCTGTGTTTCTGTGAGTTCAAGGCTGACTATCAAACAAAAAAGCTTCTTTAATTCTAACCTGGCAGCTGGCAAGAAGGTATTTAAGGCAGTGTAGAAAAACAGCAGAGGTAGTATTGACCAGGAGTGAGGCTGAGGAAGTTGGAAGATAGCTGTGTGAGATTTGACTGTGGTGCTTCCTCTCTCTGATATTTCAGCCTTTCCCAATATCTGGCTCTGAGTCTCTTTCAGTACAATTGGAATTCGTGTTACATCCTGCTGCCTATAGATTGGATATAGAATTCTCAATATGTACTTCTCCATATTGAGAATTACATCCATCTGCCTGCATGCCCACAAGATCCCCACCATGATGATAATGGCCTAAATCTCTTAAACTGTAAGCAAGCCCCAATTAAATGTTTTATCTTATGAGTCGCTGTGGTCATGGTGTCCCTTCACAGCGATAGACCTCAAAAGAATCTCTTTTCAAAATAAAAAAACAGATGTAACTCAGTGTTAGAATGTTTGTCTGGCAGGCTCAAGACCATTGCTAAAATCCTTAGTACACACAAAAAAAGTGAATATTTGCTTTTTTTAAAAAAAAAAAAAAAGTGTAAGTGTGTGTTTCTGCCCATGTGAGAGTGTGAGTGTGTGTCAGTGTGATTGTGTGAGTGAGTGTGTATGTATGCCCACACAACTATGAAACAGCACAACAGCCCATGGAAGTCAGATCTCCCTTTCTACCATAAGGATCCCAAGAAGATAAAACCCAGGTCTCCAGGCTTTGCCCTCTGAGCCTCCTCAGTGGACACTTGCTTGTTTTTTTCTGCTATTATTTCAGTGCTGAGACTGGAACACAGAGCCTCACACATGCTGAGCGAGTGCTCTACCACTAGCTAGAATTGCAGGTTTGGGCCACCACACCCAGTCCCAGTATTTACTTGTGAGACATAAGGACTCTTAGTCTGGCAAGATAGTTCAGTAGGTAATGCCACCAAAGCTGACAGATGACCCAAGTGCCACTTCGGGACACTCTCAGGTTATCCTCTGACCTCTACAGTGTGTCAAGTGATGATGCACACCTCCTCCACAAAAAGATAAATCAATTAAATAAAATTAAATAAGGATTTCTTGTTTAAATGTAACCAAAGTATCATCATTAACCATAACTATTAATAATTTCTTAATATTCTCAATTTGTCAATCAATAACTATACTCTCCTCAATGTCTGACTTTTTTTTTTAAAGATTACTTTATTAATCATATTTTATGTGCATTGTTGTGAGGGTATCAGATCCCCTGGGATGGAGTTACAGGCAGTTGTGAGCCACCATGTGGGTGTTGGGCATTGAACCCATGTCCTCTGAAGAGCAGTGCTCTTGACTGCTGAGCATCTCTCCAGTCCAATGTCTTTGACTTTTAACACCTTGGGACTTTAAATCCTATTTCAATCGATATGTTTCTTAAATCTCTTCAAATCTAGAGTTTCTCTTCTCTTTTAAATCTTTTATATTTCATATATTTAAGGAATCCTTCAGTTGTAGGGTTTTTGTTTTTGTAGTTTTCAGAGTTTATTTTGTAATGGCAGGGAACTTCCTTCAGAACCTGTGACAGGCCAGGGTGACACATAGTCACACTGTGAAGCAATCCTGCTTTTCACCTTAGGAGAGCTTTCTCTCAGACTTAAGCCCTGGGCCAAAGCCACCTGCAGAACAAGTAAATAAAAAAATAAGATACAACAATTAAGCCTTAATTTTGTCAGTAATTCTTCTACCTTCCCAAAGAGATATTTTGAAATACTTGGATATAAAAGAATCCCAGAACTCGGTGTTGGGGATTTAGCTCAGTGGAAGAGCGTTTTCCTGGGTTTGATCCTTAGCTCCAGAAAAAAAAAAAAAAAAAAAAATGGGTGGGGCAGGGAAGAATCCCAGAACACAAACACTAACACTGAAAAGCCACTACACTGTAATAAAGTCTCTTAAAATATACATTCTACGCCTTAATTTAAGAAAAAGATTTTGGTGGGTGTTTTGCCTAATGTATGTCTGTACATAATGTGCATGCATGGTACTGGGTGGAGGCTGGATGAAGACCTTGGGTCCTCAGAACAGGAGTTACAGACAGAGGTGAGTGAGTAGCTATATAAGTGCTGGGAATTGAATTTGGGTCCTCTGGAAGAGCAGCCAGTGCTCTTAACCACTGAACCATCTATCCAGACTCCTGTATTCATTTCTAGAAACCTGATTTCTGGTGAACATGACTATCTGAAAGAAGGCTTTGTAGTTGTCCTTAAGGATCACCCAATATATGGGAGGCTGAGCCAACCTTCGCTACATAGAGAGCCAGACCAGCAACTCTTATTACAAGACTCTCTCTCTCAATATATATACAAGAAACAATTTGGCTGGAGAAATGGCTCCATGGTTAAGAGTATAAACTGCTCTTAGAGAATCCAAACTGAATTTGATTCTCAGTACACAGATCATGAGACTCACAAATGCCAGGGAATCCAACACCCTTTCCTAGCTTCCAGCAGTATACACATTCATGTGCACACACACATAGACTACATTACCAACAATGACAACATATGCATGATTAAAAATTAAACAAATCTTTAAAAAAGATACAGAAGCAAAGGTTGAGAGAGGGCTCAGTTGGGCAAAGCTTTTCTGTGCAGGCATCAGGACTAAGTTTAGATATCCAGCACCCACATAATGTCCAGCACAGCACTCCTCCAGTGAGATGGGAGACAGAATTAATAGAATTCCAGAAGTTCATGGACCAGCTAGGTTGGTATACAAGGCAGTGAGTTTCATGTACAGAAAAAAGTGAGTGTTGGCACTCGCATGCACAAGTACACACACGGATGAAAACAAGATGCTAAAATGAGATGTTTTTGGACTATCTAGGTCTTAACATTCAATAGTAATTTATATATCCTTATAAAGACACATGGAGACACTGGAGTCATAGCTCAGTGATGGGACAATTGCCTAACTTATATGAGACCCTAGGTTCAGTGTCCAGCATGTACACACATAGACAGATGATGGACAGACAGGCAGACAGAGAGAGACATGGAAGAGAAAGCCAGAGGGTAGACAGATGGAGCCATAAGCCAAGAAAATTGGAAGAGGCAAAATTCAGAACTGGTCCTTGAGCCGGTGTACCGGTGGCTGACACGGATTTAAGCCTTCTGGCCTCCGAAGCCATGGAAGCCTAACTTCAGTCACCAAGATGTGACATGTTGTTATAACAGAATAGGGAAGGAAGCTCAGAGAGCATGCACTCCCACCCGTAGCTGGGGAAGGAGTTTTAGGGAAGCAGGGTCCCTGAATTCATACCTCCCCTCCCACCACCTGTTACTACATAACTCCCCAGTAATCCCACTTCCTGCCCTTGTCACGGATAAAATGGAATGCTAAGGTACACAAGGACCAGAGTAGGAAGTACCAAAGGATGTGAGAGGCCCAAGCTGATGCCGGAACAGTCTAGCAGGTTTCAAGACCCTTCCCTGCTTTCTTCCTGCTCAGAAGAGTCTCCTTTCAACTAGGACAACGAATGGCCTTGCCGAGTCTGCAGTCATTGGCTCACTCAGTCACTGAAGATATATTGGCTGTGGGTTTTTTCTATTCCATGTGCTTGGCTCCATAGATTCTAGTAAAATACCTAAAAAAAGCATCATTGCATTCCTGCATGGTGCACACATGTTTTGGGGGTGTGCGTGTGGGGATGGTGGAATGGTTCCCACAAGAGCACAGTCTGAAGGTGATTCACAGAAGACTTTGGAGTTGAGGGAAGTGATACCTCCTAAGCTTCCAACTCAGGAAGGCTTCTTAAACTTTTCTCACCCAGGCATGGTGGTGGCATATGCTTTTAATATCAGCACTTGGGAGGCTGAGATTGGCAGTCTCTATGTGTTCAAATCCAGCCAGTGCTACATAATGAGACCCTGCCTCAAAAAACAAACAAGCAAAAACTAGTTCTTTCTTTCTTCTCCTGCAGATTCTAAGGGTTCTCTCCATCCCCCAAGATCTTCACGTAGTCCAAGGGCACAAGGTAACAATTTCACTGTTCTAACTCTCGTTAAATTCGTACCTAATAAAATAAAAACATGTGTTGCTGTTCTATGACTCTAACTCATTTTTGCTACCAATGTATGTACCACATTTAGGAAATATTATCTTAGACTAATGTAGTGAGGGTTTGAACGAGATGGCCCCCATATGCTAATACATTAAAATGCTTGGTTCCTACTTGGTTAACTGTTTGGGAAGGACTAAGGTGTAACCTTGGTAGAAGAGGTGTGTCATAGGGGCTGGGCTTTGAGGCCTCAAAAACTCAGGTCAGGCCCAGAGACTCTCTCTGCCTGTAAATTGCAGATCAGATGTGAGCTCTCAACTACTTCTGCAGCACCATGCTCACCAGCCTGCTGCTACATCCCTGCCATGATGATTACAGACTCACTCTCTGAAACTGTAGGCAAGCCCCCAATTCAATGATTTCTACTATAAGTTGCCTTGGTCATGGTATCTCTTCACAGCAATAAAACCATAACTAAGACAACTAGCTACTCACCCCACTGAAAAGCCTAAGCTGGGGGGCTGGAGAGATGGCTCAGCGGTTAAGAGCACTGTCTGCTCTTCCAGAGGACCCGGGGTTCGATTCCCAGCACCCACATGGCAGCTAACAACTGTCTGTAGTTCCAGTTTCAGGCAAACACCAAGGCAAATAAATAAATAAATAAAGTTTAAAAAAAAAAAAGAATACACAAAGCCCTGGAGCCAGTCCACAGGATAGAACAATGTTAATTTTTCTGTGGCAGCTGAATTTCAAAGATGAGAGGAAGGGAAACCATGCAAGATATGGTCTCTATGGCAACGATGAAGGAGACAGTGTACAGTGATGGGGAGCAGTGGGGATGCCATGAAGGGTGATGGTGTCTGTGATGGAGCTGCCGTGGGAGATACATGGGCTGATTTGCAGTTGGAAAAATGTCACTGGTACACTGACACCGAAGGGTGGAGAGTTCAAGGGAAGCTGGGGCTCTACAGAGATCCTGCCTCAAAGAATTAGGGAGGAAGAGAGGGAGGAAGAGACTAGGGGAGGGAGGGGCGGAGGAAAGTGGGAAGAAAAGGTGGAGATAAAAAAGGAGATTCCAGCTGGTTAGTGACTCCACCCTTTCATGTCAGTACTTGAAATGTGGGAGACAAGGAATTCAAGGTCATCTTCAGCTACAGAGCAAGTTCAAAATCAACCTGGGGGCTGGAGAGATGGCTCAGCGGTTAAGAGCACTGACTATTCTACCAGAGGTCCTGAGTTTGATTCCCAGCATCCACATGGCAGCTAACAACTGTCTGCACATCCAAGATCTGACACCTTCACGCAGTTATACATGCAGGCAAAACACCAATTCACATAAAATAAATATTTAAAAAAAAATAAACGTGGGCCACTTGAGGCTGGTTCTTATTTAAAAAAAAAGAAAAAAGAAAAAGAAAAAGGGTGGTGGATTGGACATGGCTCAGTGGATAAGAGCACCTCCTGCCCTTACAGAGGACCCAGGTTCATCAGAACCACCTCTAATTCCAGTTCAGAGACTTCAACACACCCTTCTGGCCTCCATGGGCACTTGCACATAAGTAAAATAATCAAATCTTTATTTTTAAAAATGTGTGCGTGTGTGCACGTTTTCCAGGCTTGCACCATGTCCAGCTCACATCTAGCTTTAATCGGCAAGCAGAAAAATGAGTTGTACATTCCTTCAATGCATTCCCCTCCCCACCCTTCCTAAATTGGGAAAGTCACAGGGCAGATGGACACTCACTCAGGCCAAAGGACAGAACAGTTTAGCAAAGCCTCCAGTTTTATTAGGCAGTCTTGTTTTGCCCATGATTATTTTAGAAATTAACTTCTTAAACATCCACTGAGTTTGTTTCTCACCCTCACTGATATATTATACCGTGATATTTGGTTCTTCTGAGCCAAATATTGAGAAACGAGCAAAAGTTTTGCAAAATTAACTCATGAGGTCCTGCTATCCAGGAGAGCAGGGAAGAGGCTGCCCCATGGAGACGGAAAGGTGGTACCCTTCATATAGTTTTCCTATCTTTTTTGGAAGGTACCAATGATAGAAACAGAGCCCAGAGTTTTGCATGCATCATCTCTGAACTACATCTTCAGACCACAAAGAATTTTTTGATACTTGACGGATGTCATATTTAGAACTTCCTGTCTTGACCCTCTCCAGTGCTGAGGCTGTATTTCTAGGTGTGGGCACAGGAAGTGGCCTTGGGAGGCTGCAGAACACAGTCTCTGCTCTCTGGCACTGCATAGGAGTGTCCCAGGGGATTGGGAAGGACGGGGCAGTCAGGCAAAGGTTAGGGAGGAAAGCAGCTAGGCAGAGGCCCAGAATGACTCCAGGAAGTGTTTAGATTTCTCCACCAGGAGGGAGGGCAAACAAGCCTTTTCCCCCCCACTCCCCAAGCTATCTGGGCAGCTCTGAACACTCCGCAGCACAGACTGTAGGGAAGAAGTCAAAGGCGGAAAAGAAAAATCATCCCCAGGGCTGGATCAAGCAATTCCTCTGCAGCATGCGTCCCGTTGGACCCCAGAGCTACATCCTAGAAATGTACGCTTATGAGAAACTGCTTGTACTTCTGAGCCTGGTGCAGCTGCAGGCTTCACCCCTGCTGGGGACATGGAGCTTGTGATCCAGCTGCGGCGGAGAAGGGACCTGCTCCAGGCTTTCATTTCCTGACTGAAGTTTCTCTTGTGGGTTCAGCGTCTGCATCCCAAGGTGATGAGGTTAGGAGCCCAGCTCCTGGGGGAGTGATAGTGTTCAGATAAGCATCTGTGCCTTTGTGCCGGCCACCGGAGGACTCTTTCAGACTGCCATGGACAACGGGTCGTGTTGTCTCATCGAGGGGGACCTCATCTCCCAGGTGATGCCACCGCTACTCATCCTGGTCTTTGTGCTTGGTGCCTTGGGCAATGGGATAGCGTTGTGTGGTTTCTGCTTTCATATGAAGACCTGGAAACCGAGCACTATTTACCTTTTCAACTTGGCCGTGGCCGATTTTCTTCTTATGATCTGCTTACCCTTGCGGACAGACTACTACCTCAGACGTAGACACTGGACTTTTGGGGATGTTCCCTGTCGCCTGGTCCTCTTCATGCTGGCCATGAATAGGGCCGGGAGCATTGTTTTTCTTACCGTGGTGGCTGCAGACAGGTATTTCAAAGTGGTCCACCCCCACCATATGATGAATGCCATATCCAATCGTACAGCAGCTGCCACCGTCTGTGTGCTCTGGACTTTGGTCATCTTGGGGACCGTGCATCTTCTCATGGAGAGTCACCTGTGTGCACAGGAGACAGCGTTATCTTGTGAGAGCTTCATCATGGAGTCAGCCAATGGGTGGCATGATATCATGTTCCAGCTGGAGTTCTTCCTGCCCCTCACCATTATCTTGTTTTGCTCTTTCAAAGTTGTTTGGAGCCTGAGACAGAGGCAGAAACTGGCCAGACAGACTCGGATGAAGAGGGCCACCCAGTTCATCAGGATGGTGGCTGCTGTGTTCATCACGTGTTACCTGCCCAGTGTGTTGGCCAGGCTCTACTTCCTCTGGACAGTGCCCTCCAGTGCCTGTGACCCCTCTGTCCACATAGCCCTCCATGTCACCCTGAGTTTCACCTACTTGAACAGCATGCTGGATCCTCTCATATACTATTTCTCAAGCCCTTCATTTCCCAAATTCTATACCAAGCTCAAAATCTGCAGTCCAAGACCCAAACACCCAGGACGCCCAAAGATACAGAGGTCAGAAGAGATGCCAATTTCTACTCTGTGTCGTAAGAGCTCCATGGATGAGGCAAATAGCTCCCAAAGGCCATCAGACGGACAGTGGGCTCTCCAAGTGTGTTGAATGGCATTAAGGCAAACTACTTGGCAACAGGCAGAAGGATGGGTAACTCTGAGTTCAATGGGTGGGGGACTTAAAAAAATGCCACTTCACCTTTCCTAGAAGGGTCTAGTTGCTTGAAGTGAGTTGATTGTGTGTTCAAGCTTTGTTTGCTATGGTAAGGGGACGGGGTGTTTGTGTGTGTGTGTGAAGAAAACCATGTGATGGGTTACAAATTACTCAGAGCCTGTGCCACTCTACATGGCTAAGAAAATAGGTATGAGTGTTGTTGGGTCTTGTTCTTGCTCTGAGAGAGTTAATGAACTTGATAACTTGTCAGCATTTCCTGGACTGAAGACGAAAATAGAAACTGAACTGAACTGAGTCAGTACACTTATTTCCAGCTGAGCGAGACCCTCTATACCAGGATGCTCGGTTCTGGCTGGTGTTTCATCTTCTCTGGGGAGCTGTCATATATTCTTTCCAGTGTTTGAACTTCCAGGTAACCCAGAACAGAAAAAAGAATACATTCTAACCTTCCAGCAGCTCCACACTTTCCTGATTTTAGGTGGTTTGGTTATGCTTTTGTTTGCATTTCAAAGAAGATGCTGAGGGATGAGTCCAACTGCTCTCGTTTCTCTAGGGGAAGCTGAGAGCCTGGGCCCTGAAGCCAGGGGGTCCTTAATGGTATTTGGGATGTGCTAGTTCAAGCATGGTTGTTTTTGACTGCTTGATACATGAATACGAGTTGAAATCATTCATTCATTCATGCATTCATTCATTCTCAAGTCCTTACTGAATTCATATTACGCTGTCCAGCACTATCCTGTATCTTTATCTGTTCTGTCTTTGGTGCTGAGCATTGAAGTTGGAGCTTCATGTGAGCAAGGTGAGCACCGCACTGAGTTCCATTCCCAACCCCTGTGCTCCCTAGCTGGAGCGTTGTCAGCCGGCTTGTGGGAGACTGGAAAATTCTACAGGGGTGGGCAAGAGACATTTCAGCTCATTTCCCTTTTGTTGAACAGAGTCTAATCCATCATGAGGATCTCCCCCTAATGTGGGCCTCCCTCTTGCACACGTTCTCCAAATACTCCCCAGAACTCTCACAAGTCGATGATTTTGTGAAATAGAGGCTGCCCCGCTGTCCTGGAGAAAGGAGGCATAGATCCTGGGTCAACCTTAGCTCCACTTCCAAAGTGGTGATAGTCATCCTTCTATTTACACTTTCTCCAATTCCCAGGGTATCCTCCCCCATGCAGGGACCTTGGCAACTTTTGTCTTTAGCCTGAGACATTCCTCTAGGCTATCCCTATGGTTTCCCTGGCCAGAGGTGCTGCACAGCCTGGTAGCCAAAAAGCATGGTGACTGCAGGGCCGTTGAGATGATTTAGTGGGTAAAGGAGCCTGTAGCCAGGCTGACACCCTTGAGTATCCCTGAGACCCATTTGGTGGAAGGAGAGAACCGACTCCCAGAGTTTGTTCTCTGGCCCCTATGTGTGCACACACTATTAATTAATTAATTAATGCAATCATTAATTAATGCAATAACAATTGTATTGCCTGTGCAGCCAAGTGGATCTCAGCATGATTCCTAGCTCAAATATTTATTAGATATGTGCTCTTAGGGAAGATTTTATATAATCACACTCAGTTTTGGTTTCTCCATTTGTCCAACAGAAGTAATATTAGCTCCAGAAGGTGGAGGGGCAAGTTCAATGAATAATCCAATAATTCAATAATCTTGAAGCATGAGGACTTCGTTTTACTGGTTTGTTCCAGGTGCCTAGACAGAGACCTGCTTACAGTAGATGATAAATAAATACTTGTTGAATGACTATGTGCATGTAAAGTATGAGACTCTACATCTGGCTACAGGTTTTCAATAATAACGTACAACGTCACATGTGGTTTGTTGTTTTTAAACTCAAGGATAATCTGATTAAAGTTTAGAAGAAAGACTGCAGGGCAGACAAGCTGTAAATCTCAGCAGATGGAGGAGGGACGGAGGGGAAGAGAGGACGCCATGGTTTTCCTCAACAGCTCCCGAGTGGAACGGCAGCAGCTGTGCAGCAGGGAGAAGGTTTCAGGAAAAGAGTGGAAAGCCTCAAGTGCCCAGTGACAGGATGTTTAGGCTGGAAAAAAAGAGATATGAAAGGAAAAGGGAAATGTATGCCTTGGTGAGCCAGGATGCAGAATCTCACGGTGTCTCCGAGTGACTGACACATCAGTATGTGCTGCATATAAAGACTCAGACACGAGTGTCAGGAGCCCCTGAGCAGCTACTGCATTGTCACTACCTAACTCTGCTTCCTAGGAAGGCGGCAAGCCAAAAATTCTTACCAGCATCAAGGACTACATGACCTCTTGTTTTTCACGTTCTATTATCATTATTTTGGTTTTGAGACAGGGTTTCACTGTGTAGCCCTGACCTGGAATTTGCTGGTCTTTTTCGTTTTGTTTTTCCAAGACAGGGTTTTCTCTGTGTAGGAACTCACTCTGTAGACCAGGCTGACCTTGAACCCAGAGATCCACCTGCCTCTGCTTCCTGAGTGCTGGGATTAAAGGTGTGTGCCACCATGACCCAGCTAACTTTCTGGTCTTGAACTTAAGATCTGCTTGCCTCTGCCATATGATAGAAACTGGCCAAGGAGCTATTTCAATAAGTAAAGAGCCCATCACTCAGTCACGAGACCTGAGTCGGTTCTGTAGAACTCACAGTAGCACAAGCTTGTAATCCCAGAGGTGGGGAGGCAGAGACAGGTGGAGCTCGCTGAACAGCCTAGATGGATAGGTGAGCCCTAGATCTCAGCAAGAGACTGCCTCAAAACCAAAACAATAACAAAAAAGTGCTGACCAGATGGATCTGTGGGTAAAGGCACTTGCCACCAAGGCTGGTTATCTGAATTTGATCCACCCAGAAACCTGTGCAGTGGAAAGAACTGACTTTACAAGTGTGTCTCTGACCTGCACTTGTGTGTTCACACATGCAACCTGCACACACACATACAATAAACAAACAAACAAACAAACCTCATGAGGAATGACACTAGAGGTTGATCTGGTTCCCCACATATACTTATGCTAGAGTGCATGCACACATCCTACATGCAAAAATTAAAAGAAAATAGAAACCTGTGAAAACACTTGCTTTTAACTCTAACCTTGGATGTAATTTTTTTGCTCCTTTGTTGCTCGATCCTAATAAAATAGATTTTGAAAGAAAGTGTGTCTCTAGGGCTGGAGAGATGGCTCAGAGGTTAAGAGCACTGACTGTTCTTCCATAGGTCCTGAGTTCAATTCCCAGCAACCACATGGTGGCTCACAACCATCTATAGTGAGATCTGATGCCCTCATCTGTATGCTGTATACATAATAAATAAATGAATCTTTAAAAAAAAATGTGTGTCTCTTAAGTGTGACTCTCACTTAGCAAATTTCTCTGATGTTGCCCTCCTAGGGAAGGAACTAAAGGTCCAGTCCCCAGAAGCCCACAAACAGGCCTGTGGACAGAGGCTCTCACCACAAAACAGCTAGAGCAAATCGGAACCCAGGAAAATCAAACAAACCTACATACACTTCCCTTTTGGAGCTGGTGAAGCGTTACATGAAGTCTGTCTTACCAGAAAGCATTCCTTAGACCTGGTGGGGGTGGGGTGAGGGTGGGGGCTTCTGTCTGGTATTAAAAACAACAGGTTTACAGGAAACTAATCAGTAGTTTATAAGATAACATGGAGGAAATGGCAATTGTCTTTACTTGACAATGCCTGTGGAAAAAGTGTGAGTTCTAGAATATCCTCAGAAAAGATATTCTTTTTTTTTTTTTTTAAACTTTATTTATTTATTTATTTGCCTTGGTGTTTGCCTGGAACTGGAACTACAGACAGTTGTTAGCTGCCATGTGGGTGCTGGGAATCGAACCCGGGTCCTCTGGAAGAGCAGACGGTGCTCTTAACCGCTGAGCCATCTCTCCAGCCCCAGAAAAGATATTCTTAACGTACTTGATTGTATTTTTGAGACAGGGTGTCACTATGTAGCCCTGGCTGGGCTGGAACTCCTTATATAGACAAGGCTGGCCTCGAACTCACAGAGGTCCACTTGCCTTTGCCTCTTGAGTGCTGGGATTAAAGGTATTTGCTGGGGCTGAGAGATGATTCTGTGGTTAAAAACACTGGCTGCAGTTGCAGAGGATCTGAGTTCAGTTCCTGGCACCCATGTGGTGACTGGCAACAGCTTATGACTCTAGTTCTGGAGGATCCAACATTCTCCCCATGCCTCCACAGGCACTTCATGATGTGGTACTCTCAAAAGAAGGCAAAACACCAAATACACAACAAACAAATAAATTTTAAAAATGTGTTTGGAAAAATCTTCACCACTATGTCTTCCCCTTTAATTAAAGGAAAAATGATTGTTAAGGTTTAAAGTGCATAGTACTTGGAGGGACTAGATCTCTGGCACCTGAGGAGTTAAACCAGTTGGTAAAGCTTTTGTAAGGGTAGCAGGGACAGTGTTGCAAGGTCTGGCCTTGCTGGCCTCCTGGACTTTCAGCTCCAAATGCGGTTCCAGAATGATGCAAGACCTCAGTCTCACAATGGGTGCATCCATGGCTGCAGAGCTGGCTCCTCAGTCTGAAGGGTATAACAGCAAAACGGAAAATTTAGGGCTCCTCTTTTTTTTTTTTTTTTTTTTTTTTTTTTTTTTTTTTTTTTTTTTTTTTTTTTTTTTTTTTTTTTTTTTTTTTTTTTTTTATTTATTTGCCTTGGTGTTTGCCTGGAACTTGAACTACAGACAGCTGTTAGCTGCCATGTGGGTGCTGGGAATTGAACCCGGGTCCTCTGGAAGAGCAGACGGTGCTCCTAACCGCTGAGCCATCTCTCCAGCCCCGGGCTCCTCTTTTTTAAAAAAATAAAACAAACAAACAAAAAACTTTGAAAAGTCTCAAGATGGAGCTAGGATTAGAGGCTCATGCTTAGAGCACCGAATTCTGGATTAGATCTCCAGCCTAGCATTAACTGGGACTGGAAGATTAGAAGTTCAAAGTCATTCTTAGCTATATAAGAAGTTCAGGGTCAGCCTGGGCTATGTGAGATCCTGTCTCAGAAAACAAAAACTTATTTTTCTCTCAATTCCCTTCCTCAATGTATTTATTGTACACATATATGTAAACGCATGCACACTGATTTATACCATAGATGTGTTTACATGTACACACTGGTCAGTACAGCTAATGCCCTCTCTGATTCTTTATTTCTCCACTTCTGCTACGTTTCTATTAGACCCCCAGGGCTGTCGTGTTTCTCCTACAAGCCACATGTTATTTATATGCCTTTGATGACATTTACAGTCTGCAGTGGGAGATGGTTCAAAATGTCCTCCAAGAGTCTGTGCTTCCTGCCACTTGATCCTAGAGTGTCTTCTGTCTAACCCTAACCCTAACTTCACTGTGATGTGGTAGGTGCGGGGTTCTGAGATTCCCAAGCCCAGCATTAAGAAGGTCTGCCCGTAGACCATCTGGAAACCCACATGCAGCCCAGCAGGCTAGCCATGTCCAAAAAACACATGATAGGGCCCCATGAAGAAATCACAAAGAGAAGCAAGCATACACTCACACGAAGTGGGTGAGGAATCCATGTGTCTCAGCCTCCTTGACCATCTGTCAGGATTCATCCTCATCGACAACTGCATTGGCAGATGTCTACAGGGGATACACTTTTGGGTGTGTATGGGGAGAAGCTCTTAGGGTAAGCAGTATGGGAAGCTCCATTTTATAGGCTGGGGTCTCTCACTGATGAAAAAGAAGAAAGCAACCTCTAATTCCTGTTCCTCTGCTTCCTGACTGCAGATATGTGAGCATGCTTCATGTTCACTGCGGCTGCACAGTCCCACCATGCTGGGCTGCGTCCCCTCAAACTGTGAGCCCAAACCAAACCCTGAAGTTGTTTTGCCATGTATTTTGACAAAACAAAAAGAAAATCTAACTCGTACCTCATGTATATAACTAACTTTAGCCCAGGCACCAACTGAGCCCCCAAGGAAACCAGTTCATCTGTGTCCAGACAACCCAGAGACCCATGAAGGAAAACGACAGTGGTTGAATATTTTAAGTAACTGGGTTTTGTGGTGATTCATTAACAGATAGCTAAACACAGAAACCCAGGTTAGTAGCAGACATAAGACAGTTTCTTACAAGTTCAAAGTCACTACTCAACCAATGGGATGTGAACCCCTTGGGAGGGGAGGTCAACAACCCTTTCACTGGGGTCACATATCACTTATCATGCATATCAGTCATAACAGCAGCAAAATTACAGTTATGAAGTAGCAACAGAAATAATTTTATGACTGGGGTCACCACAACATGAGGAACTGACTTAAAAAGTCTCAGCTTTAGGAGGGTTGAAGACCACTGATCTAAGTTCTGTTTCTCCAATCTTGAGACAGGGATAATAACGGCACCTGGAGAGGCTGAAGATAAAGTGAGGTCACGCCTGGAGACTGATGGGACACCAGCCCACTCAAGCATGTGGCTCTGGCAGCCCTTCCCCTTTCCCCCATCCCCTCTCCCAGACTCAGAATCAGTTAGATCACATTCCTAAAGCTAGCCACCAAGGTCTAGTCCCTTATTTGGCTACTTCCTCATCCTGAGGCTGACCACCAAGCTCTCAAAAGCCCCCTTTGAGTCACCTAATTAACATGCTGAATTAAAATTAAACACCTTCTAACACAGGGTCTCCCTTTTTACCTTTATAAATCGCCATATTCTTATATCCCACACGTGTCTCTCCAGAGGCAGACCCTTGTCCCTCTGGGACAAATATTCTTCTTTCCCTTCTCCCTTGCCCCTCCCCCTTCTGTCTCATCATTTACCTCCTCTACCAAAGCATCCTAGCCTATTCTAACACAGACTTTGCCTTTCTTCCTCTTAAAATTTTATCTGCAAGGTCATTTGCTGCTGTTGTTCAGAAAGCATCCATTTTAACTTTTCTTCTCTCCTTAATAAAGGGTCTCTCTGTGAAAACAGGTAAGTTTGGGTGTGGTTTGTGCCTAACCTGGGGTTCAGGAGGAAGCTCCCACTGTTGGGGGGTGGGGGCTCTCCTTCAGACAGCTCTCAGTACAATGACTGAGCCACGCCCCATCGGGGTCTGGATTCTTCAGGTCACTAGCGCTTCCTTGGGTAACATCTGAATCCCACTACAGCTGATGCACGATGGACAGCTGGTATTCTTATTTTACTTATGTAGTGTTGGGAACCAAACAGGCTGTCAGGCATGCTGCTAGTGAGTGGTCTATCACTGAGCTACAGCCCTGGCCCCTATTATATTTATTTGCTTAATTATTATTTTGTTTTGTTTGTTTTTGAGACAAGGTTTCCACACATAGCTATGACTGACCCAGAACTCAATATGTAGATATGGGTGGCCTTAAACTCAAAGAGATCTGCCAATGCTGCAATTAAAATCATGTAATATCATTCCTTGGCTTTATTTATTTTTAATTAGTTCATTTTTGTTGTTTGTTTTTTTGTTTTGGGCTTTGTTTGGTTGGTTGGTTTTGTTTTTTTGTTTGCTTGTTTCTGAGACAAGGTTTCTTGGCTGTCCTGAAACTCACTCTGACTTAGAACTCACTCTGTATACCAGTGGCCTTGATCTCACCTGCCTCTGCCTCCTGAGCGGTGTGATTCTACCACTGTCCTGCTGTGTTGTAGAAGATCTCTGGACCTGTTTGGGCCAGAGGTTGGACCTGGCCCGAGGCGGCTTTTTCCCCCAAAGAAAAGAATCAGACGCTTATATTAATTTTATACTGTTTGGCCTATGTCTCAAGCACATTACTAGCTAGCTCTTACATCTTAACCCATTTCTAGTATTCTATCCGCCACGTGGCCCGTGGCTCACCTGGATTCCTTACATGGTTCTTCCTCAGGGATCGGATGGAGACTGGCTAACTCCGCCCTCCTTCTACCTGTCTTTACTCTGATCCTCCACCCACTTCTACGGTGTTCCACATAGGCCAAACCAGTTACTTAATCTACTGCATACAGAGAACATTTCCACCACACTGCTGTTGGTTTATTTAAGACAGTCCTCTTGGCTGGCCTGGAATTTACCATAGATCAGGCTGGACATGAACTTGTGGTGATCCTCCTGCCTCTGCTTGCTTCCTGAGTTCTGTGTGCATGGGCATACACCACTAGGCTGTATTACAGTTTTAAAAACTGTTTCCTGAGTGTAGCAGCAAACTTCTATAGTCTCAGTTACCCAGAGAGCTGAGGAAAGAGAAAGAATCCCTTGACCCAGGAGCTCAAGGTTAGCCCAGACAGCATGTTAAGACCCTCCACATCTAAAAAATTCACTAATACTAACTCCTCTGAGTATTATGACATACCTTCAAGCTGTCCCACCCAGTGTAGGGCTCACTTTGGTTTTGAGACTCATACTTGTGAGGATCATTTCCTTTCCACCTGACTGTAGAATCGGTGCCTGACTCTGTAAATGATTCGTTGTAACAAGTTTCTGTACAGCTCATGCACCAGTAAGGAAAAAAAAATACAGAAAAGAAAGACTAACACAAGACAAGACGTGCCCTCCAGATGTGGGAAGACTGGAAATTCCGTACCAGGCCCTGGCACCCAGAGGCTTCAATTTACATTCCCTCTGAGTAGGTCCCAACTTCCTGTTTAGAAGCTTTGCATGGGAGCATTGTAGGGGGGCGGAGGGGGAGGTGTCACCGAGTTCCTCACTTTCCATAAGAGTAAGCTGAGGGGGCTAGAGGGGCTTCCCAGCTGGAGCTGGAATCAGCCACTGCTTTTCTCCTTTTCCAAAATTAACTATTTGTTGTTACCATCCTTTCATCTGTGATGGGGGAGGAGGGGCGTGGCACATTCCTTTAAATCCAGCAGAGGCAGGTTGACTTCTGAGTCCAAGGCCAGTCTAATTTACAGAGTAGGTTTCAGGGCAGCCAGAGCTATACAGAGAAACCCTGTCTTTAATCCCAGAGAGGCAGGTGGATCTCTGTGAGTTCAAGGACAACCTGGTCTACAGAACAGCCGGGGCTACTCACAGAAACCCTATCTCAAAACAAAACAAAACAAACAAACAAAACAAAGAATTACATCCCCCCTCAAAAAAAAAAAAAAAAAAAAAGATTTATTCATGACTGTCTGGTTTCATTTCTGGTTGCTGTGAGAAAATACCCTGGCAAAAAGCAGTGTAAGAGAAAGGAGAAAAAGGTTTATTTCAGTTTGTCATTCTGGAGTCCTGTGTGGGGAAGTGAAGCTAAGAATGCTTACAGTATGTCCTGTCTCTCCTCTAGAGCAGACAGATGCATGTTTGCAGGCTCACTGGTTCACTTGGGTTGTGCTCTGCTCAGTTTTTCTAATCTTAAACAGTTCAAGACCTCCAGCCCAGGGAATGGTGCCTCCCACAGTGGACTGGGTCTTTCTACATCCTATTAACTTAATTAGGACAATCCCCTGCAAATATACTCACATTGTAGACAATCCTTCGTTGAAACTCTTTCCAAATGATTCTAGGTTGAGTTAAGGCAATTAAAGATAATCATTATAATAATAACTTTTTTCTTCTTCTTCCTCCTCCTCCTTGCCTTTGTCTTTGTCTTGAGACAGTGTCTCCTGTAGCTCAGGCTGGCCTTGAATTCCCTCTAGAGCTGAGAATGGCCTTGAATTCCCAATCTTTCTGCCTCTATCTTTCAAATACAGTGATTACAGAATACCCAGCTTTACTGTTTAAAATGCTATTTTAAAGGGGGAAGGGGCTGACAGGATGGCTCCAAGAGCAGGTTAAGTGCTTGCAATGTAAACAGGAGAATTTGAATTCAGATCTACACTACCCATATGGGAAGTAGGCACATGTCTGTAACCCCAGTGAGGTCAAGATAGGTGGGTCCAGGGGATTTGTTCGCTAGACAATGCGTTCTAGGTTTAATAAAAAGACCCTGGCTCTCAGGAAGCCAAAGTTAGCCTTCAGTCACCAGATGTACACATATAGGCAAGTGCACTTGCACAGATGTGTATGTGCACACACACCTATAAAATTCTAACACTTAGGAAGGAGACTGCCTTGCAGATTCTAGATGCCTGAAATAATTAGTGCTAGGAGATTCTCTGACTCTTAGTTCACAGTCCCATAAGATTACTTTATGGCTGTCCTGTGAGTTACTTTCATGTTGTTGTGACCAAATACTTTATAGTAACAACATAGAACAGAGAGGTCTACATTCGGTATGTCATAGTCCATTATGACGTAGAGGAGCATGATGTCTGGAGCAGCTCAGTCATATATGACAGCTGGACCAGAAGGAGAGACATGCAGCCCTCAACCCAAAGTCAATATAATCTTCCAGGCCCTGTCCTTAGTGATGTGTCTCTACCAGTTACCATCCCCAAGGATTGACAGTCTCTGCAAACAGCAGCAGTAGCTTAGGACCTAGTGTTCAAGCCTGGGAGCCTGCAGAGGGACCTTTGACATTTAAACCACAGTATGTGCCATCCATAAGTCCACATTTACCCTGAGAGGAAGCACTATCAACATACACAGGCAGCAAGGCAAGCAAGTGTTAGCCAGCTAAGGCTCAAAGCAATTGCAGAAGAGACCATGGTCAGGCATAGTGCTTGAGGCCAGCCTGGTCTACATAGGGAGAGGGTGTCTCAAAACCTGTGTAAGAGGCTGAGGAGATGGCCCTCTCAGCTAAGAACACTGGCTCTTTCAGAGGACTTGAATTCATTGTTTAGCACCCATATCAGGTGACTCATATCCACTTGTAACTGATGCTTCAGGGAACCTGACACCTTCTTCTGGCCTCTGAGAGCACAGCACTCACATGTACACACCTGCACAAAGACACACACACACACACACACACAATATTTTTAAAGTAAATGCTTCAAAAATCTTTTTTAAAAATACATCATTTGGTGGCTGGAGAGATGGCTCAGCAGTTAAGAGCACTGACTGTTCTTCCTGAGGACCTGAGTTCGATTCCCAGCATTCACATGGCAGCTAACAACTGTCTGTGGTTCCAGGATTTGACACGCTTACACGGTTATACATGCAGGCAAAACACCAGTTCACATTAAAAATAAATTTAAAAAAATACATCATTTGGCAAGATGGTGTATTGAGTAAAGGCACTGGTTGCCAACCGCAACAGTCTGAGTTTAATACCCAGGTAGGAAGGAACCGATTAAGGTTCTCTTCTGACCTCTACTCATGTGCCATGGCATTAGTCTCCCCCTTTTCCAAACAAATGAAAGTAACAAAATATTTCCAATAAATAATAGATAAATAAATAAGAAGTAGTATACCACAATGATGAGGTCAGAGGTTTGGAGGTTTGCCACATTCGAACCCAAGTTCCGCTGGGTTATCCTGGACACATTTACCTCTTCGAACATCACTTGCCTCATTTGGAAATCACGTTCAACAAAAGCTTTTGGTCCATGGGCTACAGAGGATAAAAAAGATGACATATTTAAGGTGTGAACTGGAGAGACAATGGCTCAGTTGTTAAGAGCACTGACTGCTTTTGCAGAGGACCCAGGTCCTGTTCCAGCACCCACATGGTGATTCATAACCGTCTGTAACTGTAGTTCCAGGGAATATGATGCCCTCTTTGGTGATACCACACACAGCAACATTTAGTGCACAGAATATTCTGACACAGACAAGCATTCATACACATTAAAAAACGAAAGACTCTTTAAAGCACATTGGAAACTGCAATGTGGGCACCATTGAGCTCAAAACTCCCGCCTTGCTATTCGCCGTTTTCCTAAGCATCACAAATCCTGTAGGAATCCAAGATTAGGTCACGACGAGTATAATCTACAAAGGTCTATCAAATGCTATCAGTGGCTTCTGCTATGCAACTAAAGGGATACACTTTCAATTTCTAATTTAAAGCAGATCAAAAATGTATAAGCCTTATGCATTATATATATATATATATATATATATATATATATATATACCAAAATACTCAGTGGTAGATACTCTATACAGTGACAATCACTTAAAAAGGAAGTGGGGGGGGGCTGGAGAGATGGCTCAGTGGTTGAGAGCGCCGTCTGCTCTTCCAGGGGACCCGGGTTCGATTCCCAGCACCCACATGGCAGCTAACAACTGTCTGTAGTTCCAGTTCCAGGCAAAACACCAAGGCAAATAAATAAATAAAATAAAGTTCAAGGGGCTGGAGAGATGGCTCAGCGGTTAAGAGCACCGTCTGCTCTTCCAGAGGACCCGGGTTCGATTCCCAGCACCTACATGGCAGCTAACAGCTGTCTGTAGTTCCAGTTCCAGGCAAACACCAAGGTAAATAAATAAATAAAGTTAAAAAAAAATAATAAATAAAGTTTAAAAAAAAAAAGGAAGTGGGGGTGCTGTCTTTCTTCAAGGCAGAGCTCAACATGCTCTTGGGGCTTGAAATCCAAATCTAATTTTACCAACACCACATAGTCAGGCACAATGCTGAATGCCTGCAATCCCCGAACTTGGGAAGCAGAAGCAGAAAGACGGAGGATTAGCTGGGTCAACAGAGCAAGATACTGTCAGAAAGGAAAAAAAGAACATGGTGCAAAAAGGCGGACTCAGCAGTTCACAGCTTCCCAGCTCCTGCAGAGGATCTGAGTTCAGCTCCCAGCACCCACGTTAGGTGGCTCACAACTGACTATGACTCCTGCTCCATGGCGTCCAGTAGCCTCTGGGGCACCTGCAGTTACATGTACATACCCACACACATGCATACATATAATTAAATATAAAAGTAAACCCTAGAAAGGAGAGAGAGAGAGAGAGAGAGAGAGAGAGAGAGAGAGAGAGAGAACTGTATACACATTACTAATGCATGGTAAAATTTCACTAGAATTCTAAAAGCCTTGCTGTTCATTTAGCACAGTTCATGATGACTGCCATTGTTAATTATGAAAGCCAAGCAAATGGCCGTGAATGAATTCTCCAGGGCCAGTTAACTAACCGGTGTGCATACAGACTTCAGAAGGAATGCCCCCAGATTTTACTCATTCACAATTGACAGTCTGCTTGTCTAAACTTATCCTTTACATTTAGAAAAATTTGTGGGTTCCCGTCTGCCTAGGGGATTTTTTTTATTACTTGTTTATGCAAACAGCATGTTGCATAAGAGCCTTGCTAGCTTTTTTTTTTTTTTAAATGATTTCGTAGTTTCCTGGTAACCATTCAGTCATCTCTTTCAACACCCTGACATGACATAAAGCTGAGAGCTGAACCACAGGTTCACCACACAGACACACTTGCCGTGAGCCTTTGCTAGGCGAGGTGCTCTAGAGCGGACTGAGCAAATCCACTCATGACCAAACAGAACCATTTTCTGGTGATACATGGCAAGAACTGCTGTGTGTTTCGAGATGCAAATATTGCCAGAGTCTTGCCGCCAGTGCTGGGGCTGGAGTTTGTGTTTGGGCTCCTGGGCAATGGCCTGGCCCTGTGGATTTTCTGTTTCCATCTCAAGTCCTGGAAATCCAGCCGGATTTTCCTGTTCAACTTGGCCGTGGCTGACTTTCTCCTGATCATCTGCTTGCCCTTCCTGATGGACAACTATGTCCAAAAATGGGACTGGAGGTTTGGAGACATCCCCTGCCGTCTAATGCTCTTCATGTTGGCCATGAACCGACAGGGCAGCATCATCTTCCTCACTGTGGTGGCTGTGGACAGGTACTTCCGGGTGGTCCATCCCCACCATTTCCTGAACAAGATCTCTAACCGGACGGCGATCATCATCTCTTTCTTCTTGTGGGGTCTCACCATTGGCCTGACAGTCCACCTCCTCTATACAAAAATGATGACCCGCAATGGCGATGCAAATCTGTGTAGCAGCTTCAGTATCTGTTACAGCTTCAGGTGGCATGATGCAATGTTCCTCTTGGAATTCTTCTTGCCTCTGGGCATCATCCTGTTCTGCTCAACCAGGATCATCTGGAGCCTACGTCAGAGACAAATGGACAGACACGCCAAGATCAAGAGGGCTATCAGCTTCATCATGGTGGTGGCTATTGTCTTCATCATCTGCTTCCTGCCCAGCGTGGCTGTGCGCATCCGCATCTTCTGGCTCCTGTATAAAAATAACGTGTGGAACTGTGAGATTTACTCCTCGGCGGACCTGGCCTTCTTCACCACGCTCAGCTTTACCTACATGAACAGCATGCTTGACCCAGTGGTTTACTATTTCTCCAGTCCATCTTTCCCCAACTTCTTCTCTACCTGTATCAACCGCTGCCTTCGGAAGAAATCTTTGAGTGAGGTGGATAATAACCGGAGTACAAGTGTGGAGCTCACAGGGGACCCCAGCACAGTCAGAAGTATTCCAGAGTCGTCGTTAATGGCTGACCCCGGTGATCCGTGCAGTCCCTCTTATCTATCTACAGCATCTCCTTAAGCCGCCATGCCAGAAAGGGAGGATGCCACTCAGGCCTAAGCTCTCTGGAGAGACAATTTGGCCGTTGCACAGAGTAACATCATGAGACTTGGCTCACACTTTCTTGGAACTTCCAGATTCAGAGAATCTGATTTAGAGAAAATGCCATGATGGAGTGAACGGCTTGGTTACAAGGTGCTGCCATGGAAATCTCAGAGGACCAGAAAGTAAAGTTTCCAGATAGTGGAAATGTCTTTGTCTCCCAAACCTGCAGGACTGAAGAGAACAGAGTTCTGCAGTGTTTGAGTCCTGGACACACCCACTCAAACCTACCGCTTTTTGGCTTCCTTCTCAGTCTGCTTGAAGCCTCAATGGTCTTTAAACCCCCAGGGTCTTCCCTTCCCTGTCTGTGCCCCAGTGGGGACAAAGAGAACCAAGAAGCTGCAGAGGATTTCTATCCAGGTGTCACTGAACAAGCCAGTAGGTCACTTAGTTCTTTGGAAACAATTCACCTTTCAGTCGGACTTCGGCAGAAATGGAGGAGGGTCAAACGCTTTGATTGTATTCGGAGTCTCCAACGGTGGTAAGGAAGAGACAGCATAGCCCCGGAGGGTCTGAACTAACAGTGTTGGAGGGGCTTAACCAATCAGCAAGAAATGCAGCCGGGCAGTTAAAAGGCTTTGGGGAAGACACATGCTTCCCTCCTCTGTTTGCTTTTGTTTTTAAAAGGGATTTTTTAAAAGTGTCCATGGTTAAAAGAGGGCAAATGAAATTCTTCCCGGGCTCATTTGCTTGTGTTTCTGTACTTACATCTCCCATTTTAATAAATTTCAACAGGAGACACAGTCTGCTGTGGCATCTGTCTGGGTTAGAGTTCACAGAAATGAGATTATTACTTAAGACCTATGTGGGTTATGAACTATATCCTAGCGGAAAAAATCCAACATGCTGCAAACTACAGAAGGGCGCAGACCTCTGTTGGGAGACAGCTAAGGGGATGGGTGGGGAAAAAAACCTACAGCTGTTGCATTTGGGAAGGCTGTATAGAAGTGTTTGCAATGAAACTTTCCCCTTTACGGTTTGGTGAGCATTGCTATTAATAGCTGTACATTAAAAAAAGAATCAGACCACAGTGGGATTTTTTTTTTTTCTCTGCCCCGAGGAAGAGGAAGGGAGAGCTTCCTATGGAATGGTTTCGGTTCCCAGTTCAGAGATGGAAAGGAGATGTACTGGTTCAGTCTGCCGTGGGTCCAAGTTTCTGTTGTGATTTCATTTCCAGTTTCTGTCCCTCCTTGATCCTTTGGCAAGATGAGGCTTAACTTTTTCCTCTTGAGTCGGTTGCAGATGATTTCTCTTCCCCGGGGTGGAAGGCAAGAAATAAAGGACAGATGGACAGTCTTGGGTTCAAGGGCTTGCTTGTAGTTTACTCTCCCGATTCCCTACAGCCCCTACAGGTAGGAACTTAGAAGCAAGGGTTGCCTTTAAGAAAATGGCAAACAGGAGCTCGGAGCTGAGCAGGGATTGCCCCAGCTCAGATTCGTGAGTCACAGAGAAGCCGGTGGTGAAACTCCCAGCTCTTTCATCTGGCTTTCGTGTACTGAACAACAACTGTGAGCCAGGCACTGCTCAATAAGCCAGGAGCAAGGTAGCTAGATGGTCTTCTTCTCATTGAACTCATATTCAAGACAGGGAGGCGGACAGTAATGAAGACATAAATTTGAAGTTAATGGTGCTGTGGAAACAGTCAAGCATGACGATGGGGTCAGGGGGAATGACTGGGGTGGGAATGTCTAGGAAGGCTTCCCAGAGGAAGTGACATTGAGGTGAGCTGGAATTAACAAGATGGAGCAAACTATAATAAAAAAAAAAAAAATGGGCTCAGGTGGTGAGTGTGTGCAAAGGTCCTGAGGTGACTGTGAATTTGATGGGTGTGAGTCAGTTTCCTGGGGGCTGCCCTAATAAAGAACCACAAAATGAGTGGCTTAAAACAATGCACATTTATTCTGTCAGTTTTTGGAGGACAGAAATCCAAAATCAAGGTGTTGGCTGGGTTTGGTTCCTTGCATCAGCTCTGTGGGAGAGTCAGCTCCATGCCTGTGATTAGAAGCAATCCCTCTGCTTCTTGGCTTGCAGAAACCATGCTCTAATCCCTGCTTGTTGAGATTCCAGGCATGTATGTGCCACCACACCCTATGTATGTAACACTAGGGATCAAATCCAGCCAGGGCTTCATATATGCAAGATAAGCACTGTACCCACTGAGGCTGTATATGCAAATATTGTGCTATTCTATACAAGAGATTTGTGCATCCTTGGATTTTGGCATCAAGGATGTCTTGAAATCCAGTGTATGAATGCATGTTTGTGTAGGATGCCAAGTGGAAAGGGCAGGTATAATACTTTTTTAAACTTGAAGTTTTTATGTATTACTGTTGTTGTGTATTTGATGCATGTATCGCAACACTGAGGACAGTCTTGTGGGGTCAGCTCTCTCCTCCACGGTAGTTCAGGTCCTAGGGATCAAGCTTAGCTCAGCTGGCAGCCAAGTGCTCCTCTGAGTCACTCCTCTGGCCCCCCGTTACCCCGGTTACAATAATTTATGTGTGTATTTTCTTTTATGCCCTCTAAATCTATCTTGTGGCTGCTTTCTTGACTTTGGGGGTGTGGCAGTTCTAGGGGCCGCTTATTCCAATTTCTCTGAACTTTGTAAAGAGAGACTTCCTTTTAGTTATTCCCAACAATCTCTTCCAAACATGGACAAATCACCCCCTAAAATTAGAACCAGAAACCATGTCCATTTCTGGTGTTAGGAACTCTCCTCTCTTCCAGATTTATTAGACTAGAAATCCCCCCTACCCTGCTAGGGGCCTTACTTAGTGTAGGGGGCTCTGAACAGCATCCAGTATTCTAATAACAACATATCCTTTCCTTTAACTGTGGCCTCAGTTTAATATTCAAAACATTTCCTGAATGTGGTCCGCTGTTATACCAGTTTCACTGGCTTCAGCTGTCCACAAAGATGACCTGTCCAGGGGTCTCTGGCCTCATCTTCTGCTCTTGACTTTGTTTCTGTAATCAGTGATTTAGCTAAGGAATCAGTTCTTCCAGAAACCTCAGATAGTGAAGGATTTGGAAAGTTGCAGAAATGCACCATTTATTAGTAACAAGGGATTTGGGTCATCTCCGACTTGCCCAATTATGGTTCAATTGGTGATACCTTCACATTGGAAGATATCACCAATATCTGTACCTGTAGAACAGGCTTGAGATCTACTCGGGAAGCTGAGATAAAAAGATGTTTTGAGCCTGGGAATTTGGGGCCAAGTTGATCAATACACAAGAAGAACTTGTCTCAAGACATCACATGCACAAAACGGGGCTAGGAAAATGGTTAGAAACCTGAGAAAGCTAGGTGTGCTGGTACACATCATTAATGTCAGCACTCAGGAGGCAGAGGCAGGCGAGTCTCTGAGTTTTGAGGCCAGCCTGGTCTGTATATCGAGTTCCAGGAAAGCTGGGGCTGTGCAGAGAAACCCTGTCTCTAAAACCAAACCAAATAAAACTAAAAACAAACCTAGGAAAGCTTAGCACTGCAGCACACATCTTGTAATCCTAGGGCTGGGACAGCAGAAACGTGAATTAGGGAGCTCCAGGCTCAATAAAGATTTTGTATCAAAAATAAGAAAGCTACTGAGGAAGGTTACCTTTTGTCAACTGCTGGCCTCAGCATGCACCAACACATGTACACTCACCCTTGCACACACACACACACACACACACACACACACACACACACCCCTACAAATTGGAATAAACAGTCCAAAAGTTTATGCTTATGTATTTTATTGTGTGTGCAAGCCCTGATGTGCATGTGTAGGTCAGAGGACAATTCAGAGTTCTCTCTTTCTACCAGGAAGGTTCCAGGGATCAAACCCAGGTCATCACACCTGGCAAGCAGTGTCCTTCCCCTGAGCCACCCCCGCTGTCCTGAAATAGACTTTTTGTTTTTTGTTGTTGGTGAGACAGGGTTTCTCTGTGTAACAGCCCTGGCTGTCCTAGAACTCTCTCTATAGACCAGGCTGGCCTTGAACTTAGAGATCCGCTGGCCCCTGGGATTAAAGGTGTGCACCACCTCTGGTCTCAGGCTTCGTGTGTGTGTGTGTGTGTGTGTGTGTGTGTGTGTGTGTGTGTGTGTGTGTGTGTGTGTGTGTGAAATTCTTTGGTGACTGAGTCTTGAGTCTGGTGCTGCTCATATTAAACAGGCAGACTTTCTGAGAAGAAATTACACTTATTTCTTGTTATAGTAATAGGAAAGGAGAGTTTGCTGTGCAATGCAAGGATCTTTATATACAAATAACTGCACTATATTCCTGCTGTGCAGCCCTGTCCTCCAGCTTGAGGGGACTGGGATGCTTGTGGAACTCACAAGAAAAAGACCAGTTCCAGACGGCCGTCTCTGGGGATCTTGATATAAACAGCAGACACCTGCTGTGGAGAGGAGACTCTTCAATGGAACTGCCTGCAGATTGTACTTGGAGCTCCAGAGATCATTTCTGTGGGTTGTCACCTACACTGGGGGGAGGGGGGCTTTGCAGTGATGCAGCTGCCTTTTATTCAGCCATGTTCCTAAGAGTGCTCTCAAGAAACACACGGTTCACAGAGCTGGACTTGAGCAGAATCAGAATTGTTGTTTGTCCAAAGTGTCTTACCTGAGGTAAGCGGACATTTCTTTAGGAAATTCATGCAACTTCAGATTAGGTGGCCCAAGAAATTAAAAGTAAAGAGAAAGAATGCTTAAGAGAAAATTAAGAATAGTAAATCAGGCAGAATGTGGGAGCAGGTGCATATATAGTTCTACAGTTGGAAGAATCAGGCAGAGGGTCATGAGTTCAAGATCTGCCTGAACTACACAGTGTGTCTGAGTGAGTCTCTATTCAAAGGAATATAAACCAGGCTTAGGCAGCAATGGGCCAGGACAGGGTCCTTTACCTCACCTTGAGCCGTGAATGAGACTCAATCTGTCAGTCAGATTTCCACACAGGAGAAACTATTGATTCCAGATCACTGTTAGAAAATATTATGAAGAGGCCAGTGAGATGGCTCAGCTCTTAAGGGCACAGGCTGCTCTTCTAGAAGTCTTGAGTTCAATTCCCAGAAGCCACATGGTGGCTCATCTGCTGCTTTCTTTTGGCATGTAGGCATACGTGTAGACAGAGTGCTCAAACCTAAAAATATATACAAATAAATAATTTTTTTAAAAAGAAAAAATTTAAAAAGGTTTGCTGTGCCAGCCCGATGGCCCGAGCTCAACCTCTAGAGCCCACATGGAAGAGCTGAATGTGGCGGCGGAGCATCTGTAATCCAACAGTCCTGCAGTGATGGGGAGGCAAGAAAGGTCATGGGTCAGTTAGCCTGGAGCAGGAAGCATGCCAGAACTGAGAGAGACTTCTTCAACACAGTGCAAGGAGGGAACTGACTCCCTAAGATTGTCTCTAAGCACTAAAGTGTTCCATCCCACCTACACACGTGCACACACACACTCTCACACCATAGGAAACAATAATTACCCTAAAAATTAAAAATATTACAAAGATAGTAGCACTGCCCAGGCACAGGGGAACAGGTGTGGTGTGTGTGTGTGTGTGTGTGTGTGTGTGTGTGCATTTTGGTTTGTACGCTAATTTATTTAGTTCACAAGATCCACCCTAATGGTTCAGGAGTACTAGTACTACCACTGAGCATCCTTCGTTTTGAGTTTTACATTTTCATCATGGGAGACTAGAGAGGAGATGCCTCTGCCCTGCCAACAGAGCTGGTCATAGCTTCAACTACTTCAAGTTCGGGTGCTGGGGGTCAGGATAGGTGCTGGGCATTGCTGGACAAGGTACTATAATCTGGAAGGGACACTGGCAGAGGAGGGTGGGCCGGTGACCCCTGAGCTATCCCTAGGATACAGGCTGGGTAGCGACAGAACACTAGGGAGGCCCCAGATACTAAAGGACACAACCAGCCTTGACCCACTGGGCCAGCATTCTTGGTGTCTCCCGGCCATCTGGGTTTCAGCTATAGCATAAATGGCATTTTAAAACTAGTCTGTACAAAGACATGCTCTTGGCAAGGTGTTCCTCAGGTCAGGTTTAAGGGAACTCTGCACTTCGCCAGCATGGCTGGGCTTTCAGCCAAGCCTGCCTTAATTCTCTGCAAAAATTCTGCCATGTCAGCCATGCTACAAAGCCGTCCTACCAATCACACTCACCAGTCTGCGGGAGCAATGTACATCCACCATGCCAATCCAAACCCATTCACCAGTGAGCTTCTAGATGTGTGGTCAAGAGCCCAGAGAAGACCTTCCTGGAGAATGAAGGTCTTTGTTGTATTATATATTGCTTAATAAACTTGGGGCAAAGAATGGATGGTTGGTAAAAAGCTTGCCATGAGGACCCAAGTTGGTTACAAGAACTCACCTAAAAAGATGGACATGGTGGCACCCACTTGTAATCACAGTGCTTGGGGGGGAGACATGCAGATTTGTGGGGCTTGCTGGCCAGCTAGACTTGTCTATGTGTCCAGCCCCAGGCCAGATGAGAGATCCTGACCCTGGACACACAGTGGGGAAATGGTTCAGCAGGTAAAGGCACTCACCACTGAGCTGGGAGACTCATGTTTAGACTCTAGAGCCTGTGTAATGGAAGGAGAGATCAGCTGCTACCAGTCAGCCTATGACCTGTACACGTTCTCAGTAGCATGCAATCCTCTCGTGTGCACATGCACGCACATACAGATACATAAATAAATGAAGGCAAAATTAAAAATAAAAAAAAAAGATTGATGGCTCCTGAGGAGTGACACCTGAGCTTGAACTCTGGCTTTCACATATGCATGCACACTCAATACATCAGCACCCACACATGTAACTACTCCCCTGCACACGAAAACAGACAGACAGATGGAAGGAAAGAAAGAAAGAAGGAAAGAAAGCTAATTAGTTCTGTCCCTTCCTTGTCTTCAATGACCAAAAGAACACGACTGTTTCATAACCAGTGCTGGATTCTCTTCGGGCCCAACTGTAACATTTGGCTGCACTCTGTTCCTTCAGGGAAAAGGGGCTGGTGCTGGGCACTGCAAACACCAGAGCCTGACCTAAGGTCTACAATCCCACGGCCCTGTGCGAAGAAAGGAAGGTCCTTCTGGGCTCTCAACAAATATTGATAGACACAGAGCCCTGACCACACCCAGACACGGGTTTACACTGGAAACAGCACCTGACATCCTCCAGGCAAGTCGGCAATGAAAAGAAAGCGGCTTCTTCTGTTGAGGCTATCAGGGTGAAAAGCACCTGGTTCCGTCTTGGCATTTGCGAAGTATGTGACACTTGGGTGATGGGGAAACTGTTTTGATGGCGAGACAGGAGAGAAATCTTACTCAGTATCACCATCATTTAATCACCCTGGGTCATCACAATGGAGATTTGCTTTCTGGTGTCTGGTGGGCCCTGTGTCCAGCTCAGAAATCTTTCCTCCTAGTTTGGCGATTTCCTATAATGATGGCATATAGGGAAGGTACGGTTTCCTGTTTCACAGAGAAGTCAACTGAGGCCTGCAGAGTTTGGTCCAAAGCCATACATTTGGTCAATGATAAACCAGGGGAGTAAACTCAGGCATCTCACTCCATGGGCTTTGTTTTCAAGCCTCTGAGTACATAGGAAACGAGAGATGGACAGACAGCTGAAAGCCTTGACCCACATGGGGGGGGGGTTATTATTTTTTTTTAGAACTTCCAAGGCTCTCAACCATTAGGGCCTCAGGCCCCTCCCA
This sequence comes from Sigmodon hispidus, assembly GCA_004025045.1. Taxonomy (NCBI): domain Eukaryota; kingdom Metazoa; phylum Chordata; class Mammalia; order Rodentia; family Cricetidae; genus Sigmodon; species Sigmodon hispidus. The sequence continues at coordinate 155,034 of PVIH01001749.1, read as the reverse complement.
GGATGCCTGGCACAGTGCCTAGAATTAGAGAATGTTCTAGAACAGCTGGTTTCCTTCTCCTGGCCTGGCACTTGGATGACCTTGCTCCTCCTTCTTAGTACACTCATTTGTTTTTCTTTTCTTTTTTTTTTTTAAAGATTTATTTATTTATTATGCATACAGTTTTTACAGAAGAGGGCACCAGACCTCATCATAGATGGTTGTGAGCCACCATGTGGTTTTGCTGGGAATTGAACTCAGGTCCTCTGGAAGAACAGTCAGTGCTCTTAACCTCTGAGCTATCTCTCCAGCCCCTGTTTTTCTTTTCTTAAAATGTTTCTTGACAGGCTGTAGTATCGTATGCCATTAATCCCAGCACTCTGGAAGCAGAGGCAGGCGGATCTCTGTGAGTCCGAGGCCAGCGTGGTCTACAGAGTAAGTTCCAGGCCTACACTACACAAAGAAACCCTGTGTAGAAAAATCATTTAAAAGAAATGTTTGTTTTTCCCTTGGGCTGGAGCGATGGCTCAGAGGTCAGAGGTGCAAATTACCCTTGCAGAGAGGGGCCTGAGCTGGGCTCCCAACTCCCACACACAGAGTGGCTCACAATCCTCTGGTGCCCCCTTCTGGCCTTCAAGAGAACATCTGGACTGGTGTGTACATACTTACACATAGACTCACACATTATCAAACGTAAAATAAACCCTTAGAAAATTGGGAATATCATGATGGCTCCGTGGTTTAAAGCACTTCTTGCTCTTACAGATACCCCAGCTTGATTCCCTGCACCCACATGGTGGCTCTCAACAACTTGTAACTCCAGTTTCAGGGGATCTGACACCCTCTTGTGATCTCGGTGGACTCCCAGGCATCCGTGTGGCGTACATATATACATGCTGGCAAACACTCATACACATAAAATAAATAAACTAAAAAAAACACCAACAAAATGGTTTGCAGCATCTGGTATCTTTAGTCTCAGAACTACAAAGCAGAGGCAGGTGGATGTCTGTGAGTTCAAGGCCAGCTTAGTCTACAGAGCAAGTTCCAGACCAAGAAGACCTAGTGAGACTTTGTGTCAATTATTTTCTCCATTT
>PVIH01001749.1:104084-153858 GCA_004025045.1 Sigmodon hispidus | reverse complement strand
ACTGAAGCCAGATCCTCAGCCCTGGCAGATTATCTGAGGTGCCATCTTGCTGGCCTCTCTCCTCTCCTTTCCTCCCTCCCTCCTCTGCCCTTCCTGCCTCCCCTTTCTCTTCCCTTCTTCCTCAGGCTGCTGCCATTTCACTATGTAGTTGAGGATGACTTTATACTTCTGATCCCTCACCTGCCTTCCAAGGGCAAGATCAGAGGCCTGAACCACCATACCCTGTCTATGCAGTTTAGGGGACTGAGCCCACGGTCTCCAGCATGCTACCCAAGTGCTTTACAAACAGGGTTTTACCATGTAGCTCAGGTTAGTCTGGAACTTATATCACATTTCTTACAATTTATTTACATATTTTTTAAATATTTATTATGTGTACAGTATACAGAAGAGGGTACCAGATCTCACTATAGATGGTTGTGAGCCACCATGTGGTTGCTGGGAATTGAACTCAGGTCCTCTGGAAGAACAGTCAGTGCTCCTAACCGCTGAGCCATCTCTCCAGTCCCCAGGATTGTGTTTTGTTAGACCTTTCCCTGACCTCTGGATGGCCATGTTTTCCTGGGGTCTCACAGGGTTTTCCCTGGGTATGTCCATGTCCTATAGGTCACCAGTTAGTTGGTGAGCAGGATTCACTAACACCTTCATTTTGCCTTGCTCACCTATTTGAAAGCCCTACTTCAAATGTAATCACATGCCCAGATAGTCTTTTGTAATTTCATAGTTACAAGAATGTTATACAGTGTGCTTGCCTAACATGTATAGCAATGAATAAATAGAGAAACATTGAATAAAAACTATTAGTGTATACATTTCTGAGATTAGCCTTTTTGTGATATGTTAAATACATCACCATATATGTGTGATATTTCCTACATTTATGAATATGTACATACACAAATAGAATGACAAAAAGATATATGGCATGGTGGCACATGTCTGTGATCCCAGCAGCCAAGAGGCTGAGGAGTAAGAGATATGATATAGGGGCTGGAGAGATGGCTCAGAAATTAAGAGCACTGACTGTTCTTCCAGAGGTCCTGAGTTCAATTCCCAGCAACCACATGGTGGCTCACAACCATCTATAGTGAGATCTGGTGCCCTCTTCTGTATACTGTATACATAATAAATATTAAAAAAATATGTAAATAAATTGTAAAAAATGTGATATAAGTTCCAGACTAGCCTGAGCTACATGGTAAAACCCTGTTTGTAAAGTACTTGAGTAGCATGCTGGAGACCGTGGGTTCAATCCCCTAAACTGCATAGACAGGGTATGGTGGTTCAGGCCTCTGATCTTGCCCTTGGAAGGCAGGTGAGGGATCAGAAGTATAAAGTCATCCTCAACTACATAGTGAAATAGCAGCAGCCTGGAGGAAGAAGGGGAACAGAAACCGCATGATTTCTTACCTTTCTTCCTCCAAGATTACACAGGAGTGTTTTGCTCACTCCTTACACAGTTATACATGCAGGCAAAACACCAGTTCACATGAAATAAAAAATAAATATTTTTTTTAAAAAAAAAACACAACCCTGATGAGGTGGGAAACATCTATAATCCCAGCATTGTGGAGATGGAGGAAGAAGGAATTGGAACTGAAGGTCATCCTAGGCTACATAGTACACACACACATACACACACACACACACACACACACACACACACAAACACACACACACACACAAATTAATTGAAAATAAATCTTTGGGCTGGGTATGGTGTCTCATTCCTTTAATTCTAACTCTCAAGAGACAAAAGTGAGAAGATCTCTGGGTGTTTAAGGCTAGTCAGGTGATGTTGTGAAGCTCCAGAACAGCCAGGACTACAGGAAGAAACCCCGTCCCAAACAAAACAAAAACAAATAAAATAAGTCTTAAAAAACAAAAACCAGAAACCAAGGCTAATGTTATGGCATGCTGATAGAGTGCTTGCCAAACATGCTCAAAGCTCTGGGTTTGATTCCTGGCAGCACACAAATGGGATGGCAGCATAACACTTACAATCTGAGTCTCCAGAAGGGAAAAGTGGAGCACAAGGCCATCCTCAGCTGTATAGCCAGTTTGAGGATAGCCTGGGCTACATGATACTCTGCCTTAAAAAATGTTTAAAACAGACAAACAAAAAGACCCAACCCAGCATCCACATGGTGGGTAGATAGATAGGAATGGGGACTGGAAAAGCAGTTAGGAGCACTTGTTGCTGTTGCAGACCTGAGTTCAGTGCCCAGCACCCACATGGTGGCTCACAACCCCCACTAACTTGTTTCTCTATGTATGTAGATGTATATAGATGTATCTAGCTATCTACCTACTTGTTTCCTTGGAGGCTCCACCTCAGCCTCCCCTCCTTCCTCTTTAAACCTGTCCTTCAGAAAGCCCACCAAGTAATGGCTCCTCCCCCATGGTATTTAAGCTTTACTTCATAGACCTGCTGCATGATTTCTTATCTTTTCTTCCTCCAAGATTACACAGGAGTGTTTTTCTCAGATTAAACATGGTCTTATTAATTTGGCTTTGGGGGAGAAACTTATTACCAGGGATTCAAAATACTTGTCACTACCTACATAACTATATACCTATCCAACCATTCATCTACCCATCTACCCACCCATTCATCAATCCACCCACCCATCCATCCATCTATCCATCTACCCATCCATCTATCCACCCATCCATCCATTCATCTACCCATCCATTCACCCATTCATCCATTCATCTACCCATCCATCCATCCACCCATCCATCTATCCATCTATACCCATCCACCCATCCATCTACCCATCCACCCATCCATCTATCCACCCATCTATCTACCCATCCACTCATCCATCTATCCACCCATCCATCTACCCATCCACCCATCCATCCATCTATCCACCCATCCATCCATCCACTCATCCATCCATCTATCTGGAACAGCTTTGCTATAGAGCATAGACTGGCCTCAAACTTCCAGCCATCTTCCTGCCTCTGCCTCCAGGATGCTGTCTGGGATGGTAAGTATGAACCACCATTCTGAGCCCTACCTTGCCTTTATGCTACTGTAATCAATATTGACAGAAACAACCCTGGAGGGGAGAGATTTGTCTTAACTTATGACTTGAAAGAGCTTCATTTATCATGGTGAAACATGTCGGTTCATCGATATGGCGGTGGTGGTGGCAGTGGTGGTGGCGGCAGTGGAGACAATGGTGGGTATCAGGAAGCAGAGGGTCAGGCAGGAAGAGGGCAGACTGACTTCTGCTAACAGGTCCAAACCTCCTAAAGGTGTCACAGTGTCCCAAAGGAGTGTTGCCATCTGGGGGCAAAGCACTAAATCCTTGAGCCAGTGGGATACAGTTCAGATTCAAGCTACCACATTCTGAGTCATGAAAAGGTAAATGTCCATTGCTGAAGCTACCTAGACTGGACAGTTCTGCCCTGGAAGCCCTGGCTGACTGAGATGACATCTGTTTATCAGCCTTGTCTGGAAACTGCCCAGTAGTCCAAAGAGGAACACCATATGTGTTTGTTTAAAAAGCAATTTATCAGCTATAACCTTAAATAGAATTTGACAAAAGGCCCTTGCACTACAGAGAAATTCAACATTAGAGAAAGCAGAATGACATTAGGAACACATTGACTTCTCATAAGCAAATACATCCCAACTGCTTCCTCTGTCTCCCCATCTACTTTGTTTGATCATGGAAATCAATCACAAAAATCATTTAAAATACAACTTCTAAAACAAACTGACAAACAAAAAGCACTTTCCGACGAGTCCTCCAGGACTAGAAAGATGGTTCCATGGATGACAGTACTTGCTGCCATGCCTGAGCTGGATCCCTAGATTGTGGTAGAAGAAGAGAATGGATCTCGGACCTCCAAACTCAAACACACTCAAGTTAATAGTTACTTTGTTTGCTTGTGTTTGGATGTAGATTTTCTCTGTATAGCCTTGGCTGTTCTAGAACTCACTCCGTCAAAGCTGGCCTCAAACTCAGAGATCTGCCTGCTTCTGCCTCCCAAATGCTGAGACTAAAGATATGTGCCACCACCTCCTGGCCAAATAAATGTCTTTTAAGTTAATAATAATAATAATAATAATAATAATAATAATAAATAGTCAGGTGGTGGAGACACACACCTTTAATCCCAGCACTAAAGAGACAAAGGCAGGTAAAATTTGATAGCCTGGGCTACATATTGAATTCAGAAGAGTTAGGGCAACACAGAGAGACTCTATCTCAATAAATAAGTAAACAAACAATTAACTATACAATAAAAAGAAAGTACAATTAGGAAAGGAGAATCTAGAGAACAAAATGTGCTCATACTGCGACCGAGCGTCCTCTATTTGGTTTTCAAATTTTTCTCAGTTATCCAATCAAGAAGAAAACAGAAGAACCGGACATGGTGGCACGTGGCTTTAGTCCCAGCACTCTGGAAACAGAGCCAATCAGATCTTTGCGAGATTGAGACTGGCTTGGTCTAGAAAGTGAATTCTGGGGGCTGGAGAGATGGCTCAGCAGTTAGAGGACCCGGGTTCGATTCCCAGCACCCACATGGCAGCTAACAACTGTCTGTAGTTCCAGTTCCAGGCAAACACCAAGGCAAATAAATAAATAAAGTCTTTAAAAAAATAAAAAAATAAAAAAAAAGAAAGAAAGTGAGTTCTAGGACGGCTAAGGTTACAAAGAGACTTTGTCTTGAAAAACCAAACCAAAACCAAAACCAAACAAACCAAAAAAAGGAAGAAGTAGAAGATAAAAAAGGATGCTCAGGAATTTGGCTGTAGGCCCCAGGAGTTGAAAAGTACTTTCTATTGAAAGTACTTAAAAAAAAAAAAAAAAAAAAGACTGATCTAGGCACCAGGAACCTAAAAAGGAAACTCCACAAGGTTGGGTGTGGTGGCTGAAAACTGTGATCCCAGCACCTGTCTGGGCTACTCAGGAAGACCCTCTCTCAGTAAATCAAAAGGAAAACTCAAGAAAAGAAGAGGGGGCCTGGAGAGATGGCTCAGTGGTTAAGAGCATCGACTGTGCTCTTCCAGAAGTCCTGAGTTCAATTCCCAGCAACCACATGGTGGCTCACAGCTGTTTGTAACTCCAGTTCCAGGAGAACCTGTCACCCATGGCAAAACACCAATGCACATAAAATAAAGTTAAATTTAAAAAATAGGGCTGGAGAGATGGCTCAGAGGTTAAGAGCACTGACTGCTCTTCCGGAAGTCTTGAGTTCAATTCCCAGCAACTGCATGGTGGCTCACAACCATCTATGATGACATCTGGTACCCTCTTCTGTATACTATATACATAATAAATAAATCTTTAAAAAAATTAAAAATAAAGAACCAGTGTTCAAGACACATGTGCTCCATATACTTAATAGGTTCATATCAGACTTTTGTAAAAGAGAAGAATTTCAAATACTCTATCAGGAAAACTGGAAAATACCATTCCCTTAGCCAAGCCCCAGAGAGAAGGATGGGGGGTAGATATCTTTCACCGCCCATCACAGAATGTGGGGGGACAGAAAGAGGGTGCTTTCTTTTTTTTTAATATTTTATTATTTCATGTGCACTGGTGTTTTGCTTGCATGCCTGTGAGGGTGCCAGATCTTGAAGTTAGAGATAGTTGTTAGCTGCCATGTGGGTGCTAGGAATTGAACCTGGGTCCTCTAGAAGAGCAGTCAATGTTCTTAACCACTGAGCCATCTCTTTAGCCCCAAGAGGGTGGTTCCTAGCCCCCTGGAATTGAGCCTAATTGAATGAAGCCTTTCTTCCTTAAGCTTTTTGGTCATGGTGTCTTATGGCAAGAAAAAAAGTGCAAGATGCACAAACTGATGATTCCTATTTGTCTTCAGGGCTTCGGTCCATGACATCACCGAGCAGCTCAGTTCTCAGCAGTGGGAGTGTGTGATGGAAGCTATTCACATCACAGTGGACCAAGAACTTGACTGGGGCCAGTGGCCAGGGGTAGCCATCAAAGGCCTGCTCCCTGCTGGGGTTCACCTAAGCTTCCCAGCTCCACCAGCTGAGGAGGAAACATTCAAAATGGGAAACTGTGGGGGACATTTCAGGTTCAAATCACAACAGTGTCCAAAGAGAATTGGAGAAAATCCACAGAGTTGGTGTGAAAACCACCCTGAACATATAAGAAACTATGAACTTATAGGAAACAGACCAAGGAGGTCAGACAATGGTGCTAACCAGCATAGGAAATAATCATATACTTCTGGTTTTTCCAAAAGGGAGGTTTCTCACAAAAGACGTGAGAGAGACTTTGTACTCAAGCCTGGGAACTCAGAGGCCACGAAGGAGAAGATGGACATATTTGACTGCATAAACATTCAACTGTTTTGTGTGACAAAGGAAACCATAAATAAAACCAATTCAAATGGTGGAGCTGAAAAAATATTTGCAATATAAATAACAGCGACTAACATCTGCTGGATGTTATCATGTGCCAGACGACAGCCTGTTGACTCCACATGCATTCTGCATTTGCCACCAGCAACGCTTCAATCATGCTGATGATGGCGATGGTTATTCCACAGATGAAGAAACTGAGGCTTGACAAGGTCAAATAAATTGCTGGGGTCACATGGGCAGGCAGGGCAGAATCAAGATGTGACCCCTGGCAGCACTCTCTGTCACCATCTGATGGAAGCCAAGGGCCAAACAGTACACTGTTTAAAGAACTTTTACATAGTGACCTGACCAAGCCAAGTCACACACAAATGGACTGTTTACAAAGGAGCAAACCCAAATGGCTAATGGACTTAGAAAAAGAAACTCATATTCAATGGTAGTCAGGAAAACACACGAGGGGCTGGAGGGATGGCTCCAGGAATAGGAGCTCTTGTTCTTGTGGAGGACCTGAGTTTGGCTACCAGCATCCAAGTGGGTCACTTCACAACCACCTGTAACTCCAGCTCCAGGGGATCTGACAGCCCAACACAAATGAAAATAAATTTAACAAACAAAAAGAAAAGAAGCAAGAATGAATTTTTGTGTGCATGGGACTGAGAAGGACAAGAAAAAGAAATGGCGTGAATTGCTGGCAGAAATGTGGAGCAAAGGGTATTCTCATACACTCTGTGGCCATTGGGGAAAGCAATGTGTTAAAGGCTATTAAATTGAAACTAAATGTCCCCTTTGACATGCTAATCCCATTCCTGGGAAGCTGTCCCAAAGAAATAAAAAGAGCAGTATCCAAGTATTTTTTTTAAAAAAGATGGTTATGGGAGGTCCCCCCTACCCTCCCAAGACAGGGTTTCTCTGTGTAGCCCTGGCTGTCCTAGAACTAGCTCTGTAGATCAAGCTGGCCTTGAACTCAGAGAGATCTGACTGCCTCTGCCTCCAGGATGTTGGTATTAAAGGTGTGCACCACCACTGCCCAGCTGGGAGGTCTTTTTTAGCTGTGGATGGGATCAGAAAACTGACCACAGAGTAAACACCCATCCAAAGAAGTCGAGAAATGACTGAATGAGTTATGCTATGTCCTTCCGTTAGGGTATTTGAAGAATAATGACCATCTCTGATTTAAAGTATTTCCACAAACTATTGTGAAGCATTAAAAACCATGGTTCTTAAAAAAATGCATGTTGCCTCCTGTTTTTCTAAGACAAGGGGAAAAATATTAGTGGAAGACTTTGGATTAACCCAGAGAAACATAAAGAACACACACGGGTTGTTGATGAAGTTGAGGGACTCATGTAAGAAGTAAGGGGCTGGGGCTGGAGAGATGGCTCAGTGGTTAAGAGCACTGTCTGCTCTTCCAGAGGACCCGGGTTCAGTTCCCAGCACCCACATGGCAGCTCACAACTGTCTGTAGTTCCAGTTCCAGGCAAACACCAAGGCAAATAAATAAATAAATAAATAAAGTTTAAAAAAAAAAAAAAAAGTAAGGGGCTGAAGAGACAAGTGACGAAATATGTCCCACATGCCAAACCTCTCTTCTGCTTGCTTTTTCATAAATAACATCGTTCTGAAACATGGCTGTTCATAGAGCTGGTGACGGGGGTCAGACTAGTGCACCAGCCATAGTGTAAAATGCAAAAAGTCCTCAATATGCTTCACGATTGTCTCTTCCCCGTTGAGAGGGTGTGCCTTCCTATAGTTTGCAATCAGAGATGTCTTTCCTCCCACCTGTATCTAGGCTCTATCGAGTCATTATAGTGCTTTCACAATATAAAACAGGGCTGAGTATGAGACAGAGATGCTGTGACCCATAAGCCTCAAATACTTACAGTACATATAACATCTGCACAACTAGCCGACAAAGTGGCACACACTTTTAATCCCAGCACGTGGGAGGCAGAGGCAGGCAGATCTCTGTGAGTTCAAGGCTACCCTGTGATCACATAGAGAAGCCCTGTCCAAAATGAAAAAGTTATTTGTTGCTAATTAGATACGGGCCTGCACACACACACACACACACGCGCACACACACACACACACACACACACACAGACACACACAGACACACACACACACACACACACCAGGGCCAAAGAAAAAGTAGGTCTTAGATTCCAGAGGGGAGGTGGGAATCAGAGCCACTGGCTGGACCCATGCCCTAAGGGAAGCAAGAGGTCTTGCTCCTCAGGCTCGCTATTTACCACGACTCTCGTTCCCACACTTTCCTCAATCATACAAATGTTTACAAGATAAACATAAAAGAACAAAGAGAGCTACACAATCCCCAAAGAGAGGCTGACACAGTGATAACCTGGGATGAAATGCATATTACTGTGGGATAGAGGCCGTGATGGCTGGCACTGAATCTGTCTGTCAAAGTCATCACTTTTTTGATCCCCTCCTCCAAGCAACTGTGCCCTTTGGAGGTGACTGGATCCCAACCAAGCTATAGAGTGGGATGTGATTAGCTTTGGACAGTTGCCTGAACAATGCTGTGGACATGGAGGTGTGACAATCAGGGCTGCTTTGCGGAGTTCCCTGATTTTCTAAAGGGCTTCTTCTGGGATCCAAGGATGTAGCTCAGTTCATTGAGTGTCTGCCTAACATGCATGGAGCCCTGGGTTGAGTTATGAGCATTATATAAAACATGGTGGCACATGCCATAATCCCAGCATTTGGAAGGTGGCGGCAGAACAGTTACAAGTTCAAGGCCATCCTCAGCTACATAGTGTGTTAGAGGCTAGCCTGGGCTACATGATACCCTGTTTCAGGAGTTTTGAATTTGGCAACTACTCAGAGACTCAATCATGGCATTCTAATGTGATCCAGCAGTTCCTATCCTAAGTAAATGCCTGAAGAATTTAAACAGATCACCCAAAGAATTAAAAATAGGTTGCAATATATGTACAGATGTATAGGACAGTGACTGATATAATCGAAGCTGAACCAGGGTGTGCTGGATAAGACCTGGCTCTTGCTGTGTTGATACTTGAAGTATCCTGAAATTGTGTCTTCTTTCCTTTCTCAGCACCCTCTCCACCATCTGGAGAATGGACCAGTGATCCCACAGAAATCTTCCCAGGTCTGGCACTCCAGGATTCCAAAGTCAGAGAGAGTTTTACCACCCTAAGAAAGCAAAATGTTTAAAATGTTTCTATAGGGCTGTAGAGATGGCTCAGAGGTTAAGAGCACTGACTGTTCTTCCAGAGGACCTGAGTTCAATTCCCAGCAACCACATAGTGGCTCACAACCATCTATGATGACATCTGGTGCCCTCTTCTGTATACTGTATACAGTATACATACATAAATAAATAAATCTAAAAAAAGTTTCTATAAATGTGTATATGTCAGACATCTGGATCCTAAGATTCTCCCTTCTCATTTCAGTGCCCACAAAAGCCTCCAGGCTTCAGTGTCCCCCAAGCATACATCAGCTGTAGGTGCTGGGAACCAAACTCTTATATTTATGGTTGTGAGACAAGCCTTTAAAGACTGAGCTATCTCTCCAGCCCTACAACCCACCAGGTTGCCTAAGGAGAGGTGAACCAGCCCAGGTTGGAAATGGAGCAGGTCAAAACTCCCTTGCTGATCAGTAGTGGGATCGTGCCTGTGAATAGCCCCTGCACTCCAGCCTGGGCTGGCCTTGAACTTGTGATTCTCATGCCTCTGCCTCTTCAGCAAATCCTACTGGCATGTGCCACCACCACCGGCTTTCCCTGTGCTAGGATTAAAGGCATGTGCCGTGGAAACCCAGCTGTTTGGCCTTGTACTCACAGAGATCCAGAACTCCTGGAGCTTTCTCTGTCTAGTTTTTGACTGTGGATATCTTGATATTCCAGATTTTATTAAATATGTAACATATCACCACCACACAGGTGTGCATATAAAATGCAGAGACCCAGTGCAAAGGGAAGAAGTCAGATGCAAAAGGCCCAATACTGCATGAGCTCATTCATATAAGGTGTGCAGAAGATACAAATCTAGGAACAGAATGAAGAGACAGAAGCCATGAACCTCAGGGGTTGGGAGGATGGGGACAGTTTAATGGTTACTGAATGTCTCTTGAGGATAATGGAAAGGTTTTTAAGCTTGGCAGAGATAATGGGTACAGAGCACAGAAGAAAGTATTAAAGACCACTGACATTCACCTATTAAAGTGGGTAGTTATACAGTATGTTAGTTTTATGTCAACAATAATGATGGTGATAATAAGTAGAAATTCCTACAAAGATATAGTTTGTACAGCAGACAAAAATCTTTTTACACTGTTTATTTTTATTATTTCTACTTATATGTATGCACATATGTGTAGGTGTGCAAAGGCACCATAGGGTATATGGGGGTCAGATGCTGACTCTCAGGAGTCTGCTGTCACCTTATACCACGTGGGTTCCAGGGATCAAACTCCAGTCTGCAGGTTCTCACCTCCTTGGCCTGACCAAGCCAAATATATCTTCTCCTGCTTGCAGGCATGTGTGCATGCCAGAAGAGTGCATCAATTCTCACCATTACAGGTGACTGGGAACCACCATGTGGTTGCTGGGAATTGAACTCAGGACCTCTGGAAGAGCAGTCAGTGCTCTTAACCTCTGAGCCATCTCTCCAGCCATGAACTTGTCTTGTGTGTGTGTCTGTGTGTGTGTATGTGACAGGGTTTCTCTGTGTAGCCCTGGCTGTCTTGGAACTAGCTCTGTAGAGCAGGCTGGCCTGGAACTCAGAGATCCATCTGCCTCTACCTTCCAAGCATTGGGGTTAAAGGTGTGCACCATCACACCTCAGCCTTTTTTGTATCTTAAAGTGACAAATGCAGGACAAAGCAGGACACTAAATGATGGCAGAGATAAATGCAAAGCAAACAACAAAATATCACAAACCAACACGACAATAATCAAAAGAACCTAAGTTTTTACTGCTGGGGGTGTAACTCAGTGGTGAAATCCTTGAGTTACCTGTATGATGTCCTAGGTTCAATTCCCAGTACCAGAAAAAAAAAAACAAAAAAAAAAAACAGGTTCTATACTTAATGGCCTGTTCCAGAACTCTTGATTACACAGGATCACAGGTGCTGTCTTTGCATGCAGCCATTTCTACTTGAATATCTAGCATGTGCAGTCAAATTATTAGAATAAACAAAGCAAAATCACTTCCTGGCCAAGAGAATAGAATAGAATCTCTGGCCTCAGGTGGAGACTTAACGTTCCTTTTGGATTTTGTTGGTCACTTAGTCAGTAATCACACTAGGAAGGTGGCCTTACCTTATGCTTTGTTTAAGAAATGTACAGTAGGGGCTGGAGAGATGGCTCAGAGGTTAAGAGCATTGGCTGCTCCACAACTGTCTATAACCCAGGTTCCAGGGAATTCAACACTGTCACACAGACCTACAATACACAAAAAATAAAGAAAGTACTTTAAAAAAGAGAGTGATGCACAGTAAACCAGGTGTGGTGGTGTATATCTTTAAACACAGTGCTTAGGAAGCAGAGGCAGGTGGATCTCTCAGAGTTCAAGGCCAGCCTGATCTATAGAGTGAGTTCTAGAACAGCTAGAGCTACACAGAGAAACCTTGAAAAACCTAAAAGGTGTGTGTGTGTGTGTGTATGTGTGTGTGTGTGTGTATGTGTGTGTGTGTGTGTGTGTGTGTGTGTATGTGTGTGTGTGTATGTCCAGAAGCAGCTTTCCAAATAATTGACTCAGAGGTTTAATAGTATAGTAAATGCTAGGCCAGTAGCTCAAGCATATTACTCTTTTAAAAAAAAAAAAATTATTATTTATTTATTTATTTATTTATTTGCCTTGGTGTTTGCCTGGAACTGGAACTACAGACAGTTGTTAGCTGCCATGTGGGTGCTGGGAATCGAACCCGGGTCCTCTGGAAGAGCAGACAGTGCTCTTAACCGCTGAGCCATCTCTCCAGCCCCTAACCCATAATTCTTATCTATATTTAGCCACATAGCTTGGTACCTTTTCTCAGTTCAGCATTCTCATCTTGCTTCCTCTGCATCTGGATGGCAATTTCCTGTCTGCCTTTCCTCTTTCCAGAATTTTCCTACTCTGGTCACCCCGCCTATACTTGTTGCCTGGTTATTGGCCAATCATTGTTTTATTAAACCAGTATCAGTGACAAATCTTTACAGTGTACAAGAACATTATCCCACAATATAACCATTTTATGAGATACTATAGTAAATTATGGGCTGCAGCCACATGGGGTCTTCCCACTTCTCTGAATTATGCAGAAAAATGTAACTTCTCCAAGTCTGCTTTCCTTAATACCAAGAGGAAACCCTGATTTCCCCTGTATATTCATTAAGCCCTCTCCCCAGATTCCACCAGCAAAAGATACCCTTTACAATACCACAGCTTCCGAAACAGAAGACCAAGAGTGGTTTTATATAAAGAGGAGCAAGACTCAAAGGTGGCCCATCTTCACTGTCCTCTCTTACCTAGTGACTCTCCTTGCAGAAAAAAAAAAAAAAAGACAGCCCTGTGCGTGGTTACAACTTATGTATAAGAAATATAGCTTTTCAGCATAGAGGCCTCAACAATGGTATTTACAACAGTCCCATCTGGGATTGTTCTCTGCCTTTAGTCCCAAGCAATAAGCAGGATACATAGTGAGGCCCTGTCCACAATTTTTGTTTTTACAGATTCCTAGATTTATTTTTCAAGGGTAGGGAAGCAATGTGTGTGTGTGTGTGTGTGTGTGGTGTGTGTGTGTGTGCATGTGTGAGACAGAGAAAGAGAGAAAGAGAGAGCTAGACAGAGACAGAGAGACAGAGAATAAGAACAAGAGAGAAAGTCTTGAGAAGACCCAGGTCCCAGGTCCTATCCTTCTGGTTATCTCTGGTTAGTCTTAGTGTTTCAGAAAACAGGATGAACTAGCTTTGGGTGTGATGTCTGAATAATCACAGAATTGCCAACTCTTGAGTGTACAGGTGAGGCAGGATCTCTAGCCATACCCTTGGTGTTTGTCTGTGTGGTTTCTGACTTTGCAATTCCACTCCCAGATATAACCCAGACCTCTAGAAAGCTCACTCTTCCTGTATGGTTTTGCAGAGAGGTGAGCATGTCCCTGTTCAAAGTCAACCTAGTTTCTTTCTTTCTTTTTTTAAAGATTTATATATTTATTACATTATACAGAAAAGGACACCAGATGTCATCACAAATGGTTGTGAGCCACCATGTGGTTGCTGGGAATTGAACTCAGGTCCTCTGGAAGAACAACCAGTGTGCTTAACCTCTGAGCCATCTCTCCAGCTCCAATCAGCCTAGTTTCTATGGAGGATCAAAGGCCGGGTCTCAGGCATACTAGGTAATGTTCTGCCTCAGAAACACATCCCCAGCCCTCAGGGTCTTTCTGTATCTCTAGGGTGTGACTAGGAGTGTGGAGAAAAATGAGCAATTCTTCCCACAGCCCCACCTTGCTCACACTCACACTTCCAAAGTTCTGGAACATTCTGGCAGAGCTCCCTAAAAAGCTCCTACTACTCTGCATGGGAAAAAGCTTTATGAGAAGGGAATCTGGCCAGGCTTCGGAACAGGTGTGTGAAGGCTGATCTGGGAGTTCATGCCTGTAAGTGCTGTCGGACTGGATCTTCCTATCTTTCTTAGCGCTGACACCCAAGGCATTGCACAACACATCAACATTGAAAAGAAGCGTCCGAGTCGCCTACAGTAAAATCTGCTTGTACAGCTGATGGATTAAGAGAAACAGATCATCTGCCAAAGCTCACCAGGCTTTTCTACTGAAGGGTTAACACCTTAGAAACCCGGGAGGACTGAGAAACTCCAGTCAGGAAGGCTAGAATGCTGGTGACAGCTTCTGCAGGAAACCCCTGACCAACACCACATCCTCCCATGGCCATTTACAACCTTGATACTGCAGGGAAAAACATCTGTATGGAATTTTCCATTCCAAAGTTCTCTTTCTGCCCCAAGCTCCCTTTACCTGGGTGCACAGTGTCCACTCTCAAGACAGACCGTAGCCCTTCATGGTTCTGATTAAAGAATGATCTGCTTCTGAAGAGGTCCGTCCCCTCTTTGACTTTCACGTCCCCTCGGCAATCCAGATGATTTAGCAACTCCTTTATAATGGTTTTGAAATTGCAGAAAATTAGCCATGATGGTGATTCATCAAAATTTATCCCTCTGAGAAGTTTGTGTGTGTGTGTCTGTGTGTGTGTATGTGTGTGTGTATGTGTGTATGTGTGTGTGCGTATGTGTGTGTGTGTATGTGTGTTGGATGTATGTCACTGTATTTGTGCCTATGGAGGTCAGAAGAGAGCACTAGGTCCTGTCTGGCATGTGAGCTGATGGACACTGGGAACTGAACTCTGGTTCTCCAACTACCTAACGCTGTGACCCTTTAATAATTTCTCATGTTGTGGTAACCCCCAACCATAAGGTTATTTCATTGCTACTTCATAACTGTAATTTTGCTATTGTTATGAATCCTAATATAAATATCTGATATGCAGGATATCTGTTACACAACCCCAAAGGGGTCAAGACCCACAGGCTGAGAATCGATGCTCTAGGAGGAAGCAAGCACATGGTCTGCTCTTCAGCTGTCTTCTGAGAACTTTCGGAAAGGATGCTCCTATCTGTTTCTGCATTTTGGGCTCTCTCTTTTTTTTTTTCTTCTAGCTGGGAATTTCTGTGTTCAAAGGGTCTTGTCGATGCTATGCAGAGGTGGACTGTTTATTTAGAGTCTTGAATCGCCTGGAATGCAAAACATTTCCAAAACAATGGGCAAGTGAGCTAAAATAAAAAGAAAAAACAAAATCCCGCTGACTTTGGGACAGCTGCCAGCATCAGGCTGAGTTAAATCAGGTAAACTGCTGGGGGCTGGGTAGATGGTCTTGTGCCATGTTTGTGAGCACGTGTGCATGTGAAGGCAGAGGTCAACACTGGGTGTCTTTAGTTCTTTTATCTATTTATCTTTTGTTATGCCCAAAGTCACGACCCTGGAGAGACCACCGGAGACAAGGAGGTACCGGAATGCAATAGCAAGGTTTATTGATGTAAATACAAGTCATGGCAGGGACCCAGTCCAGCTCTTGCCATAGCAAGATCAGGAGGGGCTCCTGAGGGGAGCTTAACAGCCACTTTTAAAGGAAAAAAAACACAATTTGGGGTTACTCTAGTTCAAGGTTGTGTGTTGACAGCTAATCTGGGGAATTTCTCCTTGAATCTAGGCCCAGGAATGATGGTGGTGTATTTTGACTAGGGCATTTGGTGGTCAGATAGCAGGGTCAGGGTGGTATGGATTCTGCAGTTGGAACTGAGGTCATGCTGCCCCTCTGTGAACAGCAGTTTCTAGCTATGGTCTCTGGGAACTGGGTGAGGGAATCTTTCTCAGGTCTCTGTCTGCTTTAGTTCTGCATAGTTCTTTAAAATGGAAGACTCCTTTTAGTCCTGGACCCCACCTGGATCATCCATGTGTCCGGCTCATTCTCGACTAGAATTGGGCAAGCTCCTGCCAGGAATGTGGAGCTGAACTCTATTTTATCTCCATGGCTACTAGAATACAAAATGGCATTTCTTGAGCTAAGCTTACTCTCTTCACTTTTATTTATTCATTTAGTGTGTGTGTGGTTGTGTGTGTGTGGTTGTGTGTGTGGTTGTGTGTGTGTGTGGTTGTGTGTGTTTGTGTGTGTGTGTGGTTGTGTGTGTGTGTGGTTTTGTGTGTGTGTGTGTGGTTGTGTGTGTGTGGTTGTGTGTGTGTGTGTGTAGTTGTGTGTATGTTACAGCACAAGTGTGGAAGTCAGAGGACACCTTGCAGGAACTGGTTTTCTTCTTGCACTGTGTTGACCCCGGGGATGTGAGTCAGGTCCTCCGGCCTGGGCAGAGGCACCTTTGTCTTTTGTACCACCTTCGCCAGCCCTGCTTTGTTGTTACTGTGCTCACAGCATACATGTGGGGGTCAAGAAAACTTTGGGGAGCTGGTTCTCTCCTCCCACCATGGACTCTGGAGATGGAACTAAGGTCATCAGGTCTACACAGCCAGTGCTTTAAGAACTGAGCCATTCCACAGATCCTTGACCACTGACCAGGCCTGTGTCTACCATTCCTGTACTGAGATAACAGCCTTTGAACCACTGAGATTGGCTTTTTGGTGTGGGTGCTAGAGATGTCAACTTATATCCTCATGTTTCCATGGCAGACACATTATCAACCAAACCATGTCCCCAGCCCCAGACTTATCCTTGAAGAATTTAACTGGAAGGAGAGCAGTCCTGTAGAAACCAGGGACCTGGATCTAGGAAATTGCTGTGATCAAATGCCTAATAAAAACAACCTAAGGGTGATAGTATTTTTAATTCCCGGTAGTAGGTTTCTCCACTGATGCAGTAAACCAAATTGAGCTGAGCTAAAAGTAAAGGATGAGGTTTAATCTGAACAAAGCATTCCTGGATGATTTGGAAGGAAGAAAAACCATGTGACAGGACTGTGGACCGGAGTTTAAACACCCTGAGGGCGTGGTCTTGAGCAGCTTCCAGGAGGAGCTGCTGATTGGCTGGGCAGGGTTTGGAGGGGGAGCTGGGGTGGAGCTTCCAACAGAATAAAAGGAGCAAAGATTTAGTCTAAGTTAGGGTTACTATTGCTGTGGTAAAACACAACCAAAGCAAGCTGGGGAAAAAGAGGTTTATTTTTTAAAAAAAAACCTTACACTTCCACATCACTTTCATCCTTGAAGGAAGTCAAGGCAGAAACTTGGAGGCAGGAGCTGATGCAGACACCATAGAGGAATACTGCTTACTGGCTGGCTGCTTGTGGCTTGCTTAGCCTGCTTTCTTTTTAAAAAATATTTATTTTTATTTATTTTATATGAATTGGTGTTTTGCCTGCATGTATAACTGTGTAAGGGTGTCAGATTTTGAAATTACAGATAGCCTGCTTTCTTACAGAACACAGGACCATCAGCAAAGAGGGTGACCCCAACAGACTGGGCCCTCTTTCATCAATCACTAATTACGAAAATGCCCTACAGGCCTGCCTACAGCTTGAGCTTGTGGAGGCATTTTCTCAACTGGGGTTCCCTCCTATCAGGTGATTCTAGCTTGTGTCAAATAGACATAAAATTAGCCAGCATGAATGTACTCTGGCTTTTATGGTGTCAGAAGGATTTGAGTCCACTGTCCAGGAAAGGCATGGTAGTTTTCATGGCACTGGGAGCCTGTAGCAGTATATAGCTGACCAAGAAGCAAAGAATGCAGCTCCACTTCCAAAACTCCCTAATCTTCAAAATAGTTCCACTAGGTGGGGAGCCTGAGAGAGGCGTTGAAGGTTCAAACCTTAACATCTGGCCTCCAGAACTGGGAAAGAACAAATGCCCATTATGTTAAGCTGTTATTGGCAGTCAACAGTAGCAGCTCCATGAAAGGAACACAGAGCTGTTAAGGGCAAACACAGAAAGAAACTGAGCTTCCTGCCTCTTCAAGAGACCCAGCTAAGGAGGCTGCTGGCAGAGGCTCTGCTCAGGGACACTACACAGTCACAGGGTTCTGTTAGTTCTTTCTCATTTTACTCTTAAAATCTCTTCACGTGAGCTGGGGATGTAGCTCAGTGGTGGAGGTGCTTGCCTGAAATGTCAAAGGCTCTGGGTTCTATCTTTAAAATGGAAACAAAATAAAACAAGCAACCTCTCCATAACATCAATAGCAACCCCCCAGCCCCAATAAATATACAACCATACCATGACACCCTTCCTTTTCATTTCCTGTATGTGTTTTTTGTTTGGTTTGGTTTGAGATGGAAAGTATTAATTACTTTTGCTGCTATAATAAAACACCATGAATAAAAGCAACTTATGAAAGAAAGTTTGGGGCTGGAGAGATGGCTCAGAGGTTAAGAGCACTGACTGTTCTTCCAGAGGTCCTGAGTTCAATTCCCAGCAACCACATGGTGGCTCACAACCATGTGTGATGACATCTGGTACCCTCTTCTGTATACTGTATACATAATAAATAAATAAAAAGAAAGAAAGAAAGCTTATTCTGACTTACCATTGCAGAAGAATAAGTCTGTCATACTGGGAAAGCATGGCATCAGAAGCAGGAAGCCAAAAAAGTGTATCTTCAAAGGCAGACATAAAACAGAAAACAAAACATTGACATACTTCCTCCAACAAGGCTGCACCACCTCCCCAAAGGGCTCCACTGACTGGGAACCCGGTGTTCAGATATCTGAGCCCATGTGGAATATTTCTTACTAAACTATTACACTATGGTTTCACCATGTACTCCAGGTTGACCTGGAGGCTCTACTTGTAGAGGAGGTTGGCCTTGAACTCACAGAGATAGCCTACCTCTGCCTCCTAACTGCTGGGATTAAAGGCGTGCGCCACCTCATGCCTGCTCTCTTTTTCACTATTTTACAACCTTTGTCATACACATTTTTATTTTTATATCCTATCAGATATGCTCCCTGTTCCCTGCAAGCACATGAGTGAAAATTAAAATTGAAAAATTGTCACAATGAACCTCAATTAAAGAACAAGAAAGTAGTTTTTAAACATTTATTTATTTATTATGTATACAGTATACAGAAGATGGTACCAGATGTCATCATAGATGGTTGTGAGTCACCATGTGGTTGCTGGGAATTGAACTCAGGACCTCTGGAAGAACAGTGAGTGCTCTTAACCTCTGAGCTATCTCTCCGGCCCCAGAAAGTAGTTTCCTAAGAATAAATATACTTCTAGTGAAATACTACATTGCAGAATTATTTTGTTGCTGGCAATGTTGGGGATTGAACCCCTGGTCTCACGCATGCTATGCAAACATGTTACTATGAAGACACACCAGCCCAGTTACACAGTTTGTAATGTTTAGGTGGAGGAATGTTTTGAGTCAGGGTTTCTCTGTGTAGCCCTGGCTGTCCTGGAATTAGCTCTGTAGACCAGGCTGACCTTGAACTCAGAGATTTGCCTGTTTCTGCCTCCCAAATGCTGGAATTAAAGGTATGAGCTACCACCACTCAGCCAGTTTGTATTTTTTACATAGTAAATTTATAACCATAGAACAGCCATTTGGATATTATGGATGGCCACAAGTCACTAAAACAGGGAAAGACACACCGTTGTACAGTTTCCCAGGGTTTGATGATGAAAGTTTCCTAGACATATGACCCCCACATGACCATGGCACCAACAAGTACAGGCATGTGACATCATGAGGCAAGAAGCAGAGGCGGAAATTTTGTAAATCACCACTTCTCTTTTTGGAGGCATGAAATATAGTATGGCATGTGTGTGTGTGTCATGTAACCATTTTTGACTTAAAATGATAATGAAGCCTATATAAAGAACACTGGAAAAATGAGTCAACAGTCTTGTTTTTGAAGCAACAGCACTTCCTTTCTTCTCTTCCATTGCATCATTTCTTCCAATACAAAGAGTGTCCTTTTTCTTTCTACACTGTGCATATTCTTCTCATTACCTGTCTCTACAATTTTTCTATTATTTATTTACTTACTTTGAGTGTATGTGTGTGTGTGTGTGCGTGCATGCACTTATTGACACACATGTAGGGGTCAAAGGAGAGCTTCTGGGGGGCCATTATTTCCTTCTACTATGTGGGTTTCAGATTTGAACTCAGGCCATCAGACTTACCTCGTTTACCTGCTGAGTCATCTCATCAGCCCAAGATACTCTAATTTAAGCTTAAGCTCCAGCGTCCAGACAGAAAGGCACTGTGAGGAAAGAATCGTGATTCGAAGAGAAGAAAGAAGACATACCCAAGTGTATGCATTGGCTTCTCAAGGTAGCTGGATCTCAAATCTTGCCAAGTTACTAAACCCTTGTAAATTTCTGGGTATTATCAGTGTCTTGTGCCAGAGAGGCAACTCTCTGTGGACTTTTAAATAGGCCATGTCTCTTACTCAAGCAATTTATCATGGTGCCGGAGAGAAGCACCTGTTGCTCTTGCTGAGGACCTGGGTTCTACTTCTGGCACCCCACAGAAACTTACACCCCTAACTAAAGTTCCAGAGGGTCCAATGCTGTACCACTCTAGAGGCAGTGGGACCTGGGAGAAGGGAGCTGGTAAATGAGGCGACTAAAGGCTCATGCAATGGTCAACTTCATTCAGGGCTTCAGACAATTTATACTATACTGGGGGTTAAGAGACATCACATGAGTGAAACTCTGTGAGTTCAAACTGTATAAATCACAAGGACAAGCAGCAAATGGCCAAACGTGTTTTTCCATAGAGGCGAATAAAGAATAAAGATTCAATTGAATAACACCAGTAAGCAATAATGAATAATCTGAAGTGAACATTTCTATCCACTACACCTGGGAGGAACATAAAACACATTCCAAGAACAATTCTGTGTTTTGAAGACACTTTTTCTTGGAGTTTTCTCACAAACACTCAGAATTCTCTTCACATGACTCCACTCTTGGATGTGTTCTGACACAAAGCCTTCTCTGGCTTCCGTAAGCACCAGGCACAGACATGGTACATAAACAGACAGACAGGCAAAACACCCATATACATAAAATAATTTTAAGAAGTTAAAAATCATAATCTACCAAAAACTATTCAAGGGGCTGGAGAGATGGCTCAGAGGTTAAGAGCACCGACTGTTCTTCCAGAGGACCTGAGTTTAATTCCCAGCAACTCATGGTGGCTCACAACCATCTATGATGACACCTGGTACCTTCTTCTGTATACTGTATACATAATAAATAAATAAATAATTTAAAAAAACATTCAAAAAGGGCTGGAGAGAGATCTCAGCCTTGAAAAGTGCACACAGCTCTTGTAGATGATCCTGGTTCAATTCCCAGCACTCACCATTGGTGCCTCACAACTAAGGGATCTGATACCTTCTCCTGGTCCCTATGGGCACCTGCACACATCCATACAGATATACATACATATTCATAAATGAAAGTAATGGATGGCAGAGATGCCTCAGGGGTTGTAAGAACACTCGATGTTCTTCTAGAGGACTTAAAGTCAGTTCCCAGTTCCCTCATGAGAACTCACAACTGTGCATAACTCCAGTTCCAGGGTGATCTGACATCCTTCTCTTACCTCAGTGGACACTATGCACAGGCAAAACACTCATACACATAGAATAAAATAAACAAGTCATAAAAAAATTTTTAGAGAAATGAGTCTGTGGGTGTTATTTGATGTTTAAAGGTGTATTTAGTATGTTGGAGGTCCTGGTTCCATCCCAAGCACAACATACGTGTGTGCGCGCACACACACACACACACACACACACACACACACATACAAAATGTAAGAGCAGAGAATAACACATGAATGTAATATATAAAGTACAGACAATGGATTCCATTGAGGAGAAACAGTACTAAGATCTTATTTTTATCAGGCCATGCTTTCTGTCCCTAAAAGTAAAAGAATAGTTCAAAAACTAACATTCCACATCAAGCAGTCAAGAGAATGAAATCTTAGCTGCCTCATTTTACTTTAGATGATATGTGTGTGTGTGTGTGTGTGTGTGTATTTGTGTGTGTGGGGGGGGAGTTACACATAGGTCTCAAAAATTCAACATGTTGCCTGGAAGTCAGCTCTAACTTTCCCCTTTTAGTCCTGTGTCTATCAAACATTTAAGGATTAATTGTATCTTGAGAAAGAGTACCCAAAAATTCAGTAATTTCATAAACATTTAAAGGAACTGGCTTGATGTTTTTTGTTGGTTTGCTTTCTGAGACAGGGTTTCTCTGTGTAATAGCCATAGATGTCCTGGAACTCACTCTGTAGACAATATTGGCCTCGACCTCACAGAGATCTGCCTGCCTCTGCCTCCCAGTGCTGGGACTAAAGGTGTGTTTCACCATGGCCAACCACTGGCTTGATCTTGTCCAGGCAACCACAGTTGCATTGAGTTCAGGAGTGAAGCGGCCCTGCCTGCTTCAGTTCTTCCTGCCCTCTGGGGCTTACAGCCTTTCCATCCACCTTCCATAATGTTCCCCGAGCCTTAGCTGGGGATGGGGTGATATAAACGTCCAGCTTGAGGCT
Source organism: Sigmodon hispidus (assembly GCA_004025045.1). Classification (NCBI taxonomy): domain Eukaryota; kingdom Metazoa; phylum Chordata; class Mammalia; order Rodentia; family Cricetidae; genus Sigmodon; species Sigmodon hispidus. Next base: position 131,449 of record PVIH01001749.1, on the reverse strand, counting down.
GAGCATGCCACTGACACTTAGTCTTTGCACTTTGGTCAGTTGTAAACTTTGAATGAACCAACAAAGAAATTAATGGGGCCTAAGAGCCGTGCCAATCTATCAGCATAGATACTATAGAGACTATCTTGACATGTAGGTCATGACAGTAATGCACAGGATTCAGGGTTCAGAGCTGGGTGAGCTGATGACTCTCCCACCCCAACAGTCTGTATAGCACCCTCTAGTCCTATGGCAGGTTGCCAGCAGGGAGGAAGCTTCCTTCCTACTTAGTAACTGCTTGATTTCTCCATGCCCTGTGACCAAAGTGTGTGGTGTCTTCAGCAATGATGTACCACCAAGCTGGACTCCCAACAATGGTGGCAATAGCCTGTGCTATTCTGGGCAGCTGGGGGGTGTGTTTCTGAAGTTTTTGATTTTTAAAAGAGTAAGTGTTGTATTTTAAAAGTGTCATAAAGGAGTCACACCATACAACAGGGACTACATGGAGGGTTGGGAGAAAGGGGGCAGAGAAGGAGACAGAGACTGGTCCCTGGGGATGAGGGAAGGAAGAGAAAGAGACAGAGGTGGGCAAGGCCTGTCTTTTATAAAGGAACATAATGAATGCACAAGAGGGGATGCTCTTAGTGGCTGCAGCTGAGACTATATCCTGTCAGGACCCTAAGGGCAGGCCAGTACAGATGCCTGAATGTTAACATTTCTCCTTTTTGTTTATTATTAAAAGGTAAGGAATTAAGAAGAGGTAGCAGATGAGGCAGGGAGGAGGGTGCCATGTTCTTGAGGCTGCTGCTGACCTGAGGGGCATCGGTCATCTGTGGGGGACCTAGGAAAGCTAGAGTGCTAGACATGTCCTGAGGTAGCTAGCTGCTTCACTTCACTGTCCAGGCTCTGTGGAACTGCCTGGCACTGCTTGGACCTGGCAAAATGCTTGAGGTGGATCTAAGTCAATTCCCTGGAGCTCACAAGGACTTTGAGTTCCCAAAAAGAAATACATTTTAGACCCACTAAAAAGCAATCAAAGGGAATTTAAACTCTTGACCTTGTGGCTATGATACTATAGAGTATAGTGTTTAGTGCTCTGCCAGGCCTAGATTAATAGCTTATCAGAATTCCATCAATTAATGGCAAGGTTGTGAACAGAAACAGTAAGAGAGAGAAATCTGGACCGTGTCTCATTCTTTTATACATATCAAATCACTTCCTACCTTCACATAAACCAAGAGATTTGCTCCTTTTCCATCACCGCAGCATCATCTTACTATCCAATTTCTTTGGATCTTTCTCTTCTATCTTCTTTCTCTTTCTATCCAATTTACCAGGAGACAGGTGGTTGATTACTGCGGACAGTCAATAGCAAAAATTACATTGGAAACCTGTTCTGTAAGTTCATCAAATACCTTATTTATCAAACATTTGTCAACATTTAAATTCCCTAAAGCTTGGTGTTGAGCACTTGTCAAAGACATAAGTACTTAGGTGTAAATTTCTCAGTCAGCTTTTGTTATTCTGAATAGATATTTACAACCTTAAAATTTTTATCACCATATAGAGTATATTCTAAACCAGAGTTGACTCACATATAACTTTACATTTCTATCACCATACAAAAGTTCATAGCAATTCAAAATATTTGAGACTTGTTGCTTTCTTAGTGTAAAAGGAGAGACGGGGGCTGGACAGATGGTTCAGTGGTTAAGGACACTGAGTTCTCTTCCAGAGGACCCAGGTTCAATTCCCAGCACCCACATGGCAGCTCACAACTGTCTGTAACTCTAGCTTCAGGGCAAAACACCACTGTACATAAAATAAAAATAAATAAATAAATCTTAAGAGGAGAGACAATAAACAAAGAGCTCATTAGGACTAAGAGGTGTGTGCTTTAGCCTTAATAAAAGATGGCTGCTAGCAATGTAGCTGCTTACATCATGATGAGGTCTCCAACCAAGATGGAGGAGAGCCATCTTGTATTTGCTGTTTAAAACAGGTTTTTCTAAACATACAAATATACATAGTTAAGTCCAAGTTAAATGCATATACATGCAGAATTACATCCAGCTTACATTTAAACATAGAAGGCTAAATCCAAGTCACATACATATACACATACATGTATTAAATGGGAGTTGATAAGAAAGGGAAAACCCAGTGTGTGCTAAGCAAGATGAATCTGGCTTCTCCATCCCTGACTCACACATCACAGTAAACAGACAGGATATTTAGAGAGGGTGAGCAAACAGACACAAGCAGGTCTTACAGCAAAGACTAGGAAAGTGAAGAATTCTTGCTTTGTTCCCTGACTGCCCATTCCAAACAATACATGTCCAGGGGAATGAGTAGCCCCTGCCAGAGACCCATTTGTTGGTACTGAACAGAAAGCAAAGCTGTCAGTGAATGAGAAAGTAGATTTGTTGCAGGTGGGAAAGAGTGACTCAGAAATCGAATTTGTTATAAGTGAAAGAGAGCAGATCTGCTGTGGGTGGAGCAGGTGGGTAAGGTCCTGGCGTGAAGTGGGTACCTTTGACAGACCTTGTCAAGGTATACCTGCAGTAGAACTATGCTCTTGTACACTGTCAATATTTGTCACTGTAAATATTGGTTTAATAGAATGTTGGTTGGTCAAGTAGCTAGACAGGAAGTAGAGATGGGGCAATCAGACCAGGAGAATTCTGGGAAGCAGAAGAGCAGAGCAGAGACAGCAGTAAGACACAGAGGAAGCAGGATGAGGATGCTGTTCTGAAAAATGGTACCAAGCCACGTGGCTAAACACGGTTAGTGTGAGAGTAAGAGTTAGCAAGTAATAAGCCTGAGTCGTAGGCCATTCACACAAGCCTTTGTGTGATTCTTTGGGATTAAGGAATTTGTGGGTCAGGACTTTGGGGCTAGGCTGAACCATAAACTTCTAACTACATATGCCACTAAACAAACATGACCCGCACAACAGAGTTAGTGCCAGAGGTTCACTGGGAGGGAGAGAGCTGAAGAGTGAGAGAATGGAAGGGCCGCATTGGAGTGGGGATCTGACAGCGGGCAGACAAGAGGAAGGGAAGGGAGAAAAGAAGAGACAAGAGGGGGCTGGAGAGATGGTTCAGCGGTTAAGAGCACCATCTGCTCTTCCAGAGGACCCGGGTTCAATTCCCAGCACCCACATGGCAGCTTACAACTGTCTGTAGTTCCAGTTCCAGGCAAACACCAAGGCAAATAAATAAAGTTTTAAAAAACCAGAGAAGGGGCCAAGGGAGCAAGCTCTGCCTGGAAGGCACGTCTTAAAAGTGTGTGCATGTCACATAGCTTGGAAAGGGTCCTGGCAACAGGTCATAATGTAACTGCTTTGGCAGCAGAGGCAGACTGCTGGGCAAAAACTAACAGCGGAATTCATATATGACCCCAGTTTTGTTTTTGTTATTTGTATTTGAGAGAGTTTACTTAACCAACAAGGGGAAATGTAGCTTAACAGACTTCAGGGCTAGCAGGAGATGAGTGGGGGATCAGGAAGGATAGACAGAGGAAGGGCTTAAACATAAGACACAGGTTGAAAGTAGGGTACCCCCTTCTATCTATCAGATCGCTGGTAGAAGTTGCAAGGGTCCTGTGAAATACTGGAATATACGGGGCAAATAAGTGGCCATTTGGATTGGTATCTAAGGGGTAATGGGGCAAAGGCAGATAAGTGGAAGCACATTTTCCATGCGTGAAGTGGAGATATAGGCACAGGCTGGTCAGTGGGTCATCACTCAAAAAAGGAGGGGCCGATAGGCTAAGAACCCAAATGAAACACAGTCAGCTGGCACCAGTGTGATACTCAGTCCACTTCCTATTGCCTTCTGATCAAGATGTAGCCAGCACCATGTCTGTCTGCCCGCCATATTTCCCACCATGATGATAATAAACTATACCCCTGAAACTGTAAGACACCACCTCAATGAAATGTTTTGTTTTGTTGACAAGATTTGCAATGGTTGTGGTGACTCTTCACAAAGACACTTGGCTTGTGTGAAACTCAAGATCTTTCTGCTTCTGCTGCTATCCCTCTGCTGATAGAATTACAGATATGCCTTACCACCTTCAGGTAAGGGGTGCATTTTTTGTAGTAGCTCTACAAAACAAGAGGCTTTCTACAGTCAGCTTCCTAAAGATCACCCATTTTTAGTTTGAACAGATTTTGGTATGCCTCGGCTAGCACCATGGGTTTTTATGGTAAGTGAACTGGGGAGGCAATAAAAAGCCCAAGTTAGGCTGTGACAGGATCTGGCTCATGCTACAGTATCCATAGGAAACAGCAGAGCAATGATTGCATAGGAGACACACAGGATAACAAAAACAATCACATAGTCAACTTATAATCTTTGTAACAATAAAGATCCTAGAACTGTGTATTTGAGTGTATACAATATATATATTCTCAAACATGACTTTTCTGGCAAACTCTCTTCCCTGTCAGAATTTTATTCTGTCCAAGGATACCGGAGTGGAGATTGGGAAACAGCTCCTTTTGGCTGAGCTTCAGGTTTAGCGAAGCTGCAGACTCATTTCCATTTGTTACATGCTAGTGCCACCACATGACCCCTTCTAGTAGTGTTTGCACATTTATAACCAAGAACACAACTGCATCCTTGTGAATTCAGCCTTATGCTTGGTTTAGATGCAATTGCAAATAATTAAATATAATTTAAAATTAAATTCACTCGGGGGTTGGAGAGATGGCTCAGCGGTTAAGAGCACCGTCTGCTCTTCCAGAGGACCCGGGTTCGATTCCCAGCACCCACATGGCAGCTAACAACTGTCTGTAGTTCCAGTTCCAGGCAAACACCAATGCAAATAAATAAATAATAAATAAATAAAGTTTTTAAAAAAAAAAATTAAATTCACTCATTTATTTGGGAGGAGGGCATGTGCGGGGGTCAGAAGCAAGTTGATGATGGGATATGATTCTGTCTTTCCAGAGCCGAAGGCGTAGTTCCAGCGCAACATTTAGCTTCGATTCTGTCTTTCCACCATGTGTAGGATCTGGGGCTCCGATTCAAGAGTGTCTTTATCTGCTGAGCCTTTTCACAGCATGCATGCGTGTGTATGTGTGTGTTTTATATACATATTTGAGGCAGGGTCTCACATAGTCCAAAAATGCTTCAAGCTCACTGTGTAGCCAAGGGTGATCTTGAGCTTCTGATCCTCCTACCTCTACCAGCCAAGTGCAAGGATCATAGGCATGGGCCCATAAACCCAGGTTATGCAAAGCTGGTAATTGAACCCAGGGTTTTGCATATGCTGGAAAGTAGCAATGGAGCCATATCTCAGATAGATTAAATACAAATATAAATGCATATAATGAGATATCATGTTCACCTATAAGATTAACAATAGGGTTTTTAAATACAAGACTGCTTGATGTTGAGGATTATAAGAACTCTATTGCCTTGCTAGCAGGAAAGGACATTAAGACTTTTGGAAATGCATACATGTAGTTCAGCAATGTGCAGTACAGGTAGTATCTAGTAAGACTGTTCCTAGGAATGTATCTTTAAAAGACCCTTTATTCTGTGTGTGTCTGGGTATGGGTGTGGGGAGCACACATGTGTCACAGCATGTATGTGTATATGTGTCTGGGTATGAGTGTGGGGAGCACACGTGTGTCACAGCATGTGTGTGTATGTGTGTCTGGGTATGGGTGTGGGGAGCACACGTGTGTCACAGCATGTGTGTGTATGTGTGTCTGGGTATGGGTGTGGGGAGCACACGTGTGTCACAGCATGCATGAGGACATCAGAGGACAACTTGTAAGAGTGGGTCCTCTCCTACCATGTAGGTTCTGGGAATCAATTTCAGGTAACTCACATTTTGCAACAAGTATCTTTCCCCTTTAAGCCTTTTCACTGGCTCTGGAAATGTATCTTATAGCAAAGACTCCAGATATGAAAATTTGTAGAAACCTATTAGTGAGGGCTGGAAAGAGCCTCTTGCATTCAGAGGACCAGAGATGGATTCCCAGCACCCACATAAGGCAGCTCATGGTTACCTGTAATTCCAGCACCAGATTTGATGCTGTCTTTTACTAATATCTGTACTCACTAGTGTGTGTGTGTGTGTGTGTGTGTGTGTGTGTGTGTGTATGTGTGAAGGAAAAGGTGTGATGGGTTACAAACTGTGTGTACTGTGTGCACACACAGGCACACAATTAAATATTTTTGGAGTGGGGGTTAAGATAGAGACTCAATATGTAACCTCAGATGCCCTAGAAGTCACAGAGATCTACCTGTTTCCTGGGTGCTAGGATTAAAATAGCCCAGATAATATTTAAAACAAAACACTCTTAGTGCAGTCTAAGTAGTTGGATAAGACATGTCTGTAATCCCAAAATTTGGGAGTTCAGGTAGGAGGGTCAGGAGTTGGAGGCTATCATTTGCTGCATAGGAAGTGTGAAGTCAGCTTAGACTAATAACACTATCTTATCCTCCATCTAAAGGTCTAGAGGACATTCAAAGTCAATGACACAGGGATATTGAGAATGTGTTATATGGAGGACAATATCCTACATCACTTTCCATCACAGACCATGAAGGAGGTATACTGTCTCCACATTATGGATATGAAATGTACTCAGGAATCCTAAATAATCTAGTCTAGCTACTAAACCTATAGCTATGTGCAGTTTTGTAACCAGAACATGGCTGGCTCTCAAGCCTGTGGTCTTTTTTACAGTATCAATGACAGAACAGGCAACCATTGAAAATAATACTTTTTAACTGGGCACAGTGGCACACACCTGCAATCCCAACACACAGGAAGCTAAGGATCATTCCTGGAAACCATAGGAAGTTTGAGGGCAGCCTGTATAACATAACAAGCCTCTTCCTGGAAATAAAAAAAAAGGTTAAAAACTCATTCTTAAAAACTTATAGTATGTTAGGAGGTGGTGACACATGCCTTTGATCTCAGCAGACACATAGATAACCCTGCCTCAGCAGATGGAAGGCAGAGACATGAGAATCCCTTGGGCTTCTTGGCCAGCCTAGTCTATATAGTAAGTCACAGGCTAGTCAGGGTTAAACCCAACCAAACGAGCTTTTAAATTTTAATTATTTAATTTATTTTGAGACAAGGTTTCTCTGTGTAGCCCTGGCTGTCCTGGAACTCGTTCTGTAGACCAGGCTGGCCTCCAACTCACAGATATCCACCTGCCTCTACCTCCTGATGCAATGCACCATCACCACCAGACATAAATGAGCATCAACAGGAAGTTCACACTACAAAGGCACAGACCAAAACAACTCTCTCCCAGATCAAACCTCTGTTTCCAAACAGTAGATTCTTGTGTAACCTTCCAGCTTCACCCATAGGTTCCTTCTACCAGCTTTTTTTTTTTTTTTTTTTTAAAGTATAAACCCCATTTTATTTTTCCAAGGTGTTTTTTTCCTTCTGTCTTTATGTAGCCACCGCTTTACATGGGCTTTGGTGGAGGTCGTGGTGCAGCACCAGCAGGTCTAAATCGTGGTGGGGGTGTTCGGTCCTTGCGGGCTTCACGAGACTGATTCCTGACGACTTTGCTATGAATAGCACAACTCACACAGTAATGAAGCTTGACATAGAGTTTGGGAAGCACATACGCGTCGAAGACACTTGCTTCAGATATGTCCCTGACAGCAGCGGCCTCTACAATATTCCGGATGACGAACTTCTTTATGGCCTTGTCCTTGGGCACGCACCGGGCGCAGTTCGTGCAGCGAATTGGCTGCACATGGCCACGGCCCTTTTTGGCATGGCCATTGTTTCTTCTTTTTTTGGTCATCTTGGAGTCAAGACTCGAGTCTACCAGATTTTTAAACGTGTAACAGACTTCCGTAACTGACGGTGCTATGCTTCTGTGCCAGATGAGCAGACACCTCCTCAGGCTGATTCTGTCGGGGTTCCCTTGCTACTGAGTACTTTCTGGTAGGGCTTTTTTCAGCAATGCTTATCTGTGTCAAGACAACCTGGGCAAAATGCCACTAACAAATGTGTAGTGCCCTGGGCCCGAGGTTCCCGGACATCTGTATTTCTCTACTTTGCAGTTTCATGTGTAGAGCTGATACTTGTAGATAAAAAAGAATAGCACAAAATGTGTATATTCTATCTCCCAGAAGCTTGACTCCCACCTTATTCTTGGCTTTGAGGCGAATTTAGAGGGTTAAAACACAAACCAGACACCAACACCAGAGGTTAACTTTTAGAGTGTGCAACATATAGGTAGGGAGTTCTCACCACAGGGCTATGTTCTTGGACAATATGCATTGCTTTTTTCTTTCTTTCTTTTTTTTTTTAAAGATTTATTTATTTATTATGCATACCGTTTTACAGAAGAGGGCACCAGACCTCATCATAGATGGTTGTGAGCCACCATGTGGTTTTGCTGGGAATTGAACTCAGGTCCTCTGGAAGAACAGTCAGTGCTCTTAACCTCTGAGCCATCTCTCCAGCCCCCATGCATTGCTTTTTTCTTCCTTCCTTCCTTTCTCTTTCTTTCTTTCTTTCTTCAGAGAGCTTCCTGCTTCTACCTCCCAGATACTTAAATTAAAAACATATATCACCATGCTCAGCTAAAAGCAATTTTTATTTTACTTTTTAGACAGTATTATGTATCCCAGATTGGCCTAGTATTTCTTATATAGTCAAAGATGATCCTGATGTGGGCCCTGGGGATTAAGGGCAGGTTATCATTTTGGTGGCAGGTGACACTATCTGCTCAGCAAACTCACCAGCTCTATCCCAATGATTTTAAAGAGATCAGAAAACTGTAAGGTTGAAGTCATACTGAGCTACACAGCTAGGTCAGCCAGGCAATGTGACTAAGGACAGGAAAACAAAACAGTAGTCTGTTTTAAAAAGGAACTTTATTGGTGTGGTGTGCATACTTTAGGCAGAGGCAGCAGGGTATAAACGGTGATTTCCAGGTGGCGAGGGCTTCCCAGTAAGCCTCTTTCCAGCCTAGCCTTGTATAACCTCCTTAACGGGGAAACCCATCAATTACTTTATTTTTCTGTATGCATTTTTAAATACCTTATAGGAAGCTATCACTAAGTTGCTTAGTTTATTTCTCTTAATTTGGCAGGAATATGCCTCACAACACAGGCCCAAGATCCCCAAAAGGGGGTGAATGAATTTACTTCAGGAATAATTCTGGGAGCTGATGAGTAGATCCAGGAAGTGATGGACCAGCATGCAAGCAGTTGCATCTTGAAAAGGAGGATGCCAGGCGTTGGAAACACCACAGGGTGAACATAGATGTGTGTCCTTTTGTGAGTGTTGCTTCTCCTGTGTCTCTCATAGGTAGTCTGATGTGTTTCCCTGTCAGGAAGCTTGATTCTAACCTCCACGGCCAGGCATCCTATCTAGACACTACCTTTCTGGGCAATGGCACAGAACCCTCATCTGGGAGTGCCTCTTTTTTCTTTAATATGCTTATTTTTTATGTATACAGTGTACAGAAGAGGGCACCAGATGTCATCATAGATGGTTGTGAGCCACCATGTGGTTGCTGGGAATTGAACTCAGGACCTCCGGAAGAGCAGTCAGCATACTTAACCTGCCTAGCCCATGCCTAGCACTCTCTTCCATTCCTTTAATATCTTTGTAGGCAATCCCTGGCATTCAACCCTTTTCCTGCCTAGCACAGCAGGGTGTTTTCCATCTTTTTGTATAGCAATTGATGGACATACTCCAAGACTAAACACTAACTAAAATTGTTTAGCTGGAAGCCTTGGCTTGGCACCCTCCTCCCTCTCCAGACTCCGCCCCCAGAAACCCCACCAAGTGGCAGCTCCTCTCCCAGAACTGCTCTCTCCAAACCCCGCACCCCCCCCCCAGATTTATTATCTATACAGTGTTCTGCCTGCATGTATGCTTGCAGGCCAGAAGAGGGCACCATGTCTCAGTATAGATGGTTGTGAGCCACCATGTGGTTGCTGAACTCAGGACCTCTGGAAGAGTAGCCAGTGCTCTTAACTACTGAGTCTTCTCTTCAGGCCCAACCCTGGGTCTCCTAAAGCCCACCAAGAAGCAGCTCTTCCCCTAAGCTGCTAAAAACCTCCCCTACAGGGTATTTAAGCTCCAATCCACAGACCTACCAGGTGGTTTCTCCTCTTCCCCTGAGACCACCCAGGGATGTTTTGCTCAGATTAAACCTGGACTTTTAATTGCACTTGATTTGGTTTTTATTGCATCAGCAGAGAAATCCTCTACTGGGGGTACCCATGGAGGCCAGAACTGGATTTAAATAGTACTGAGCTGAGAGTTCTGCATTTCCAGAGGACCTCATGCTCTTACCTGCTGAGACACCTCTCCAGGCTGAGAGTGAACTATTTGGGCATTTTGTGTCTTTCACGTACAGTGCAAAAAACTGAGACTCCAAAATACACAAGCAACCAATACTGAAATATTTATTAACTCATCATGTGAGATAGTTAAGTCATAGTTCTGCTTATATTGAATCCCTAATAAAGGATAATAAAGTACAGACTGCACAATTTACATAATGCAATAAATATGATTAGTTAGGAGCAGACTTCAAGCTTCCTCTTGTTCTTGAAAAAAATCATTTGATTTACTATGATCCACCAAGAAATGTCTAAATGGGGGAAAAACAGAAATATAATTCATGAGTGTCAGAGCTTCATTATCTTCATTATTACATCTACTGTGTGTGAGTGTGTGCATGTGTGATGCACATGCTCATGGGTGTCAGGACAGCTCTGTGGTGCATGGAGACCAAGCTCACATATCAGGCCTGGAGGCAGTTGCCACTCCCTACTAAGCCATCTTGCCAGCCCTAACTTCAGGTTTTAAATAGAGAATCGTTAAATAAGCTGCAGAACCCCGGCTCAGCTGGTGTTAATGCACACATATAAAGGCATCTGGCACCTGAACACAGGTGTGACGAGAGAACCAACCTTTAAGGATTACAGATCTATCCTACTATTCCCATTTGCTAATACCGTGCTGTTATGGTGTTGGGTGACACTGAACACTGCCTATTAGATGTTAGGTAGTTTGCTGACATCACAAGGATGAGCTGGGTTACACTGAGGCTGTGCCTTGACAGGTGTTTCCTCCCCTGCCACTCCCTGTCTGACTATTTCTATCTTGAGATAAGCAACAGGTTCAGTTCAGCCGTGGCTGTGGATTGCCATCTTGGAAACAGAGCCAAAATAAATCTTTGTTTCTTTAAACTTTTTTTTTTTTTTTCTCTCTCAGTTTTTGCCACAACAATGTCTAACCAACATAACCACAGAGCACTACTGACTGGAAATGAACACAGCTAGTTACTTATGGAAGCTAACAAAATACATGCACTGTAGCATGTCAGGAGGCCCTGAGGTTCTAGTTACAGCTGGGCCATTAGGCAGCAAATGACTCAGGCAGGTCACTTAGCCTGTGGTGCTTTAGTGACATCATGGTGTCAGGTTTATGGGGATGCTGGTATCAACAAACCAAATGTAGCATAGATAAATAACTATGTGCACATAATAGCTGATAATGAAGCCAGGCGCTTGCCTTTAATCTCAGTGCTCCAGAGGCAGGTAGATCTCTGTGAGCTTGAGGCCAACCTGGTCTACAGAGTGAGTTCCAGGACACCAGAGCTACACAGAGAAACCCTGCGTCAGAACAACAACAAAGGTGATAATGATCATAAAAAATGTCGTTAATCTTCTCGCCACATTTTAAGCCTTTGTTCAGTGCAATGGTTCTCAACCTGTGGGTCATGACCCCCCAGGAAAACCTTTTATCTCCAAAAAATATTTACATTATGGTTTATAACAGAAACAAAATTATAGTTATGAAGTGGCAACAAAAATTACTTTATGGATGAGGGTCACCACAGCATGAGGAACTGCTGTGCTGCTAGGAAGGTTGAGAAGCAGTGTTTAGCATGTGCTCCTGTTTAAAGGACACACTTTACAGTGTAGCAGAGTGTGCGGTACTGTACTGACAGCAGACACAGGCACCAAGAAGACACTCTGGACCACTGGGGTGACATACTGAGACCATCTAGGGCTATGTAGACACACTATGATGCAGGCAGGACACAGTGCTCAGAAGGAAACCACAGCTGTATGACAAATGAATGTACATGCACATAAAAACATGGTTATTGCTAGAAAATGTACAGTCAGCTGACTCCTTTACATGTGTGCATATGAGCATGGGTGTACAGTGCATTCATGCATGCGAGCGTGCACACACACAGAGGCACACACATATAAATAATTAAATTTAATTAGACATATATAAATGGCTTCATATTTGAATTGAAGCAATAATTAGCTAGCTTTACCTTTAGGATTTCACACGGGGCTGCATCTGGTGGCATAGGTTTCCCACAATGCTTTGAATACTCAGTTATCAAAGCTGATGCTTCATCTAAACTGGAACCAGAAAGAACAAGGCAGTAGGGCGTGATTCCTGTGTTGATGACTTCAACAGTAGATAAGCCAAACGTATCAAACAGTTTATTTACAGATCAATTTTAAATCAAAACATAACATTCATGCACATAGAGGATAAATAAGCAGCTAGAATCACAATGCGTGGAGACAGGGTGTAGGGTAGAAGGGCCAGCCAAAGAAACCCACCTTGGCTCTAAAACCAACTCATTACAAGACCAAACCAATCCCTGAACACAAAATCCAGTCAATTTCTGAGCTTGTCCAAACTCAGGGATTGAAATCTGACTAATTCCCATCTTGGACAAACTCCACCCTAAGAAGCCCTATCTATCTAAGAGCCTGTTCAATTTACTGCTCCCTTTTCCACTCTGGCACAGGCAGCCACTCTCCTGGATTCTCCCTCCCAATATATCTGTTGAGTGGAGTTTGGGCGAGACCTTCTTTCTTGGGAATGGAGTAGAGCAGAACTGTACCGCTCTCACTGAGGAAACCCTCCCCTTCTGGAGCAGGGCTGTGAGTTGCTATGCTTATGGTGGCTGCCAGGAGTCCTGTCCATCCAGCTGCAATGCTTACATAGGAGGATGGAGCCATGGCCACTGCCTGTGACTGCACTTTCCCTTCCAGAGTGTCAGCTGGTATTTCCCTTCTTACTTTCCATACCTAATCCCAGTCCCAGCAGCTCACTGTTTCTAAACTTGTGGGTGTAGAAAGCTAACTAACCAAGCCTAGAAGATTCATGTGTTACATAACACCAGCAGCATGCCAAGCAAGCATTAAGGAATAAAGATGTACTTTAGGGGTCAGAGCATGACTATGAAAAACTTATTTTGAGGATCCAGACAGCCTCCTCTAATTATTGAATGGCAGATTCCTGTCTCAAGGTTCCAAGCTGCAGGAAAACAAACTCCTGAGAATGCTGCAACTTAACACTGCAGTCTTGAGTTACAATGACACAGCTTTATAATAGGCTTTCTTCTTCAGAAGCAAGACCCATTTTAAGGAAATTCTACAGTAAATTTGGGCCCCTCATGTTAACTTACCTCAAGTCATTTGCCAAAAAGTTTACCAATTCAGTGATATTGTTGGTGTTTATCATATGCCATTTCAACAATTGAAAATACTTTGTCTTTGCCAAAATTCCAAATTCCTTCTTATTTATGACATGGTTCAAAATCAGACTTCTAATCTATGGAATGAAAGTTATTATTATATTCAAAGTGTTTAATTCTAAGTCTTTCATCAATGACAATATCTGACAGATTTGAATTATCAGTTCTTTGGGATTAAGCCTCTGGGCGGGGAGCATGTGGCTTAGTGCAGTACACAAATAGAAAGCTATTGTTCTTATGCACTTTGGGATATTTTTTTTTCTTTAAAGTGAGAAAGAGGATCTAATTACAAGTATTTATGGGTACAATTTCTCCAGTGGGCACAGTAATAAACAAGACAGCCTCTGTACCCGTCTTTTATGTTTATTTTTGTTTTTAATGTAATGCTGGGAATTGAATGCAGGCTCTTGAGTATTCTATGCATGTGCTCTACCACTAAGTCACATCCCCAGCCAGGTACCTGACTATTAGGAAAATTAGGGATTTTTTGTTTCATTTGAAATTTTTTAATTTATTATGTATACAGTGTTCTATACCCCATGTATGCCTGCAAGTCAGAAGATCTCACTACAGATGGTTGTGAGGCACCATGTAGTTGCTGGGAATTGAACTCAGGACCTCTGTAAGAATAATCAGTGCTCTTAACCGCTGAGCCATATCTCCAGCCCAAGAAACTAGGTTTTTGAATAAGAGAGAAAGAATATTATTTGGGGGATAAGAATTACTTCCTATGATCAGACATAGCAAAATGAAATGAAAACTACCCCTTACTTGATGTGAAAATCCTGCTAGTTGGCTACTGTTCATATGTTCTTCTAATTGCTGTAAAATGGTCTGAGGATCACATGAATCCAGGAAATTCTAGGGGAAAAAAAAAATAAAAGCTTAATTTAAAAAGGTCATTAGTACTTATTGCTGTCAAGTCTGAAAGGTTTTTAAAATTCTTAAAGATTCTTTACTTTGGGAGCTGGGCATGAACTGGCTTTGTAGAATGTCTGCACAGTGTGCATCAAGGCCCAGGCCCCACCCAGACTTAGGAAACTGGGCACGGTGGAGTGTGCCTGTAGTCACAGCACTCGGGTGAGGAAGGCCAGCCTGGGAAAGGAGACCATGATCTCAAGAAACGGGTGGGCGAAGGAGTGGGGACAGGAAGGACAAAGAGACCAAGAGGACGGAGACCCTCTTCGGGGTCACTTCTCAGACACTTTCCCTTAAACTAAAAATTCATCAGTTAATTAAAACTTAAAAAAAAAAAAATGAACTGGGTGGTGTGGTGCTCATCTTTAATCCCAGCACTTAGGAGGCAGAGGCAGGACAATCTCTGAGTTTGAGGTAGCCTGGTCTACAGTTCCAGGGCAGCTATGGGTACATGGAGAGACCCAGTATTGAAAAAGGAAAAAAAAAAAAAAGAAAAGAAAAACAAATTGAAAAAATAAGATGCATATGCCACACCTAGCTTGAGAATAATCCCACTAACAGGCTGCTTTTCTTGCTTCAGTTTGCTCTGCCAAGAAAATCGGCTTCCCATAGATAACAATAAAATCCAAACTCATTTTAAAATAACCATTAGTTACACTTCATTCAACCCTGTTACTTCCCATTAGCCTGCCTTTCCCACACTGAGTATACGCACTTTATAGGTTAGGTGAAAGGAAACACACTCTTTTGAGGGTCAGGCAGAATGTCCTGGCAACCTGAGGAACAAGAAGATACCTTAATCTGCTGCTGTCTTTTTTCAGAGTGGGGCATGAGTATGAGACAAGCCAGTGCAAACGCTGGAAGCTCTAACTGGACATACTGCTTGGCGACTCCCATCAGGTCGAGGTCATCTGAAACTGGGCATCTTGGAGAGAGGCAGTAGTTAGTCAGTGGCTTGAAAGATTTCCACAGAGCTTCCATCCACTGTCAGTTACTTTAAATGCCTAAGTGCTGGAGCATAGACCATTGCTACTCCACCACCTTCAGATGCCTGGGATCCATGTGACAAAAGCAGAGGACTGAGCAAGATGGGCAGCGCAGAAAACCACATTTGTATCAGGCACTGATCTCGGTGCTCTGACCATCAGTTTCCGGGAAAACTTTCTAGCACACGTGGAAAGTAGGTGTTGCAAAAGTAATAAATGTATTTTAGTGAAAGTAAAAGTTATCCTAACTTCCTTAAGAAAAGGAGTAGAAGAGGCTGGAGAGATGACTCAGAGGTTAAGAGCACTGGCTGCTCTTCTAGAGGACCCAGGTTCAATTCCCAGTACGCACGTGGCAGCTAACAACTTTCTGTAACTCCTGTTCCAGGGAATCTGACACCTTCACATCAATGCAGGTAAGTTTTTTTTTTTTTTTTTTTTTTTTTAAAAGGTAGCAATAGTCTCCCTCCTTATTTGTGGGGGCTCTATTCCAAGACTTCCTCCACTGAATATTTGTAACTGTGATTTCTCCTAAAACCTATTCATATGATCATTTTCCTTATGCATACACATCTGTAATAAGGTTTAACTCATAAATGAAGCACAATAAAAGATTAGTGATGGTAAATAAAAATGAAGTAGAAAGGTATAAGATACTATAATAAAATGACCAGCCTCATCAGGCTAAAGTCTGTAGGACCATTATTAAATGAAATGAGGTTTACTTGGACATAAGGACTGTGGTAGCCTGCAAGTGATTGATAGGCAGGTAGCACATACAGTGTGGAAACAATGGACAAAGACCAGAAGGCATCAGACTAACTCATGCTACTCAGAAGGGAATACAATTCGAAACACAAGAAGTATTTCCGGGGCTGGGAATGTAGCTCAGTTGGTAGAGCTCTTGCCCAGACTGCAT
This sequence comes from Sigmodon hispidus, assembly GCA_004025045.1. Lineage (NCBI taxonomy): Eukaryota > Metazoa > Chordata > Mammalia > Rodentia > Cricetidae > Sigmodon > Sigmodon hispidus. The sequence goes on along the minus strand of PVIH01001749.1, from coordinate 115,110 downwards.
AAAGCCTTGAGATAAATCAGCAGCACTTGATAAACCTGGGCACTGTGGCAAAGCCTGCAACACCAGCACCTGAGAGGTGGAGGCAGCAAGAATTAAAGTCAGCTGCACACAGTCTGAGGCCAGCTCAAGCTACACGAAACCTTTCATTAAAACCAAAAGTTTCTGAAGGCACATGTGCTAAGTGAAGGCAGTCTGAGCACAAGGTAAGTTAAAGGCCAGCCAAGGACTCCAGGAGACCCTCTGCCCAAACGAACTGAAGAACAAGAAAAATGGTGGTGACAGATGACTGACACTGAGGAATAACCATGGCCATGGGGCCACTGTATTCTGAGACGATGACTGGAAAGGAACCTAAAGGAACGAGTCTTACTTTCCTGATAGAGGACACACATCCACTTACTCTAGGATGGCGACGAGACTCTCACAGCAATCTGATAGCTGACTGGGTCTTAAAGGACAGGATGCTGAAGAGAAGAAAATAAACACATAGGCATTCAGATGTCAGCCAGGATGGTGCCTCAACCTGTAATCCCAGCCCTCGGGAGGCTGAGGCAGAAACTGTTTAAAGCTAGCCTGGGCCATAGTGCAGAACTCTATCTTACCACAAAACAACCCAAAAATGCTACTGTGAGTGCTCAGAGGCCAGAAGCTTACCTGAGAGCAGAGGGATCTGGATCACACGCTGCCAAGCCTTGCTGAAGTAGGGAACCTATGGGGATATGGGCAATGAAGAACTCATGTCCGGAACACTAGAAACTTGGATAGTCACATAATAATGGCTCAACCAAAGCCTATGTTTGCATGCAAAGACTAAAAGCATACTCCTGTATTGAGCATGTATTGACTTTTACCATCATGAGTCCTACACAATACTGTATGACAATTATTTATACAGCAATTTGTACCATTGTTAAGTGTTATGAGTAATGTAGAGATGACTTAAAATATACACCAGTGGGGTGGCTTAGTGGAATAAATAAGGTGCCTGCTGCCACGCTAGGTAACCTGAGTTTGATCCAGGAACACATATGGCAGAAGGTAAGAACTGACTTCCAAGAGGGGTCGTCTGACTGCCACTCACACAGTGCAACACACATGCACCCCCACAAAATAACGAAGGAGAATGTGATAAAAAATAAATTTATACAAGGAGGTGGGTATGTTACCTGCAAATAGTATGCTTTTTGATATGGGATCTGCAGGGTGGTAGTGTCCAAGAATTAATCTTTATAGAAATCAAGAATCTACTATATTTGCATATATTGCTTGGTAATAAAAGAAATGAGGAATGAAAAATGCTACAATGTAGTGTTTAGCTTAGGAGAGAAACCAGACATGGAAGACCACATATTGTGTGAGCCATTTGATGTGAAATGTCAAACAAATAAATCCACACAAAGATTAGACATCACTAGGGGCTGGATGTAGGGAAGAATGGCTATCAGATATGGGGCTCTTTTTTCGTTTTCCTTTTTAGGCAGGACTGGGGACCAAACCTATGGGCCTCATGTATGCTATCCAAGCTACAGTCCTAGCTCTGAGGTTTCCTTCTGAAGAGGGGAAAACATTCTAGTATTAGCTAATAGTGACAGTTGTTCAATTTCATAAATACAGTAAAAGCCATTTAATGACACACTTTTGAAAAGGGCGACTTTACCTTAATAAACAAAAATAGATCTATGTGCCCTGAGACTGAACAATCTGCCAGACCCCACTGTTACACGGAAACACTACCTCAGTCAGGGGCTAGAGTGACATCTCTGTGGTTAAAAGTTTTGGCTGCTCATACAGAGGACAAAAGTTCAGAAGTCCAGTTCTCAGCATCATGTCCGACAACTCACAACTGCCTTTTATTCCAGTTCCAGGGGCTTCAGCACTCTCTTCTGGTCTCAAGACACTTCACTCATGTGCCTACACACACACACATACACACACACACACAATTAAAAGTGGTGGGGGCTGGAGAGATGGCTCAGTGGTTAAGAGTACTCACTGACTGCTCTTCCAGAGGACCCTGGTTCAAGTCCCAGTACCCACAGGGCAGCTCACAACTGTCTGTAACTCCAAGATCTGACACCCTCACACAAACATACTTGCAGGCAAAACACTAATGGAAATAAACGTAAATTAAAATAGAAAAAAGAAAAATGGCACTTTAAAACACAACTGCATTTACACACACACACACACACACACACACTCACACACACACCCCAGTATGCTTGTGTAACAAGAAAATACCTCTGAAAAGATTAATAAAGGAGAATTTTATTATTTTTGTTTTTGAGAGTTTTTCTGTGTAACAGCCCAGGCTGTTCTGGAACTCTGTAGACCAGGCTGGCCTTGAACTCATGAGTGCTGTGATTAAAGGTGTGCACTACTATGCCTGGTGCAGTAAGGAGAATTTTAATGTTTTTCTTAGTATATTCTCACAATTCTAATAAACTAAGAATAAATTACCTACTTATTTTTAAAGCCTTTAAAAATTATGACTGACTATTGTGAGCAAGTGATGCACCACATTCGGAGGACAACTTGTGGGTGTTAGTTCTCTCATCCCACCATGTGGGCCTCAGGATTCGAACTCAAGTCATCGGGCTTGGTGGCAAGTGCCTTTATCACTGAGCCATCTCACAGGCCCCCTAAATGATTACTGCTGTTCGTATAATGATTTTGTAAGTACACAACTCATGAGATTGAAAAAGATAGAACAGATAAAGCCTCAACTTTAAAGCTCTTTAAGGTCTATGAGGAGGCAGTCCAATGTGTAATTAAAACAAATTACTCTGTGCCAAATCTAGAGTAGTGCCGGGTGACTCATGGAGCCTCTGGAGCTCTGACAGCAGCGCCTCCAAGAAGGCGAAATGCCAGCTGAGGATGCTGGGATGCCATCCTACGCTCATCTGTCCTGTTCTCCACCAAGAAGCCCAATACCAAGGTGCCCAATACCAAGCTCAGAGATTGAAATGAATAAACTATACCTTAAAAAAAAAAAAGAGACATACCTGCCATAATGAATGGACTCTAGAAATGGATGATAAAACCTTCCTTAGGTAAGGAATCTGTAAAAGGAAAAAAAATGAAAAGAATTTAAGGATCACCAAAATGCTTAATTTTAGCACCTCAACACAAAATATTAGACTTTAAAAAGACAAATTGTATTTGAGATAGGGCCTCATTCCACAGCTCAGGCTGGCCTTCAATTCCTGAGCAAGCTCAACAGTGCTGGGGTTACATGTGTACCACATCTAGAAATTGTACACATTTCCCTTCTTTTTCTTTTTGAGACAGGGTCTCATGTAGCACAGGATGGCTTCAAACTAGACATGCAAAGGAACATGACCTCACACCTCTGATTTGCCTACCTCTAATGCCTGAGTGCAGGGACTACAGATAGGGCACTGTGTTGAGTTTCCTGCAGCACTGGGTATGGAACCCAGGACCTGAGCTATGTTCCTAGCCCCTCAAGGTCGTTGAGTTTGACTCTAACAGTCTAGAGTCTGACAGGAGCCCAAGAGCGGGTGTTTGAAGCTTACACTAATAACAGGTGCTGACTCAACTGGTGTTGGGGTGTTGTATTTCAGGAAGCTCCCCTACCCCCAGTCTTATTTACCATGTTGAAGCCAAGAAGCTTCTGCAAGAGCCCGTTCCAAAGCTGCAGGTCATGGATTTTGTATTCTAAGCAAAGCTCCGTCACCAACCGTACTGCCTAAAAGCCAAAATACCAACAAGAAAACAACAAAATCATACTGTTCTAAGAAACCCGTAAAGCCAAGTAGAGTGCCTCCATGGTACACACATGGACAGAACCCATACATGTCTATCGCCTAGTCTCAGTGAAAGACTCCATTTCCTAATTAAAAAGAACAAAAGAGGTTCTTCTCTTTCCTGTTTCTAATAATCAAGAATAGCCTGCCTGCTGGCCTCATCCTGTCCCAGCTTCAACTACATCTGTGACTAGGTCCTCAAAGGTAACTAGCTGGGAGAGAATGGCACCCTCCCTACAGGGTAGGCTGCTGAGGAAAGCACAGGTGCTCCTTCTTGGCTTACAGGCATGTCTAGCCCACGTACTCTAAGAAGGCTGGAAAGGACCTTCTAAAGTTCATTCCACACTGCAGGCTGCAAACGCAGGAAAGGTCTAAGGCACTGGGCCTAGCCAGGGCAAAGTGTTTCTGGTCAGCTGAGTGGTGTTTAGGTGGCTGAGTGACTCCCACTGCACATGTAAGGAAAGAAGAGCCGTGCTTGGCCACACGGTGACTACATACCATAGGTTCGTGGTTGTGGTTCTTCCACAAGCCCTTAATCATTCCTTCTTTGGGACTGTTACAAAATAATTCATATGTGATGGGAATATTTAGTGTCTCAAATAATGCCAGGAAAGTCATACATTTCAGATAGGATCTGGAAAACAGAGGGGTTTGTGAGGATCATTCTTACGGTTCACAGTTCTATCTAAAACCAAAGCCAGTGCAGACAACAGGAGACCATCTAGTTCCCTGTCCATGTAGGTTTCCAGGTATCTTCACAGGGTATAGTACAGATAGAAACCAACTTAGACAAGAAAACATTTGTCTCCAAATGTTGCTAAGAAAGGATGGAGAAGTCTGTTTCCCCTTCACCAGAATGCCAAGGATCAAGGCAATGGGACTGCATTTGCATAGCAAACAGTAGGCAGCCGTCCTGCCCAAAGGCTCACAAGTTATGGCTCAGATATAAACAAGATCTGTTTGCTTCTTTCTGACACATCAAGCTCTACTTACTTCACTTCTTCAGTGGGCTTTTTGAAGAGAGATTCTATCAATTCCTTGTCAGCCAAGTAGAGGAGACATTGAAGAGCTCGTGCCTTGTGGGCAAAGGTTAACTGGCACATGCCCAATGTCTGTAAAATCAAGCAGTCGGAGAGTCAGGCTGCACATCTGCAGCTGAGGTCAGGCAAATGACTTCAACTTAGGTAATGGAAATATCCCTTCCTTTCCTTGGTTATTTACCTACTTTCTTGAACTCAATTATCTCCGCCCTTAACCAGTGCAGAGCAGAGAACAGAGCAGTTTAACATGAGCCCTGGAGGGAACTCCTGAGACCCTTTCAGGAGGCAAAGAGCCAACCTATTAGGAGGGTTCTTTGCTTTCTGCATTTTATAAGATGTTGATATGTGTACTGCTGCTACTAGTGAAGTACTAGGTGAGACTGTGGGCTGTGTCAAGGCAGTGACCCCAGCTGCTCACAGCCACTGAGCACTGGAAACCAGAGGACTTCCTTTGAGATTTTTTTTTTTTTTTAAGAGACAAGGTTTCTTTATGTTAGTCTGGTTGTCCTGGAACTTGCTCGGTAGATCAGGCTGGCCTTGAACTGAGTGCGAAATTAAAGGTGTGTGTCACCAACATGTGGCCCTTGGAACGTGTTTTGAAGAAGCAAAACAAATTAATTTTCTTAATCCCTAAACTGATATATATGATGTCAATGAATTCACCTCTGAATACATGTTACATTAATTGATGATGCATTCATTAGTATTCTTGACAAATGGACAGTTCACTTACAGACAGTGCATTGGGAGGAAAGCAGGGCCCTACTGAGGCTGAGCTACACGGCCAATGTACACCAGCTGTCCTTCAAGAAAGACCAAAGGACAGACTCCCCTGCAAGAGCTGCCATGAGCTTACATCTAGCACCTTAGATTTTCTTCTTGTCCCTCTAAGGACCATGTGTCGTGGTTCCTCTGCCCACTCTAACTGCCTCACAAGACACTGCTGGGTGCAGTAGCTCATACTTGCTATTTCAGCACTAAGGAGACCGAGGCAGGTTTGCAGGGTCTTTGAGATCAGTCTCGGCTACACAAGTCTAAATCAGACTATCTCAAAACAAAACAAAAATAAAAACCCACACCCAAAAAACTACCAACAAAACTTTTGTACTAAAAATCATAAAGACTGAAGAATTTGTGTCGCCTCAGGGAGACTGAAGTTTAGCGTGGGGAGAGGCCGGTGGGTGATGAGGGCCAAAGAAGGTCATGCGGGGACCTGGAGACAAGTGCAGCTCTTTCCCAGGGCCAGTTTGTACAGCGCCCTGGTTCCAGGAATGCTGACTGATTGGAGAGATAGTAACTATGAACAAAGTGCGCCTTTAGAAGCTACCAACAGGTGCATCGTGGGGCTTGGTAAGCAGATCCTTCATCCAGGGCACTAAATGGAGTGTGATGTGTATAGTGATCCCTGCTTATAAAAAAAACAGCCGGGTAAGTATGTAAGTGAGCATTTATCTGGATTGTGTTTATGAAATCAAGTGTGAGAAAATGCACAGGTAGAAAATGTCAAGCCGAGATGCCCACATGTTCTGGTTAAGTTCCTAGAGCTTACACTTGTGGCTGAGGTGGCAAATACAAACAGCATTCTTGAACTATAATCAATCGGACGAGCCTGAAGGAGATACACAACTCTAGGGGGAAAAAAGAAAGACAATTTTAAACTTAGAAATAGACTGCCAATACAGCAAAGCTGTGCTCTGTCCTGGTAAACCACACCATCCCAAATAACAGCCAGAAAAATACAGGCCAATGGCATTTCTGTTTTCTTTTTCCAAGATGCTTAAGCTTTTTTATTTTAAATTTTTCTTTATTTTGTATGTGTGTGCTTGGTGCCTGCAGAGGCCAAAAGAGGGAATCAGATCCCCTGGAACAGGAGAGTGTGAGCTGTCCTATGGGTGCTGGGAAGAACCCAGGCCCACTAGGGGACTAACCAGTGCTCCTAATCAATGAGTCAGGTCTCTAGTATGGATGCCTTTTCTTATTTCCTTCAGAGCTAAAGATAATGTATGTACCAAACGCTGGCTATCAGGGTTCTCTAACACATCAGTCAGTCTTCGAGGATTACTGATCAAACTGACACAAACTAAGGCATATGACACAGTGAGTGTCACACATGGGAAATGGTTTCCACAGTACCCCGGAGGACCTTGTAAGTGGCTGGCAGGCCACTCCTAGGAAGGACCAAAGGGATTAGACAGGCTGGAGGAGAGGGAGCTCTCGGGTGGGGAAAAAGTTCTGGTCTCACAGGTGTGCTTTGGGAATTCCTTCTGTTACTGTTGGAATTGCTTTTAAGGCTTTCCACACAATCGGTTCATTAGGCTAGGAGCTGTTCCTGAGTTGGACAAAGGTACATCCACCCTCACCAGATATGGCATACACTTTTAATGCATAGGCAGAGACAGGTGGATCTCTGTTGAGTTAGAGGCCAGCCTGGTCTACAGAGTGAGTTCCAGGACAGCAAGGGCCACACAGAGAAACCCTGTCTTGTATTTCAGCCATCCCATCTTCTAGAATGCAAGTATACACAGGGCCCTTGGGCCAAGGTTCTATCTGATAGAAGAGTTCTCCTTTGTTCGGGACTCTCAAGAATTCCTAGGGCAGTCACAGGGAGTTCAAACCCTCAGTCTTGGCTATTGACCCCCTCCCAGCCTGTGGAGACTCTGACCCCAAGTTACAACAAAAAACCTTTTCAAATCTAACTTCAAAATCTGTTTCCTAATAAGATCCCTTCTGGTGTCAAGGAGAAGGCCACAGTCAAGGAAAGCATACCTATGCAGTGCTTCATCCTCTTGAAGTTCAAAGAATTCTGTTGCTTTCTTTGAAAACAGAGAAGAATAAAAGTTAAAAACTATAGGTTGTGGATACACAAACTTTCATCTTAGCCCAACATACCTGACGAAAACCCAAATCACAAAACAATGTTTCCCGGGCTGGAGACTTAAGAGTGCACTTGTCGGGACTGGAGAGATGCTCAGAGGTTAAGAGCACTGACTTCTCTTCCAGAGGACCTGAGTTCAATTCCCAGCAACCACTTGGTCGCTCACAACCATCTATGATGACATCTGGTACCCTCTTCTGTACACTGTATACTTAATAAATAAATCTTAAAAAAAAAAAAAAAAAGTGCACTTCTTGCTCTTGCAGAAGACCCAGGTTCGATTCTCAGCACCCACACGGTGGCTCGCAATTGACTGTAATTTAGTTCCAGGGCACCCAACACCCTCTCCTGACCTTAACAGGTATCAGGCATGCATGTGGTACATGGACATGCATGCAAGCAAAATGCTTATCCACATAACATAATAAAATGTTTAACAAAAAATAAAACTACCAGGAGGAAATATTATTAGTAATTGGTTTTTACTAATTTTTAAATTGTAAAAAAAAAAGTTTTACAATGACTTTTGCTTAAATAAAAGTTCCACACTTGTTCATTCACAGAATAAATATATTATTCTGGGTACTTTTTAGGTGAAAGTCCAATTCTAAGCACACACACAGCCTTAAGTAAACAAATATTTTGGTATGTGGTCTGTCCTCTAATATTCCAGGCTAATTTTGTTAAATATATAATCACCCATAGTGACATTTGTTGGGTACATTTTAAAAGAAACGGAGCAAGGCATGATAAAGTAGGTCTTTAATCCTAACACTGAGGAACAGAGGAAGTGAATCTCTGTGAGTTCAAGGAAAGACTGGTCAATATACCAAGTTCAAGTTTCAAGTCCAACTGCTCTATAAAACAAACAAATAAAAAAGGGTCCAGAGATTTGTGTGGGTTCTTTCGTTTTGTTTTTGAAACAGTCTCACTATGTAGCTAAGGCTGGCTCCTCCCATGCCTCAGCCTCCCCAGGGCCACATTCAGGCATGCCAGCTAGTGTTCTGCCATTGAGCTACTCCAAGAATTTGAGTCATTCACCAAATTAACATGTATGCATCAGGACTCTCAAAGTACTGTGCCAGATTTGATGGGAGGCATGGTTTTCAGCTGACTATCTTGAGCTAATGTAGAGCCTGGAGCACAGCAATGCTGGTTGTAGAAATGAGCTTACATTATGTTCCCTCTGAAGCAGTCGCTGCTCTTGGTAGAATGAGGCTAGCACTGGATCTCAGGTGTACAGCAGTTGCACAGTAGTATGGAGCATTGGCTTCTATCCCCAGCATAGCACACAACAAGTGTGGGAGCATACACCTCTAATCACAGCACTTGGGAGGCACATGAGTTCTAGGTTAACCTCAGCTACAGGTGAGCTAGAGTCCAGTCTGTGATACTCAAGACCTAATGTTAAAACAGCAGCAGCACATTGTGGAGAGAATGAAACATTATATAAGCTACTAATTAAAAGTCACTGAGGTGACTCATAGGTCACAAAGTCTAAAGAACTGAGTTCAAGTCCCAGGACTCACATGATAGAAAGACAGCTGATTCCCTCGAGCAACTTTGGTGTAATAAAAAAATTAAGTTAAAATAAAAGCACAGGGCTGGGGATATATCCACAGGCTTAGCACTCAACAGGTTTCAGTATCCAGCACAAAAGTCAATCAAACCAGTTCAACAAGACAAAAACAATAGAAGCTGCCCAGCTATAGTTAGTCCCAGCTACTTGGGAGGCTGTGGCAAAACTGATTTCAACAGGGAGCTGGAACTAGTTTGGGCAACATATTGGTGCCCCACCTTGAACAAGCCCACTAACTACTTAATTTCATATTACTATTTATTTGGTAATAATTTAGTAATACCATTTACTACCAAAAATTACCATTTTTTACTAATATATTTCAAGAATATTGTCTTCCTAAATAAGCACAGAAATTATAAAACCTACTTATTAAGTTCTACCTAAAAATTCAGAGAAACTATTGAAAAACTTAGGGATTGCTAAATCCTTCCCCAAATGTTAGATGCTAATTAAACTATTTCTAAAAAAATCAACATTATGTGCCGCCTACTGTGTTCCACCGAAAAGAACACATCATCTATACAGTACGACTAGAGCCCATAACCTACATTAAATCACAGAAAAACATGAGCAGAACAAAAATGACATTTATAAAGCAATTGGCTTGCAGCCTTCAAAACTGTTCAGTGCCATCACAGCTAAAACATGTTAAAAATCATCAACAGTTGCTAAGCTAACATGTGGGGGTGGGTAAATGAAGTAAAGGGAAGAATGTGTAAAGAATTTTATGCTGAATTATCTCAAAAATATTTCCCCTAATAACTACAAAAGAACAGAATGTATTAGAGAAATGGACAATTTAGCCAATATGTGCATCTAAATTAATATAAAATGTAAAGAGAGGCCAGACCGACTCCACAAAGTCGTCCCCAGACCTCCATGTGCACACTATAGCACATGTGCACATAAATAACACCACACCCACACACGAAGTAAATTCATACCACCTATAAGGGCCAAACAGATATGTTTGATATGTTCTTTCAAATATCATTTATGCAGTATAATAAGACAAAAAATTGATTTTGATGATTATTTATTTGAAGACAAAGACTTGCTATATATCTCTGGCTGGGCTGGAACTTGCTATGCAGAGCAGGCTAACCTCCAACTTACTGCCTCTTCCTCTGTCTCCTGAGTGCTGAGGTTAATGGCATGCACCATCACATCTAGCTAAAATTTGAATTCTAACATAGGAAAATATTAGGTAAACCAAATGGAAGGACCATTTAAAAGATAACCAGCCAACACCCTTCCAAACTGCCAATGTCAGCTGGCAAATAGATCAGCAGGTAAAAGCAGCTGCCACTAAGCCTGATGACCTGAGTTTAGTTCTGAGAACCCACATGGCAGGAGTGAATTGATTCACATAGTTGTCCTCTGACCCCTGTGAACACTGTGCCCCTCACCTCCACCATCCATCCATACATGCAATGACCTCCGTGATCACTGACTGCATGTGTGCCCCTCACCTCCACATCCATCCATACATACAATGACCTCCGTGATCACTGACTGCATGTGTGCCCACCTCCACCATCCATACATACATACAATGACCTCCGTGATCACTGACTGCATGTGTGCCCCTCACCTCCACCATCCATACATACAATGACCTTCGTGATCACTGACTGCATGTGTGTCCCTCACCTCCACATCCATACATACAATGACCTCCATGATCACTGACTGCATGTGTGCCCCTCACCTCCACCATCCATACATACAATGACCTTCGTGATCACTGACTGCATGTGTG
>PVIH01001749.1:0-103984 GCA_004025045.1 Sigmodon hispidus | reverse complement strand
CACTGACTGCATGTGTGCCCCTCACCTCCACATCCATACATACATACAATGACCTCCGTGATCACTGACTGCATGTGTGCCCCTCACCTCCACATCCATCCATATGATAAAAATATTTTTAAAGCAAACAAAACTTGTCAATGTCATAAGAGAGCAGAGAGTTGTAGGAAAGTTTTAGATTAAGACAGACTACAGAAAACCAGTGCTGAAACTGTGGATTTAGAGGTAGATCTTGAACATTATTTATTAAACTGTAAAACGAGTTATAGATTCAAGCATTGTCTCAATATTCAATCCTATAATTTTACTTTTAAAACAGGGTCTTTAGTAGGTAGCCCTGGTTGGTCTAACTTTGCTGTGTAGACAAGGCTGGCTTTATAGTTGCAATAATCTTTTCGCTTTTACCTTCCAAGTCCTGTGCTTTTTCTGATTTTTTTTTTTAAACTTTATTTATTTATTTATTTGCCTTGGTGTTTGCCTGGAACTGGAACTACAGACAGTTGTGAGCTGCCACGTGGGTGCTGAGAATCAAATCCAGGTCCTCTGGAAGAGCAGACGGCGCTCTTAACCACTAAGCCACCTCTCCAGCCTCCTCTGATTTTTTTTTTAAGTTAAAGCAATAGTAGTTAAATAAATTCTTGCTCTTAAAAAATACGCACTTAAATAATAAGGGACCAAGGGACATGGCATATGCAATATACTCACTAATGAGGAGAAATAAATATAAAAGAAGTACAAAAGAGAGAAACAGAGGATGCAGTAAAATAGAGATTTTTAAAACTAATGAATCTAGGTAAGCAGTGTAAAGGAATATTTCTGCACTATTTTTAAGCGTTCCTATTCTATTTTAAATGATTTCAGAAATAAAAAGTTAATTACATGAATCCAAGTCAAAAAACAGGCATCTTCTTATATATAAAAATGTGTGTAAAGTCAAGAACTGAATGTTAGAATAGCTACAGAAAAACAGAAGGAAAAACAAACCACCTCATTAAAACTCATCAGGTGACCAGTGACCTTTGAGAAGTCAGAGTCCAGTGTGGCAGTGCAGGCCTATAATCTCAGCACTTGAGGGACTGAGGTATCAGAACAATGCAAGGTCAACCTGAGCTATAAAGGGAGACTGTTTAGGAGGGAGGAAGGTCAGCCTCTGTCCTCTTTGGAGGGTTGTATCCCATGGAACACAAACTCAACTCCGATCTAACCACATCCTTAGGCTGTGAGCATTCACTCACCTCACTGGGCATTGCTGGGGGGCACAACCACTTCTCCAACAACATATCCCAAATCTTTTCCAAATTTGTTTCATTGACTTTAGCAATTTCTTTAGCTGCTGCATGAATATCTAAGATAATCAAGATAAGAAAGTACAAAAGTGAAAACTCAGGCTTTCAACAACCAAGAATCAAAAAAGCACCTCTTCTTGACCAAAAACAATAAAAAAAAAAAAGAAGCTTTTTTCCCACCGGGATAATCTTTGACAGGTGTAGTACAAAGTCTTTCGCTTATGCTGGGATGTTCATAGAGGCTCACGATGAGATGTGCTGGCTTTCCTACCATTCTTAAATATTCTGGAACATTCAACTTGTGGGCTATTAGCACAGCTTGAGTACCCGAGCACCGGGACATGATATGAAGCTTCTTCAGTAAGGCCTGAGCTCTTTCACATGCCTCATCCTTTAAAAAAAATTTCAAACGGAGAGAAAGTCTTACTGTAAAAATCTCAAGGAAGATGATACTCCATCTTTAGTGATCATGGACCCTCCCTGCTTTATCTGCCCCCTAAATATCCATCATAGACAAGTGTGGGCTTTTTTCTCCTTTGTGAGTACTGGGATAGGAGAGGGGATGAGGTAGCTGCTATGCAAGCATGGTCAGACTCACCTGAGACGGGATGTTTTGTAGCCATCTTTCAGCCAAGTACAGGCAGAATTTCAAACTAGTCATCTTGAAGGGGCCTGGAAGAACAAAGTTTGTGTGCAAATCCTGAGAAAACATGTTACCAAAGTAGCAAAAAACTTTAAAATAAGTGAACACTCAGTCAAAATAAAAGAGGAGAGAAGATCAGAGCACAGAGACCCTCCTGCAGCTTTCAGCCCTTCACCAGCTTCTTAGTAGGTTTCTATGTCTATGGGGCAGACAGCATCACACCACCCACACTGCCTCTTTAAATATCTTTTCAAACAAGCTATCAATGGGCCTGAGCAATGCTGCTGCTCACAGGGTAAGACTTGGGCAGCTCCTGACAAACTCTTCAAAAACTGAGATAGAGCAGAGCTTGCAACCAGCTCCTAGCTGAGGAGCACTGGAGGATGAAAACAATGACAGACAGGGTAGAATACTGTGTAGCGTGTACAAGACCCTGGACAGGTCGCCAGACCTGCACAAAAGGAACAAAACTGAAACCCAGACAATCAGCAAGCACTGTAAGTCCCACAAGCGGGGTGCTGGGCACCTTCTGGGATTTCCTGGGTGAGACTGATGGCAATGGCGATGGCCCACTCTGGGTTGACGATGGACGTGAGGTACGACTCGATGGTCTGCATGAGCTTATCCACTTCCTTGCTCAGCAGGGCTGACGACTTGGCTTCTGATAACTTCAGCAGCTTTGGCTTCAGGGTGTTTTGAAAAACATGTTTGGCTGTAGACACGTAGAGAGTATCTAGGGAGAACTTCAGAAAAGAGGAGAGGCCGTGAGGCAGCAAGTAGTGTCAGCTCCCTGGGCCAGGCTCAGGGACCACAGACAAGAACCTCCATAGGAGCCCCCACCCCCACATTACCTTCATTAGCTTAGAAATTAAGAGCAGTGTTGGAAGCGACTCTTCACTGAGCTCAGAGGCTGGAAAGGAAAGAAGAAGGGCATGCCACGTGAGAAATAAATTAGTGGGATATTTATTTAGTAAAGTTCCTAGGAAGTTAATGAACATACAGAAAATTTTCCAGAAGTTCTGTGCTGTGCCAAATAATATTAGGTGAAAAGGCAGTCTAGTCTGGGCAGCTGGTGGCAGAGTTGTCACATGCTCCAGCATGTACTGGTATTCGAGGTCCACTGGGGGAGAGATTCTTCTGTATGACTTCAAGTGTCTCAGAAGATTCAGAGCCTGTGTAGAAATGAGCAAGAGACCTGTAAGTGTCACCCTGTCCTGGGACACATGCACCATGTTTGACAATCTCTACATATATGTGCCTAATACATACACTATCAAAACAAAGTCCATTTCTAGTTTTCTCTGAATCCCTGTTCCTGAATCATGTTATACAAACACTAGAGACATCACAGGAAGTGAGGGTACCATCTGGCTCATAGAATAAGATTTGAGCAGTTCTGGACAAACCCTTCAAATAGTTTGGGACAGAAGTAAAAAAACATTGAAGTTGGAAGTTATCATTTTTAATTACTCAACTTATTTTGGAGGTGTGATCTTATTACATTTCCCAAGCTAACCCTAAACTCTTCTGCCCATAGAGTAGATACAAAGAGACCAGCCAGCTGTGGAGAAAGAGATGAGATGGAAGAGAAAGAGAGAGAGATGGAAGGGCAAGAAATTCAAGGTCAAACTTGGCTACTTAATGAGTTCAAAAATAGCAAGCTGGGAAGGTAGTGATGCAAGCCTTTAATACTAACACTCAGGAGGCAGAGCAGATGGATCACCAAGTTCAAGGTCACCTGGTCTACAGAGTAAGTTCCAGGATAGCTAGGGCTATATTAGAAAAACCTTGTCTCAAAAAAAGAAAGAAAAGAAAAGGAAAGGAAAAAAAGGAAGGAAGGAAGAAAAGAAAAAAGCTTGAACTATGAGACTCTGTTCAAAAAATCCAAAAACATGTCTCAGAAGTCCATGGCATACAAGTCCCTCCAGTCCCCATAAAGGTAGGACAGCAGTTCAGTGACTCCAGTCACTTTTATTTATATTTATTTTATGTGAATTGGTGTTTTGCCTGCATGTATAACTGTGTAAGGGTGTCAGATCTTAGAATTACAGACAGTTGTTAGCTGCCATGTGGATGCCGGGACTCGAACTCAGGTCCTCTGGAAGAACAGTCAGTGCTCTTAACCGCTGAGCCATCTCTCCAGCCCCGGCTCCAGTCACTTTTAATTCCCACATGATGTACATGGCACTGGCACACCCATAGTCTCCACTGCGCACGTGCACATACACACACAAAAATTTAATAATGTCTTTTAAAATTTGAAAGAGCAAAATTATTAATAAAAGCAATAAAGAAAACTAAGGAATAAACTGAGAAAGGAACAGAGGTAAATATGATCAAAATACACTGTATTCATGGTTTTGTATGTGTGTGTGGTTTTTTTTTTTTTTCCTTTTCCAGACAGGGTTTCTCCGTGTTGCAGACCTGGCTGTCCTGGAACTCACTCTATAGAACAGGCTGGCCTTGAACTCAGAGATTCACCTGCGTCTGCCTCCCAAGTGCTTGGTATTAAAGGGATATACCACCACTGCCCAGCTGAAATTCTTAAAGGATTAAAAACATTTCTTAAAAAGAAAACTATTTAGAATTAAGTTCAGAATCTAAAGGGAGATCAAAGAATAACCCAGAAAGAATTCAGTTAATATTCTTAATATTATAATAATTATAATAGACATAATATAGTATCATCATAATAAACACAGAGATAGGTTTTCAATCTTTAACATACCTGATTAATATTCACACTGGTTATCTTTTCATTGGCTTGTTCTATAACTTTCAGTACAACTTCAATCATTTCATAATCATATGGGTCCAGCTGCATAAAAAGCAGAAATATGCAAAACACAGAAGACACTGTCAGGCTCACCTATGCTGTATTTAGTGATATTCAAATATTTGCTGGGCACAAATAGCAAACATTAGCTCAGCATGCACTGAAGCCAAGCTGCCCTTCACAGATCAACTCTCACCCCTAAACTACCTCTACGAGGCTAAGTATCCACATTTAAAATGCCTCGAAATGTAGTTTAAAAAGCTGTATGAGGCAATACTATCTTAGTGAAGGCAGATGTCTGAAGGGTACTAAATACATAGAAAGAATAAACATATGGTCAGATTTTCAGTTTTTTTAAGAGTTTGAAACTGAAGCTCCACTTGTGCTGGAGGTCAGAATAGGAAGAAGGCTGCCTGGGAAACAACATAAGGACAGCCTAGGACTTCCTGCATGAGGCTCTTGGGGACCCTTGGCCTTAGCCCGTTTCCTAACACAAGAATTAACTGAATGGTATCTGTACAGGTTTACACAAAGAGAAGTGTTCTCTCTGCTCCTCCTTTCTTCCCACACAGCATTTTCTATTTTTTTAAGGCCAACTGAAAGGGCATAATTACCAAAGTGGGAAGATGGTCCATCATACTTAGGAGCAAGTCTATAATTTCCAGCTGACTTTTATAAAGCTGAAATTCATCTTACAGTCTGATAGCCTCATTTCTCCTGCTACCCACCTTCCAATCCTCCCAATCAAAATGCTTAACTTAAAAATATCAATTTGCAGAAAATTTCATTAAAAAAAAAAAACCACAATAGGAAAATACATTGATTCAATGTAACTGTTTATAATACTGAAATGTATGGTTTAAACTTCCATGCAAGAAAGCTGGCCAAACCCACTGTCCCGTCCCATTCCATCTTGCCGTCCCTCAGTGGGGTAGTACACAAGACAGGCAATGGGCCACATATTTACTGTGGAATGGCACTACACTATATCTATCCCACTCCAAAGAGTAGGACCCACAGAGAAACTTCCCTTTGGAATTTATACTTTCTTTCTCAGTTGATTCTTTGACAAAGAATGTTTGATGTGGAGCTGGTCAGGCAGTTGCTACCAAGCCAGACAACCTTAATTCAACCCGAGTCCCATGTAAATTGTCCTCTGACCTCTTCCCACATGCTGTGATGAGCATACCACCACAGCAGATGCAAAATAAATAAATGTAAGATGAAAACAAACAAAACAGAGAAAGCAATCATGGTGACACACATCTGTAACCCCAGCAATCAGGAAATGTTGGAAAGAGTTCAGAGTCACCCTTGGCTACACAGCAAGTTCCAGGATACCTTGGACAACCTGAGACCAAGACCATCTCAAAAAGCCATATACTGAGGGAAAACTAACAACCCTGGTGGAAAAGGCTGCTTTATTTTGAAGGGATTTAAAGAAGGCAAGACAGGGAAATGCTATGTTAAACAGAATGCTGTGTGAAAATAAAGAATTAAAGGCTTAGAGATGGCTACTTCATGCTCTTGCAAAGGATCTGAGGGTTCCCAGCATGAGTGCCAGGCAACTTAAACAAGTTACTGGTAGTAACTTCAGCTCCTGGTAAACCTATGCCCCCCTATACACCCACAATTTGGCAGAGTGTAGTGGCACACACATATAATCCCAGCTTAAGAGGTAGAGCCAGAAAGCTCAGGAGTTTAAGACCATCCTGAGCTTGAATCTAACCTGGGTTATGCAGGACCCTATCTTAAAACAAAACAAAAATGAAAACTTCAGGATTTAATATATCCAGTTGTTAGAATATGTAGATAATTAATGAAGGATGAGGAGAGTGGGCAGCAAGAGGTATCCACCTCCATACTCATCTACCTTATACAGGATCTCACTAAGACTGATCACCAAATCCTTTGTGCTCGTCAGTAAAGGAACCACCTCAGTGGCTTTTGCCAGAAGTCTAGAATGCTGCTGTTTTGCGGACTGCAGGCTGGCATCTCCCTGGCTCTGGTTGTTGTTGGGGTGCAGCATGGTTTCAATGAACAACTGAAGGGCTGCATCGGAGTCCAGCTGAAAGGCGCTGAAAGAAACAGTCAGTTATAGGCTCATCTCAAATGTGTGCAAGGGCTTTTTGACAGCCAGGTGCATGCTCCCATAACTCAAGTCTTTAACCTTGCTATTGTCTAGCCTCATAATCAGAAAAAGTATGCATCATCCAAAGCTTTTTTAAAAAAAGGGGGTCTTGAGAAGCAGCTAGAGCAAGAATCAAGCTTGAGGTAATCCTCCTACCTCAGACAATATACTACAATGTCTGGTTTAATTGTCTTTTCAAACCAGGTAGTCTAGCTGGGCTAGGTAGTACACGCTGGTAATACCAGCCATTGGGAGGTAGTCAAAACCTTGATCAGTGTAGACAAATAGCAATGGAAATACCTCCTCAGGCCCTTAGAGTGAGACAGTGATCCTATAGTTTGCCATGCATGTAACTGAGATATGAAGCAATGCTTTAAAAGCCATCACAGTTAAGTCCCCTGATATTCTAAGTCATCTGGCTGGGCATGATGCTGGGTGGTTCACATCTGTAATTCCTTGTTTAGGAGGCTGAATCAGCAGGATCACAAGCTGGAGGCCAGCTTGAGTGACATGCGGAGTTTCAAGGCAGTCTAGACCACAACAAAACCAAACAAAAATGTTAAAAGCCACCTGAGTTAGTTCACATGGATTGCCTCGATCAAGGCCTCTGCTGAATGACTGAAACAAACTGAATATTACAATAACTACTTAAAGTGCAAGAAAGGAAGCAGTTACATAAAGCAGTACTCAGAAGTCCATCGGGGTTCACCTTTGTAAAGAATGGCAGACACCCCACCAGCGTTTGAAGGTCTCCACACTGAACACTGGCATAGTTTCATTTCCATGTTTAGTTGAGTCAGCGTCAGTGCTACTCAGAGCTCTGGGCAGCTTTTAGGCCTTGACTACAGCCTCAGTATGGAGAGAGAGCCAGGGTCTTACGATGTCAAAAAGGAGAGAGAGAGAGCCTTTTCTGTCTGAGAAGCAGTAACATCATTTGCTGACCATGACCATATCACACAGCCCTCCCCAACCCCCACCTCTCTCTCTCTTCCCCTCCTCGGGTCTCCTCACTTTGTCCAGTGTATCCATGTTGCTGTATAGATGACCTATTTAGCAATGGTTCCCACAGGTAGAAGACATTACTATATCCAGAATATTCCCTACATTTTTCTCATCATAGGAGTCATCCACATGGAGCCCAAATTTAGTAATGAAGATTTCAGGGCTTCTCAGTTCAGACCTGTTGAGTCAAGACTTCTAGGGAGAAAGAACTCAGAAATCTCTAATTTTTTTTTCTTATTTTTGATTCAGGATTTCACTATGTAGCTTAGGCTGGTCTTGAACTTGTGATCCTCCTGCCTGAGTGTTGGGAATATAGCTGTGAGATACAACATCAGCTCAGATCAGTTTCTGGTCACAGGTTTGTATACTCATCTGAGATCTTTTTAGAGAAGCTCATCTGGCTTTGTGTCTGCTCAGGCTGGCTGACCACAGAAAAAGAAAACATGTCTACTGTCTGCATGAATACAGTCTTGACTACTGTCTTCTCAAAGCAAGGGTTACAAGCTGGCTATGCCAACAGCTTAGATGCCATTAACATTTAAAAGTTACCTGCAGTATTCCAGAACAAGGCTTGTATCCGTATCTATGCTATTAAAAAGAGCTTGAAGGAGGTCTTTCTTGGTGAGAAAATTTTGTCTGAAAGCATGTTGAAAAGAAATCTAGAAGTAGAGAACACACACACAAAAAAACCAAACTGCTAATCTGAAAAATATCGGAAACATGGCAACAACATGCTTTTTTACTTTACTATTATTTTCTTTTTAAAGATTTATTTATTTATTATGTATACAGTATACAGAAGAGGGTACCAGATGTGATCATAGATGGTTGTGAGCCACCATATGGTTGCTGGGAATTGAACTCAGGACCTCTGGAAGAACAGTCAGTGCTCTTAACCTCTGAGCCATCTCTCCAGCCCCTACTTTACTATTATTTTTTTTTTTAAACATTTTTATTTATTTATTTAATTTTTTGCCTTGGTGTTTGCCTGGAACTGAAACTACAGACAGTTGTGAGCTGCCATGTGGGTGCTGGGAATTGAACTCAGGTCCTCTGGAAGAGCAGACGGTGCTCTTAACCGCTGAGCCATCTCTCCAGCCCCTACTATTATTTTTATAAAGAAATATTTTCTACAGCTCCTCCAAATTTTATTCTTAAATTTATTTATTTTGTGTGTGTGTGTGCGCCTTCTACAGTCAGCATATGGAGGTCAGAGGGTAACTTGTGGGAGTCAGTTCTCTTTTACAATGCAGGTTCTAGGGATGAAACTCAGGTCCTTAGGCATGATGGCGAGCGACTTTTCCCACGGAGCTGTCTGGCTGGCCCTCGTTTTTTTTTTTTTTTCTTTTTAGCATGCTGCTCAATCCCACCATTGCTGTGAAACCTGAGGAGTATTTTCCACCATAACCCTTGCAGCGTCCTCAGGGAAGCCTGGTTGTTAGTGTTGGTGGCACAGGCTCCTCTGCTGGCTGCATAGGAATCAAGTTTCAAAACACAGCATTTGGGCAATGGTCACCTTCCTCATAAATAGTCTATTTGCAAATACAATATTTTATACCTCATTTTGTAACCCAAACTGGCCTCAAACTCACCATCCTCCTACTTTGGCTTCCCTGGGTGACAGGTATATATCACTGCTACTCCTTAATTTTATTTTTAGTCAAACAGGAAAAGTAGCATGCATTTGCAATCCCCACTACTCAGGGGAGGCTGAACAGGAGGATCTGTATAATCCAAGTGCAAAACTTGAGCAGCATAGCAAAATCCTATCTCCAAAAGAAAATAACAGAAACTATAACTAAACAACAGCTGGTATAAGGCTATGGGTAAAGTCTGAAAGAGTGTAAACATCAGTTGGTACTAGATGTACACCTCTAAATGAGAAAGCTAAACTGGTGAAAAGTGTCAGGCTCCTTCTAACATTATTAAATTTAATTTGAAAACAAAAATAACACAAAAGACCCCCATTTCTTTATATACCCCAAAGTAACAGTTGACAAGATATTTGTCTTATATTCTCAGACTAGAAAATTCAAGACAGATTAAATATCAAAGCACTATAAATACTCACACCAAGTTTACCAAGACGAATACCCCACCGAGCATCAATACTGATTTCATGGAACCGATGTCCTGTTTCACTATCCTTATAGAGATTTGCCAGCTGAGAACCCACCAAAGATAATGCCTAAAAAGTTAAAAGAAGAGCAAACAGAATTTAAACTCAGAAAGTAGGGGGAGGGGGGCCAGAGTCAGTGTAGGGGTGCCTGTGTGATCCTAGCACTCGGGAGGGAGGGAAGCCTGCTGAGAGGTTGTGCTGGAGAACAGGGGCAGCCAAGCCTCACACAAGACCCTGTTTGAGAATTAAAAAACTCATAACACATTTGTCTGAGGGCATGGCCCAATGCTAAAGCATGGAACAACACATGTGCAGCCCTGGGCTCGATCCTGAGTTCCCACTCTCCCTAAACCCTATAAAACTTTTTGTGACAAGAGTGCAGAGCACTACATATTGGTTTGCATGGCCACTACTTTGTTTTTAAAGACTTATCTAATTGATTTAAAGACTTTTATTATTTTAAATTATGTGTCTTTCTGTATGCATGTGCACCTGCATACAGGTGCTCAAGGATGCCATAGGCACCAGATTCCCCTGGAGCTGGAGTTACAGGGGGTTGTGAGCTGTTCAATGTAGGTACTGGGAACAAAATTCCAGGCCTCTGCAAGAGCAGTGCGCACTTTGACATCTTTTCAGTCTCTGTTTTTATTTACATGTGTTTGTGTCTAGGTGAGTGTATGCCACATGTGTGTAAGTAGAGGCCTGAAGAGGTGTCAGATCCTGGAGCTAGAGTTAAGACAGCCGGGAGCTGCCTGGCATTGGTGCAGGGAACTGAACTAGGGTCCTCTGCAAAAGCAGCACCTGCTCTTCAATGCTGAGTCCTCAGGAAGCCCAAACTAGCCTCAAGTTTACTATATATTTGAGGATCTTGATGTAGTCAAAAGTTTCTTTTCCACCAGCAACTCTCAAATACAGTGCAGCCTCTTCCCAAAAACTGACTCGGAGGCTTAATTTTATATTAACTGCTGGGCCAGTAGTAGTTCAGGCTTATTACTATCCAGCTCTTACTCTTAAACTAATCCATGATTCATATCCATGTTTAGCCACGTAGCATGGCACCTTTTCTCATTGCAGCATTCTCATCTTACCTCCTCCTTGTCTGGCTGGCAACTACTCCGCTCTTCCTCTTCCCAGAATTCTCCTTGTCTGGTCACCTTGCCCATACTTCCTGTCTATCTAGACATTCTGTATCCTTCTGACCAATCAGCATTTTATTAAACCAACATTTACAATGACAAATATTTACAGTGTACAAGAGCGGAGTCCCACAGCACCTTGAGCTTCTGATCCTCTTATCCCTACCTCCCAAGTATTGCGATTACAGGCATGCACCCATACTTTGTTATAATGCTAGGGATTCAAACTCAAGACTTCTGCATGCTAGGCCAGCACTCTACCAGCTGAGCTACTACATGCCTCACCCTCACTCATTACTTTTTACATAGCATCTGGGTAATTCAAATTTTTGCATGATACCATAAGTTTAATCAAGTTTTCCTTCATAATAAAAGGACAATTTTAGGTCAATCTGGAGTACCTACAAAATTACCAAATAGAAAGAACTAAAACAAACGAACCAATGAGAACAACTCTAAGATGAGCTGCGCAGCCTCTAAACCCATCCTACACATTCTTACGTGTGGAGCCAGAGGACAACTTTGGCTTTTATTCTTCAAGTACCACCCACCTTTTCTCTGAGACAGTTCTCTCAGCAACCTAGAACTTGCCAAGTAGGTGAGCTAGCCAGCCAGCCCATAGAGCCACCCAATTCTGTCCCCACCCCAAGTACTGGGATGACAAGTGCCTACCATCATGCTGTTCTTTGTTTGCTTGTTTTTTAATATGTGTCCTGAGGATTACACTACAATCCTTCTACTTGAATGGCAAGCTTCACCAACAGCTATTTTCCCAGCCCACATATAGATGTATTTATTTGTATTTTATGAGTGGAAATGCTTTGCCTGCATACATCTGTGTCACATACATGCTGTGCTCAAGGCACCTAGATTCCCTGTTACAGACAGTTGTGAGCTGCCATGAGGATGCTGGGAAAACAGCATCTAGGTACACTAAAAGAGTAGCTGGTGCTCTGAACTGCTCAGCTATGTCTCCAGTTCCTTTTTTATTTTCAGTTGTGTGCATATGCTTTCCAAGGGTACTGAAATCAAAGATGTACACCACCATAATGGACCACACATGTAGGTTTTAATATTTTGTTTTTCAAGATAGAATTTCTCTGTATATTCTTGGCTGTCCTGGAAATTGTTATGTACACTAGGCTGGCCTCTAACTTAGAAATCCACCAGTCTCAGCTTCCCAAGTGCTGAGATTAAAGGCATATGTCACCACACCCAACTGTAGTTAGTTTGCTATTGTTTGTTTTTAGTTTTCTTTTTAAAAGATTTATTTATTTATTATACATTATACAGAAGAGGGCCCTGATCTCATTATAGATGGTTGTGAGCCACCATGTGGTTGCTGGGAACTGAACTCAGGACCTCTGGAAGAACAGTTAGTGTGCTTAACCTCTCTCTGGAGCCATCTCTCCAGACCCTGTTTTTAGTATTTTAAGAAATAAAAGCTAGCGCCAGGCAGTGGTGGCACGTTCCTTTAATTCCAGCATTTGGGAGTCAGAGGAAGGTAGATCTCTAGGTTTGAGGCCAGTGTGGTCTACAGAGAGAAACCTTGTCTCAAGAAAAAAAAAAGAATGAAAGAAAGGGAAAGAGGAAGGGAAGGGAGGGAGGGAGGGGAGAAGGGAAGAGACCTATCTTAATTCTTGAAGCAATGCTTATCACCAGCATCACCAGTCAAGCATCAATGTAGATGCCATATAAGACAGATCATCATTTCTGCTAAACAGCTAAGACCTGCTAGCACAGCAAAGTCCTTCACTTTGTCCACAAAACCTTTAACACATCAACAGAAGCAGGCATCCATGCTCATGGCATACCAGAATTTTGTCGTAATTCTGCCACGCTTTATCTATAATCTTCCAGAGGTTTTCAAACACATCCTTTTGAGGTACAAGAGTGCAATAAGCCAAAGCCAGGTCCAGATCCACCAGGCGACAGTTAAACACCTGCAGGAAGACAGTATCATGAGCAAAGTCTCCATGAGCAAAATAGAAGGAAGGACATTGGGCTCACTTCCTCTAGTTGAGGCTTAAATCCTTCAGAAAAAACATGCCTTTCAGGGGGTAGTTTAGAGAAACAGCTCTAAGAAGTCCGCTTAGGGCACCTTCTTCCAGGACTAGAAATGGAAGGAAAGTAGTTTCAGTGAGTTCTGTAGAGCACAGAAGTCTTCTTTCTCCCTATAGCTGACATCAGTCTCTGAAATCTCCCATGAGGCCTCCTTTGCCTCCTTAGTTGCCGACTCCACATTTTAGCAAGCATAGAAATCTACCATATCTTCCCACAAGCAAATCCACCCCAACCCCTAGATCTGAACTCTAATACAGCTGTGAGCGATGCAAGAAAGCTGTGTAGTCCTTGACAGACTGCAAGTACAACAGTGGTCCCATAGGGCCATGCTGCTATTGTAGTCATCTTTGTTGATATAGGAATACTCCATGCAGTCTGCACTGCTTTACTTACATGCATCAGTCACCACTACATACCTAATAGAATGTCCCTCCCTTTTACATGTCACTGGTTCCATCTCCTGTTTCCTCATCTACGTTAAGGGCTTGCTCTTGCCAGAGTCCTCTAACTTAGAACTATTACTCTCCTCCCTCTGCTGACTCAATATTCTCTTTTCTATCTAAACACAAACAAACAAAATAAATAAATAAGCTCCGGAGAACTCTAAAGAGAAAGGTACACTGCTAGTTCCACAACATCATTCTGCACCTTAAAGTGTAGACTACCAGATCAAAGCTAGATAAAAGATGATTACTAAAAGCAACACCAAGACTTGGCCCTTTAGAAGAAATATGTATTATCATTTTATGTATGGGTGTTTTGTCTGCATGAATTCATGTGCACCTTATGTGTGCAGCATTTGCAGAAGCCAGAATTTGAGTTAAAGGCCCTTGTAAGCTGCTGCACAGGTACAAGGGACTCAGAGCTTGGACTTCTGCTCTAACCTGCTGAGCCATGTCTCTAGCCCCAAGACCTGGCCCTTTTTAAACAATGTCCACACAGTAAATGTTTCACCCTTGCAACAACCTCTGCTGCAACAACTCTCTGAGTCTCCAGTGGCAGGAAAGCAGCCCCAGCAGCCACAGACAATAAACAGGAGCATTGTCATGCTCTACAAAACTTTATTTATAAACGCTAACAGCTGAGAGTTTGCTGGCTTACAAAGTATATGAATTAATCTAGATCTTGTACCAAAACACATGACTGATAAGAGACAAAATTAAATTAGAATGTAGATATTAAGTTAACACAAATCTTTATACCACTCTTAAATTTAGTAGTAGAGAAATCTGCACTGCCACTCAACAAGAGAGCATCTTCACTTGAAGGAGACAAACACTGGATAATTAAGGTTAAGGAATCTTACATGCTGGGAATGGTGTTGTACATCTTTAATCCTAATCCTAGTACCTGGGAAGCAGAGCAGGTGGATCTCTGTAACCTCAAGACCAGTCTGGTTTAGATAGAGAAGATTTCTACAACCAGGTCTATGGAGAGAGATTCTAGCTTTAAAAAAAAAAAAAAAAATCTCTAAAAAAACCTTATATATGAGGGGGAAAAATCTATTACAAAAAAAAAAAAAAAAAAAAAAAAAGAAGAAAGCTTGCCATGAAATAACATATCATATCAATAAAGAGTATGCTGTAGTTCCTTATATTATTATTAAACTTCTTCTAAATCTTTGAAAGTATCACCAAATTTGGAAATGTGTGTACTTGTGTGTGTGTGTGTGTGTGTGTGTGTGTGTGTGTGTATGCGTGCACGCACGCGTGAAGGCCAGAAGACAACTTGAGAATATCATTCTTAGGTGTCATGCCCCATGCCCCATTTTTCTTTCTCAAACAGGGTCTCTCTTTGGCCTTCAACTCACTGGTCCAGAAAGGCTGGTCAGCCAGAGAACCAATGCTATTGTGAGGGTACGGGTCAGAAGAGACCTCGGTAGAATTGGTTCTCTCCTTCTACCACTATGTGGGTTCTAAGGCTCACACTCAGGCTGTCATGTTTGCATGGCTATCACTTTTACCTACCATACTACACTGCCAGCCCTACAAGTGGCCTTTTTTTTTTTTTTTTTAAACTTTATTTATTTATTTATTTGCCTTGGTGTTTGCCTGGAACTGGAACTACAGACAGTTGTTAGCTGCCATGTGGGTGCTGGGAATCGAACCCGGGTCCTCTGGAAGAGCAGACGGTGCTCTTAACAAGTGGCCTTTTAAAGTCATCAGACAGAGCAGAGTGGGCTACACTAAGGGAGGGCAACAAGACAGGGCAGAAGGGTTTTGGCAGTTTGAGTACAGCTTGGGCTATACTTGCCTGGGAGTGGGAGGTGTCCTTACAAATTTGACAAATAAATAGATCCCAAGTGTCCAATACAGAAACAATAATTCTTCCCTCCACCTTCTTAAAAATAAAAGGCCTGCATATGCCTATGATACCTCGTGAAGGCAGGAGAATCAGTAGTTCATGGTCATCTTTGACTATATACTGTAGACTAGGCTGGGCTAGACAGGATCTTGTTTCAAAGGGGAATTCAATCCCTGGAACTGAAGTTACAGGCAGTTTTGAGCTGCTAAGTGGGTACTGAGAATTGAACCCAGCTCCTCTGGAAGAGCAGCCAGTGCTCCTAACCATTGAGCCATCTCTCCAGTTCCAGGAATTTTTCTTTTTTTGAGACTAATAAATTAGAATTCCTGCAAAGAAATCTAAACTGTAAATAAAGGTCATTAATATCCATTAGTTCATTAAAACAAAATCAGGGGGAACAAGTGGACAGGATCATTACAATTTCAGCCATGTTCAAATACAATATCATTTACATAAGCTACAAAACACAGGAACATATCTGCAGGGTTCTGAACAGCTGAACACTATCAAACAATACAAGCCAACCACAGATACTCACTTTGTGCAGGAGTGTTGTGACACTTCCTCTGATAAACATGATGGATTTTTCTTTCAATTCCATAATAATTTGCCGTGAGTTCGCCAATGTGGTCTCACCAAGTAACTTTTAGAAAAGAACAGAAGAATCTTTAGGTCCTTTTTGATGTACCATTCTGAAAATTACACTTGAGAGACAGAGGCAGGTAGATCTCTGTGAGTTCAAGACCAGACTGGGCTGCAAGATAGTCTGCCAAAAAAAAAAAAATCCTCAAACAAACAACAACAGCAATAAATACCTAAAACAAAAACAAGAACCACCAGCAGACAAATGCTGTGCTGAGATCTGAATAAGGAATCACCAACCCACCCTAAAATTTAACTAGTTAACACACGTCCATCTCTGAATTTCTGTGTTTGCAAAGTAAAGACTCACATTTAATAAAAATGTGTGCAAATATCCTAGAATCTTAGTAGATGCTCAACAAATAAATCTTGCATGTAATAAATAATCATCAATCTTTGCTATGGGGACATAAGATTGGCTTGCCAGAGCTTGTGACTCTCTATTACCCAAAGTCAAATACTTTATTAGGAAAGCCATACCTTTTCACTCAAACCAAGACTCATGACATTTGACATAGAGTGCTGCAGGCAGGTACCAAAGGAACCGACCACGAACCTTAGAGCTAGCTCCCACTGACTAGATTCTTGGAGGTTCCGGAGAAGAGTAGAAATGAAATTTACAATGGGGAGAATAAGGTTTTCTCCTGCAAGTGAGAAGATGATTTTCAATAGTTGTATTTTTAATAATAAAAAACTCACATAAATATTTACTTATTCGTGTGTGCATGCTGGAGTATGTGTGTGTGCACTGTGGGTGTGTGCCTTTGGAGGTCAGAAGAGGGTATCAGAGGGAACTGAAGTTACAAGGAGTTGTGAGTCTCCAAATGGATGCTGGAAACTGAACGTGAGTGGAGCCAGCTCTCTCTTTTTTTTTTTTTTTAAATAATGATCACTGTTATGGGAAATTGCTTTCAGGGATGGCCTATTTCCTCAAAAAGGTAACAGCCACAGAATTCATTGCCAAAGTCTCAAAAAGAGTGAATACGTGAATTTTAACATGAATCCAGTTAGTTATAATATCCTTTTTTTTTTTTTTTTTAAAGTTTAGATGCTTAAATTATTGGCAGGTAAAGACATTTTCTCTATACAGAAAACTAAAATTTATGAATAGTCATTAAGATTAATACAATTAGAGAAATAACGTACTTGTCTGACTTCTAAAAATATAACAATGAAATTATTAAACAATTACATCAAGAACTTTATGACAAATTCATATTAAGAATTTCAGTATTATGGGGGCTGGAGAGATGGCTCAGCGGTTAAGAGCACCGTCTGCTCTTCCAGAGGACCCGGGTTCGATTCCCAGCACCCACATGGCAGCTAACAACTGTCTGTAGTTCCAGTTCCAGGCAAACACCAAGGCAAATAAATAAATGAATAAATAAAGTTTAAAAAAAAAAAAAAAAAGAATTTCAGTATTATGAAATTATCTTGGCATTTGCATATTTTGAAAATTATAAGATTGTACATTTCTAATTATAAATACCTTTGCTAGTGGAACAGTATGGCAAACTTATAGAATCCAAAGGATGTCTTTTGCGTTCTACAAAAGAGAAAAAGAAATAAACTAGAACTAAATAACATAATTCTTACAAAGCACTGGATTCAGCCATCTTTGAACTTGTGTTATTATCAAACAATGTCGTAAAGCAATATCTGTTTTAAGAAGCAAAACAAATTACAAAACCCAAAGCTGAGCATAATGACACACGCTTGAAGTCCTAGCACTTATGTAGCGGAAGTTTGCAAATTTGAGGCAGGCCTTGGCCACAAAGTGATATATCAAAACAAAATAAAACTAAAACCAACCAACCAAACTAACAAGAAGCCTCAAACTACACACCCAGAATGCCCAGGTAAACATACAATCTAATAAGTGGCCCAACTGAATATGACAGTACCATGATTAAGATCTAAAACTTCATGCCCAGAAGCCCTCAGACCCTTCTATAGTCATAACCCAGGTATGGTGGTTTGAATGCAAAAATGTCCCCATAGACTTGTGTATGCAGAACACTTGGTCCTCAGTTGACACCATTGTTTAGAGGAGATTTAGCAGGTACAGGTACAGCCTTGCTGGAAGAAGTCAGCCGCTGGAGAGTGCTTTGAATGTTTAAAGCCTAACACCATTTCTAGTCTGCTCTCTGTGCTTCATGAATGCTTTTGAAGATGTAGGCTCTAAGCTTCCTTTTTTGCTACCATGCTGGACACTTTACTCTCTGGAATCGTAGGCCAAAATAAATCCCTTCTTGGGCAGGAGTTTGATTCCCAAAAACCACACAGTGGATCATAACCATCTATGATGACATCTGGTGTCCTCTTCTGTATACATAATAAATAAATCTCAAAAACAAAAAACAAAAAAAACCTTCTTCTATAAGTTGTTTTTGGTCATGGTGTTGTATCACAGCAACAGAAAAATGTAACCACTACCCTGACTTCAAATACCATGGCTTAGTGTGAACCCATTTTTTCCTTGCATAAACGAAATTATATGCAACATATGTTTTGTTGCACTTGGGTCCTTAAGCATTTAAGAATGTTATAGTTCTGGTTCCAAGCATATATAGGTCCAGTGTACATAAAGAAAAATAAATAGAAAATAATGATACAAGTGAGATTTACCTGTAAGGGGCACCACTGAGGAAATCAGTTTATAAATAACTGGCATTACCACCTGCGACTCAAGAACGATTCCATCTTCACTGAAGAAGTCACTGTAGGCCCACTCCTCATACGGATCCTTGTGAGTTCCAAAAGCGGCCTAAACAGCAAACCACACAAAAAAGACAGAAGCAGGTACACTGCAACACATACCAAGCCAAGTCAAATAAGGCATTCAGGTATAAGAGCCCAACAGCTTTAAAAAAAAAAAAAAAAAAAAGGTCTGTTTTTATTAACTTTAATTACAAGTAGATCTGTGGAAGCCAAGTATTGGATCATCTGGAGCTGGAATTACAGACCACTGTGAGCTACCTGATGTGGGTGCTTAGAACTGAAATTATGAGAGATGTAGTGGACTATGTGTAAACACTACACAGCTTTGAATAAGGGATTTTAGCATCCACATATTCCTGTCTATAATGGAAGGGGCAGTTGTAGATTTCTTCTGCGCATATTGAGGGAAAGTTATATTCTAGTATTTCTTTCTTGTTGGCCACTTGTAAAAATATCATTTTGAATAAACCTTTAAGATCAATATTCAGAAAGGCCTTGGTCAAGGCCCTATATTTCAAAAAAAAAAAAAAAAAAAAAAAAAAACCAGCTCAAATCAAAATAAACAACTGTGCCTCAGAAAGAGAATTGCTTCCATAGCTTTTTAGAGGACGGGTTTAGAGCGCCCCCCTCCCAAAAAAAATGAGAAACTGGTATTTCTGTAAAGTATGCAAAGCCTCACATGTTGGGCCAGCGGCAGTTTTGATTATGAAGATAATACTCAGAGGAGACTTACTTTCATCAGAATTCCACAGTCATCCATCTGGCATTGTCTGGAAAGCTCCACAGCGGTTAAAGTGTATTTACTTAGTTCTAACGCATCCAGCAAAATATCTGAAAGAAAGTGAACAGCATCTTCAATTCTATTTTATTCCTTTAGAATAATAAAAAATAACCTTCTATAATGACCACTTAAAATCCCCAGGAATACCAAAAGACAGACAGCAAGCTTGCCACATAGCCTTGACTACTGCAAATATAGTTCATGTCTGTGCTTAAGCCTGCCTGAAAGAGATCAATGTGGGGAGACCAGGAACACCGCCATGATCATACGAAAGCACAATAGTAAGAAATGGCAGTGTTAATGGGTTTGGGGATTTATTGACTGATTGGCTGACTGACTGTCAAGGTCTAGCTAAGTAGCCCAGGCTAGTCTTGGGCTGATGACCTCGCTGTCTCTCAGACACCTAACCCCGGCACTAAAGAGGACAAGCTAGCTGTTAATGTTCTAAAATGAAGTATTCTAGTATAAGAAGGAGAAGTTGTCTCTTGTGGGGTTTCCAGAATGTAGTTATCACGGACAGCATGTGGGGGATATGTGTACAATAAACCAGAGACTATGAAGATTATACATCTTGTCACCTGGACTGCAGATGGTGGCAGCTTGGCAGGCAAGGTTGTGTATCTCAGAAGGAAGGTTTAGTCCTGCTGGTATTATCACTGGGACGTCATTAGCCAACATATGGCAAAGTCTCTGAGACACCAGAAACAGCAGTCTCCCCGTGTCAGCATTGCAGTAATACTTAAGTAAGTCCCTGTAGTGGAGAGCAGCGTGGGAAGTTAGGATTCAGATCAAAAGCGTGTCCATTTGCCTTTTTTGACATTCGTATGACCACTAACAGCAGCACAGAATCTCTAAAGCTTTTTCATGGGAGTTGAGGGAAAGCTCAGTAGTTAAGGACACTTGTTCCATTTCCAGTACCCATATGCATGGTGGCTCACAACCATCGATAACTCAGCTCCAGGTGATCTGACACCATCTTCTGACCTCTAAGGGCACTAAACACGAATGCGATGCACATACAAACATACATGCAGGCCAAACACTCATAAAATCATTAAAACAACAACAAAAACCTTTTTTATGGTACAAAGTGTGATCCATTTCAAAGTATTTTAGTTACCCTTAAGGATTAAGACACAGGAGCCAGCATTCAACAGTGTCCAACTGAGCAGGGTCTATTTCCCTTCCACAGCACTATTTTTAGACAAGGAGGTCCCAAAACAGGCTCTCAGGAAAGCAAAAGTCACTTCTGTGATGATGAAAGTAGCCCTGGGGGCTGGAGAGATGGCTCAGCGGTTAAGAGCACCGTCTGCTCTTCCAGAGGACCCGGGTTCGATTCCCAGCACCCACATGGCAGCTAACAACTGTCTGTAGTTCCAGTTCTAGGCAAACACCAAGGCAAATAAATAAATAAAGTTTTTTAAAAAAAAAAAAAAAAAAGAAAAGAAAAAGAAAGTAGCCCTGGCCCTATGCTTATCAGTGACTGAATGGACAGAGAAACGTCACTTTCTGACAAGTGTCACCTGCATTTGCTCAGTGCTGCTCCCACTTTTCTGTCGTTTAAGGCTCTCAAAGCCAACTCTGCCTCCAGCTCTTGGGCAGACACCTGCAGGGCCAAGGCCTTTCTGTGCAGCTTTGACTTCATGCTCAGGTCTGTCCCCCTGGTCAAGGTGGACCCTGGGGGTCCCCTAGGTTTGTGCTCAGCCTGTGCATCTTCATGTGCCTCCATATACTGTTCTCGAAGACTGGCTACCAGGGTACTGTTGTCATAATCTTCAAATGGAAGGAAGACTTCAAAGTTCTCCTGCAGAAAAGTAAGACAAAGCTCCAAGTTAACTCAGCATTAAAAGTCAGCATTGAGTTTCACCCTCTCCTTGAGAAATTACTCACTTATAAACTAGAAATTTAAGATTTTTATGGATGATAAGTAATAAAATAGCAATATTAAAAGTTAGGAAAATAAAACGTATTTATGGAAATGTGCTTCTCTTGACATTTGGGTCCAGCTAATTTTATGTTGTGAGGAGCCTTACAAAAGAGGGGAGGTAATTCTACTCTGGGGAGCTCTGCTGCCTGATGGGTACAGATATTCATCTGAGTGTGAAAAAGACAGAGGTGACAGCTGACCAATGTTGTAAATGGAATTATTGCCACTGCAATGAAGCCAGAAAAATTGTTAAAATGGATCATTTTGTTATGTGTGTTTTACTATAATATTAAGAAACCAGAAATATAATACACCAAAAATTATCAATTAGTAGTGTGCAATACATGAAATACATGTCAATAAAGTTTCTGAGAAAGAACCAGTATGTCACAGTCTCTCCAGGATGAGCACACTAAGGTCAGGAGCACTAGATGGGTTCATTGTATCTTTACCTGCAAACTAGCAACCACTCTAAATCGCCTCAAGAACTCTTCAGAAGCATCCTTCTTCTGTAGATTGTCTGTAATTACATTTTGAAAAGATACAGCAGATGTACAGAGTCCCATATGGGACAATTTCAATTCCCCCAGAATGTCACAATAACAAAAGGCAGGAATGCAAAGTCATCAAGAACAGGTTAATCTAGTCATGGATCAATAGGTTATTTCAAGAGTGCTTGCTTGATGGCTCCAGCTTGGTCTTTCTGAATGCATGATGCCCTCAGTGATATTACAATGCAGCAAGACACCTGGCAGACCCTGAGCAGATGATGGCATCATGTCCTTGGACTCCTCAATCTCCAGAGCTATGAGCTAAATAAACTATTATTCTTATGAATTACCCAATCTTGGGCATATAGTTATAGCAACATACAATAACAAACCGTATTACCAAGATTTTTAAAAAGCTAACATATTAATTAACCTCAGTTTTCTTGTGGGTCTTCTGTACAGTTTTTCAGTTGCCAATATAACAATTTTTAAATTTTTACTTAGAGTTTGTGTATGTTCGTGTACACAAGTACACAGACCACAGCATGCATGGTGAAGTCAGAGAATAGCTTTGTAGGTTACATTCTCTCCTTCCATACTGACAGAGGTCTGGGACTGAACTCAGGTTGTCAGGCTTGTCTGTTAACATATCTTTACCTGATGAGCCATTTCACTGCCCCTGACACGACATAATTGGAGAGCAAAAAAAAGATGAAATCTGAGAAAAGAAATTTCTCAGAAAAGGGGAGTTATTGGGTTATAATAAAACGGCAGGGGCTGGAAAGATCAGTCAGAAGTTAAGAGCATGCCCTGCTCTTCCAGAGGACCAGAGTTTAGTTCCCAGCACACACATCAGGTTGCTCACAATCATCTCTAACTCTAATTCCAGGGGTCCAACTTCTCTGGCCTGCATCGATACACACACATACTCACACAAAAGACACATATACACATAATTTTTTAAAAAAGGCAATTCTTCTGAAACAAATTATAGCACCTCTCAACAAGAGAATTACTTTCTCAGCTGTTTTAGGTCCAAGTGTAAACAGACTTTCTCCCCTCACCATTGCCAACAGATACATCAGATATCTAGTCCAACAACGAACAGTTTACTGAAGCATGTCAACAGTCAATAAGTCAACTTTACACGTTCTGGTCTAACAAGAGTAATTAAAAACATACTATTAGATTTTTCCTGTGGAAAAATGGGTAAGATCAATCAAAGCCTTGGTGAATTTTGGGACAAAAACCAGGCTGAGGGACAGAAGCTAGGGAAACTACCTTTCTGAATATCGCAGAGGATTTTGAGAATATCCACTGATGACTTCACCACAGACATTCTCCAGGCCTTGTCCTAAAACATAAAAAGTGAAATCTACTTCTCTACTGATCACCTCAGCTGGACACAGATAGAACACATGTAAGAACATGCAATGGTGAAAGAGGACTTGCCTAGCATCCCTTAGGCAGCATGAGTTCTATCCTCAGTACCACCAAAGAACAGAAACCAACCAATAGACAGGAGGCAAATAAAAAAAACCAACCAAGGAATCAGAAAAACAGTAAACAAGTGAATGAGGATTACGTGTAGGTCTGCACAGGCGCTGCAAGATGAGCGGAACATCACAAGGCTAAGAGGGGATGACTTTGGACAAACCAGAAACGGTGTGCTAACCTACAGCCTGCCATACGCTATAACTGACAGGCCTTTCTTTTTCTTGGGGAGTCATACTAAACCTCTGCAAACTTTCTCAGGTAGAAAAATGTAAGAAAACAGAGTAGGAAGCTAATAAATAGCTTAGGTGATCTGAGTGAAGTAAATAAATCACATAAATTCTCATTTTCTGCAATTAATCTACAATAGGATCTATTTCCAATTTTATGTAAAACAGGAAACAGTTTATTTAAAGCTGGGAGGCATTTCTTAAGGCTTAAAAATCCAACTACTCTGGTAGTTTTTTGTGGGGGTGGGAGCAGGATCAGCGTCTTACTTACTATGTAGCCCACACTGGTTTGGAACTCAATATATAGACCAGTAGGCTGGCCTGCCTGGCATTAAAGCCATAGGCCCGTGACACTTGGTCTCTTATCTCTAAAGGAGTGACTGGCTCTACTGAGGGTGTATTGTGCTTCAGTGGCTTCTTCTGAGAAGAGGACTTACAACAGAGGCAGGCTGGCTTGGAGTCCAAGGTACCATGCACCCCCACCCCACCCCCAGGTTTGCAGATTTCCAGATGTGTGCCGACACACGAAGCCCTCACCTCCTCGGAATTGTCTGGCTCCTCTTGCAATGCTAACCGAGCCCAAATGATGACTCTCTCTGCAGTTTTCTCAGCTTCAGCGGGAGGCAGAGACCTCAGTAGCAGGAGGCAGTCATCCCCCTGTCAACAGGGTTACAAAGAAAGGAAATAAACAGCTGGTTCTTACAAGGAAGAGTTTAAACTTAGCTCTTTCTTTTCTACTTGAAAGTGAGAAGAAGAAAAATTCTAACCTACATTGTCCGGTGTGAAGACTGGACACAAGTAGCAGAATATTATAATGTGGGCATGACTATGGATGCTGGGCATAAGGCAATACAGACATTTAAAGTTACAAAAAAGAGAGAAAGTTCAGTGCTGGATGTAATTAGCACTCATGAGGCCTTACAGTTCCTTGCACCTGAACTTCAGATGGAAAAAACCCCACAAAATCTACACACTGCATTTTAGAATCTAAGAGCCCTATGCCATGTGTAAGACTTGAGTTCACGCTGTACTAAGTAGAGTGTAAAAGCTCATTAGCTAATCACAGAATATTTTTTAAAGTAGTTATTTTAATACACTACGTTTTCAAAGTTCACATAGCTTATTTATTTCATTTTGTGAAAGTAGTTGGAGAATGTTGTTTTTGTAGTCAACAAAGCAGCCCCATGACAATCTAAAACTTCCACACCTGTTCTCTGTCAATCAGATCAATAATTCTTAGACTGTAGATTTCATCATCAGACAGCCTGTACCCTTGGGCCACCTTCAGAGCATCTTCTAGAGAAGATGGGATATCTTGCTTGAGAATGTATCGGACCACCCTCTGAAAGAAACAACAAATATTCTTAACATAAAAACTCAGAGTCCAGAAATCAATTGCTTATGAAGGGGAAATGCCTTAAATATTTTTTAATGTAGCAAAAACCATAAACTGGACCTAAGATTAAAACGTGACTTATGGGACCAGGGAGATGGTTCAGTGAGCGAAGGTGATTGCTGTCAAGTTAGACAGCCTGAGTTCATTCATAAAACTTCCAGGGTAGAAGGAGAACCACCTCCTCTGGGTTCCCTTCTACCTTCATGTTTGTCATGGCACATGTGTAAACCACTCCCATATAGTAAATCTAGCTCTGTTAACTTTTTGAATATGAAAATCTTCAGTCAGTTTCCCATGCCGCTCTAGAATTACAGGAATGTAGAGGAACTAATCCAACTGGCACTTACCATTATTTCCTTGTTCAAGAGATTCACCTCTCTTATTCCATAGCCTCGCAAAAGTTTCTTCATCTCCATTAGTTTGTAACTTTCCTGCAATAACTTGACCCTAAACAAAACGTACTGATATCAACATGACTGTGCAAAACAGTCAATGGAAAAAAATTAACTGGCTGTCAGTTTAAGTATAAAGTTGGTGCAGGACCCAGAAACATCACTTAGAGTTCTGCAAACTTACTTGGGGTGGTCCATTTCGAGGTGCTGTCTCACCAGCTGCTCCACTGCTGTACTCCAGGGAACCACTGCCTTGTACATTATCTTCAGCACAGCATCAAAGATGAGCTACAAAGAGATCACACAGGAAGAGAACAGCCCTCAGCTGCACATCTCCAGTATGTGACTGCCACTGCAAATATCAGGTGTGGGATAGAGTGAGAGCATCTCCTCTGCCTGCAAAAGCATGAATTACCTCCAACTGTTACACACAAAGAACAATTTCAGGGGCTGAAGAGATGGCTCAGTGCAACCCCTGCAAAGGACCTTAGTTCAGTTCCCAGAACCCAAAAATCAGGTGGGCTCACATCTGTTTACTCCAGTTCCAGGAGATCTGACACCCTTTTCTGACTTCACTGAACACTAGGCACACTTAGAACACATAAACACTTATGCAAGCAAAACATTAATACAAAAACATAAATTATTCTTAAAAAAAAAAGAAAAAAAGAGCACCCTCTGTTATTTTGTAAATCTGAGGTCAGCCTGGGATACATGATGCCCTATCTCTAATGAAATAAACCTGAGCATTTCTGTTACTCAGAAAAGTACCTATGTTGTCAGTCAGCAGCTGCAGGGTGCTTCCTATGTGCTCAGCTGTCTCCATACTTAAAAGTAGTTCCCATACTTTAAATATAATCTTCAATCTATTTTCTGAGAATTCCGCACATGACTACAATGGATTTTGGTCCTGCACACCCCCATTTACCTCCTCCAACTCCCTTGAGACTCAAAAAGATCATAACTTCAAGTTCTCTTCTCTCTAAGCAACAGCCAGTCAAAGCTGCCCTTATATTTTAAATATTTAATTATTTACCTATCCTTTATTGTTTTTCCAAGACAGGACTTTATATATGACTTACCATCCTCTGCTGGAACTATGAGCAAATGTGTTCCTGCTTTTATAATGAGAATTAATAATAGTGGGAAAGCACTGCAAAGCCCAGCACCAATAAATTAAGAGTTTCACTTCTAAGTAATTCCAGCCCCTGAACAGAAAGGTATCCAATTGATCATGAAAATTCTTTTGGTTAGATGAAATTAATAATTTTCATCTTATTTTCCATAATCAAAGGAAACAGAATTATGTTTGGCTTTATCTTTTTTTTAACATCTTACAAAAACATCACTAGGGGCTGGAGAGATGGCTCAGCGGTTAAGAGCACCGTCTGCTCTTCCAGAGGACCCGGGTTCGATTCCCAGCACCCACATGGCAGCTAACAACTGTCTGTAGTTCCAGTTCCAGGCAAACACCAAGGCAAATAAATAAATAAAGTTTAAAAAAAAAAAAAACATCACTAACTAATACAAATCATTTTCATGACCAAGAAAAGCTCTAAGAGCCAGTGTTCAAAAGGAAACTCATTCCTCTACACAAGAAAACCGTCAGTCAATGTCTGCTTACATCCTTGTCAGACAGGCATCCTATCACTGCCATGGCCTTTGCTTCCCATGCTGTGTCAAAGAGTGTCGCTGACTTGGAGCTACACCTCTTCAGTAAATCCTAAGAAAGAGAAACACATATTTCCAAATATTAGAAACTCTCAGGCTGGATGTGGCGGCACACACCTTTAAAGAGACAGAATAAGCTTGGACTCTGGAGGCCTGAGTCCTCATCCTTAGCAACTTCCCCATCTGAAACTAGTACGTACTGAGCTTCTAATAGCTCACAGGAGTCCCTGAGGTTCTCTTGTTCTTCTTGAGATGGGATCTCATTATGCTGCCTAGCTGCCCCAAGAGACCTTCTCATTTCAATCTCTCTATCAGAAAGCCAGGAGGTTCTCTGATAGTTAAGAGCAGAATTAGTTTACATTCTTGATCAATTCAAATGCCTCATAGGTGCTAGTGGTAAAGCCTGGCATTCTTTACAGAGTCAAGCATTTAACATGATGATGTACTGCACAGATTTCAGAAACAAAGTTGGGACAGATGGCTCTGTAGGTAAAGGTACTTGAGACCTAAGTTAGATGTCCAGGACCCATGTGGAGGAAGGAAAGAACTGAATCTCCAAGTTGCTCTTGACCTTCACACATGCACCATGTCTGTGAGCACACAACAGAAATGAATACGTTAAAAAGTTAAAGAAAATATTACCTCTATATAAAGCAAAAGAAGTTCTTCCTCTTGCAAATTCTTTTCCCGAATGTAAACTCTCACAAACTTCTCTAGGACAGAGGGAATCAGCTCGGGCGCTGAGACCCTGTCAAACATCCGGAACACTATAGTAGTCGTATTTTCCTGGAGATGAGACAGGGAAGATGGTTTAAATGATGCAAAGTCTGGCTGAATAAAAAAAAAACAAAAACAGGGGCTGGAGAGATGGCTCAGCGGTTAAGAGCACGGTCTACTCTTCCAGAGGACCCGGGTTCGATTCCCAGCACCCACATGGCAGCTCACAACTGTCTGTAGTTCCAGTTCCAGGCAAACACCAAGGCAAATAAATAAAATAAAGTTTAAAAAAAAAAAAAAAAAAAAAACAGTGCTCCAGGAACTTTACCTTCTCAAACTCAGAGAGGGCCAGTCTACAGTTGTATTTCCTGTGCAGGCTGATCAACTCCTGCAACTTCTTTATCAATGTTTGTAACTGCTGGACTTCCTCTGTGTTCTGATAATCCTTCTAAAACAAAAGCATTAACATCATTACAGATACAAAACCAAAGTGTGATAGGAAAACACAGTCAAACTTAATCTCAAAGAAATAAGTACCGGCCACAATTGCACAGGAGGAAATCAGAATCTAAAATTTATTTCTTTGGAAAAAATTTGAGAACTGGTAACAGGAGGGCAATTGTTTCAAAATCTAAATATAAAATCTGTCTCTCTGTCTCTCTCTCTCTCTGTCTCTCTCTCTGACAGAGAGGATCTCATGTAGCCCGGGATGGCCTTGAACATGATACATAGCCAATGACAGCTACAGGTATGCACCAACATACCAATTTATGTGGTGCTGAGGACCCATCCACTGCTTCATAATGTTGAACAAGCACTGTGCCAAACAAGCTACATGCTAGCCCTCATAATACATATTTTTTTTTTTAAACTTTATTTATTTATTTACTTGCCTTGGTGTTTGCCTGGAACTACAGACAGTTGTTAGCTGCCATGTGGGTGCTGGGAAACGAACCCGGGTCCTCTGGAAGAGCAGATGGTGCTCTTAACCGCTGAGCCATCTCTCCAGCCCCCATAATACATATTTTTAACACAGTTACTATTGTCTGGTGCTAAAGTACTGAACACTTCACCAGAGAGATTTTATTATATTGGATAATTTATAAACTTAATTCTATCACTCCCAACACAATTTTCCTAGTATACTTCATGCTTTATTGTTTGAGAAACCTCAAAGAAAAAAGAAATTAACTTTAAGAAATTTAGAAGCAAGTGGCAAAATAATAATGTAGCTCACCTCCAGAACTACATTTCTGATTGTGATTCCCGACTAGCAGTGCTTTCTAAGATTCTTGATGGTAGGGATGAAACCCAGAGCCTCATACATAAGAGATAATGCTGTACCAGTGAGTTATACCTACAACCCACTGCTACTTTTTCAGACTGACATAAGGTCTCATGTTTTCTACAGAGGACAGCTTCCCAGTTTAAATAAAAACAAAAAAAAAAGGTATGACCGCTATGCTATGCCATTTTTTAGCATTTTAAAGGAATCTGAGATGTTGGTTTTTCCAAAAAAAAAAAGTCCCAATCACTTAAAATGTCTTTATATATTTTATATTATATATTTTCATGTTGGCTGGTTCAATGTTGGCAGACTGCATTATAACGGGTTAAGGTTGTAATAGACGCAACAAAAAGAATTTTTCCTTTCAGTGGACTGAGACAATGACATGTTTTTCTTTAAACATAGCAAACTCTTTGTCATGTTGTGAATATTTCAATATAAAATTTATCTCGACATCATACCAAGGAAATCCAGTGCCAAGAGGATACAAATCCAAATTTCTCTGTTTTTTCTGCTGTGAAGAACACCTCTGCTAACTGAAGTCCATTTTCCGGCCAGTTCGCCTTTTAAAAATAAAAGACCATTAAAAATCAAGTTTGAGCTGCTGTGAGGGAGCAAATGTCATTTTCATAATTAATTCACAGACATTACCTTATCAGTTAACTCTAGGTTCCTGGATGCTTGTTCCAACCACTTTGCAAGAATGTTCTAAAACAGATACACAGATACACCGTTTAAAAATGAAATCCTCAATAAATACACCTGAAAAATTTCTATAATCAGTTTTTAAGAATTTTTTAAAGATACATGTGGATGCATGTGTGTGGCTGGGGTGGGATGGGGAAGCACCAGATCTCCTGGAGTTGGACTTGGAGGTGGTTGTGAGGCACATAATATGGGTGCTGTAAACTAAACCCAGACCTTCTGAAAAAGTAGAATATGCTCTTAATCAATGAACCATTTTTCCAGCCCTATGATCATCTCTTAAAAGTTATTGATTTATGGGGCTGGAGAGATGGCTCAGTGGTTAAAAGCATTGGCTGCTCTTCCAAAGGACCTGGGTTCAATTCCTAGCACCCACACAGCAGCTCATAGCTGTCTAACTCCAGTTCTAGGGGAGCCAACATCCATGGCAAAACACCAATGCACATCAAATACAGTTAAATAAAAAATTTTTTCTTACAACTTATTGATTTATCACTTACTACACTGGACACTGAACCTTAAACACGCTAGCACAATAGTAAGTATTCTACCTCCACCCACCATTGCCATCTTGTTTCTTCCTTTTTTTTTCCCCTGAGACAGGACCACACTTGTAGCCCATGCTGACTTGAAACTTGCTATGTAGTTACTATGTAGATTGAACTCACATTCCTAGCAATTTTTCTACCATAGCCTCCCAAGTGCTCAGAACAGAAGTGTGTACCACTGTGTTCAGCTCTATCACCTTTTAAAAGGCTTCCTCAGTAATAAAATATAAAGCATTAAATCTAGAAGAAACTCACTTGCCCTTCAGGTACACTCCTCCTCACGAATGGGATCACATCATTTTTAAACCATGAACACAATTTTTCCAAGGAGACTTGTGTAGAAATTGAAGAAATTGAGTTCAGCAAGTTCTCCAACATTTTCATGTCAAACTTGCTTTCAAAGTCAGCCTGAATTATAAAATGAGAAATTAAAAGTTGTCTGACAAATTTAAACTAACAACCCACAAGGATAAAGACCTGACTGACCCTTGGGAAAGGCAGGGAGAGGGAGTAAATAAAAACAAAGTACAATGACATAGAAGAACAAAAATGCCTTGACAAACACATTACTTGGCATGCTAACTGAGGCAAATCACTCTCTTAAACAAAAATTTCTAAAGCCATTTCAAAGACTATGTTACTAATGTTTTGTTGTTGTTTGGTTGGGTTTTGTGATACAGGGTTTCTCTGTGTAGGCCTGGCTGTCCTGAAATGCAGAGATCCACCCGCCTCTGCCTCCTGAGAGCAGGGATAAAGGCGTGTGCCACCACTGTCTGTTGAAGTTACTGAGTTAATAACAAATGAGAAAGGCACTTCATGCAAATAATTCAAATGAAGTGGGGGTAACAACTCATTAAATATTGAATTAGAGAGCAGTAGATAATAAACACACAACAACCAGAAGAGATTGTATCCTATGGAAAATCCAACTAGAGGTGATAGTACAAATAAATACTGATAAGAATGCCCATTGGTGCATAACACAATACTTTTTAAACCTAAAGGTTATGTGTCAATAGCAGCCAACAGAAGGAAATCTGGATAAATAGTCTATCTGTGGATAGGATGAGGTCTATATTGCTCAGTCTGGCCTGCAATTCTTAGACTAAGCAATATTCCTGCCTCAGCCTCCAGAGGATCTGTGACCACAGGTATGTATCACTGCACACAGCCTTCAGATGAACATCACTAATGAGTAGTTCTTTACCACAACACAACATGGTAGGAACATCCTCTTCACCATATCGGCAAGAAGCATGATATTAATAAATCACCTAATAAAAATATTGCCTATTAAGGACAACTCAGATAGATAAAATTAAGGCACTATTAGAATATTACAGTGCTTCCTCTGATCTACTAGTATGGGGATACTCTCCCCTGGGACAGGTCACAGCCTTTCAGTCTAGAAATACTCTACCATCCAGTCACACTTGACAGCCTGTTAGTTTCCAATACTCAACCACTCATTTCAGAAGCTAGAAAGCAATCAAGAAATTAAAATGTAGAATATATTACCCGATGTCTAAGCCAAAGATATTGAGCACAAACAAGGTTTCCTTCCCTTAGCTGCATAAAAATATCTCTGAGAACATCTTCATTATTCAGGAATTCAATCCAAGAGCTATAACTGAGAAATCAGAGGAAAGAAACAAGTTAGGAGTATAAAAATTACTTTCCAAATAGATATCATCACACATCTTAACCACTTATTTATTTAGTGGGAAAAATGTGCTAGGCAAGCACCTAGAGGTCAGAGGACAGCTTCCAGGAACTGATTCTCTCTGCCATCGTGTGGGC
Source organism: Sigmodon hispidus (assembly GCA_004025045.1). Lineage (NCBI taxonomy): Eukaryota > Metazoa > Chordata > Mammalia > Rodentia > Cricetidae > Sigmodon > Sigmodon hispidus. The sequence goes on along the minus strand of PVIH01001749.1, from coordinate 71,720 downwards.
TTCAGGGACTAAACTCAGGTACTCAGACTTAGTGACTTTGAGCATCTTGAGCACTTGCTGGCTCCAACTACTCCCCTTTTTTAAAATGTTAATTTTATGTCATGTATATGAATGTTTTGCCTGCATATATGTATTTATACCACTCGCATGTGTGGTGCGGTCAGAGAAGGAAATCTGATTCCCTGGAACTGGAGTTATGAACTATTGTAAGCCAGTATGTGGGTGCTGGGAACAAAACCCAGGTTTTCCACAAGAACAAGTGGACTTTATCAATTCCCTATCTCTCCATGTTTTTTGTTTTATTTTGTTTTGTTTTTAAATAAAGTAGCTGGGTGGTGGTGCACACCAGTCCCAGCACTGGAAAGGCAGAGACAGACAGATCTCTGAGTTTGAGGCCAGCCTGATCTAAGAAGTAAGTTCCAGAACAGCCAGGGCTACACAAAGAAACCCTGTCTTGAAAAAAAAAAAGATTTAAAAATTCCATAGTGCAAAGTAAGTCTCCTTTCCCAAATTTAAAGAATTCCTGTTACCTTCACTAACAGCAGTGACTTTCCATGAGGAAGCCAGATCAGATAATCACACCATGAATAACCTGGAGAGATGGCTCAGTGGTTAAGAGCACTGGCTGCTCTTCCACAGGACCTGGGTTCAATTCCCAGCATCCACATGGCAGCTCACTACTGTCTGTAACTTCAGTTCCAGGGGATCTGACACCATTATATAGACATACATGCAGGCAAAACCAAACCAAAACAAAACAGTGCACATAAAGCTTTAAAAAGAACAGAAGAGGGGCTAGATAGATGGCTCAGAGGTTAAGGGCACTGTCTGTTATTCCAGAGGTCCTGAGTTCAATTCCCAGCATCCACATGGTGGCTCACAACCATCTATGATGACATCTGGTGCCCTCTTTCAGCATGTGTGTATACAAAATAATTAAAAAAAAAAAAAAGAACAGGAGAACTGAGCCAACCTCAGAAACAGAGCAAGTTTTAGATCAACCAAGGCTATAGGAGGCCCTGTCTTTAAAAAAAAAAAAAAGAACAAAGGATTTTTTTTCTATAAAAACAAACAAAATAATCCCAATAAAACAAACCCTGAATAACAAGTCATTAAAAAAATAAAGAGTCAAACCAAATGAAGCCAGTTATGTTTTGCTAACACTTTTACAAATGAGATTAGCAAAACACAAGAGTTTTCTGATGAAGAGAATGAGTCACAAACAGGCACTCTCTAAGCCATCCACCAGAAAATCTGTTTGGAGAACTTATGTAGACACATAGAAATTTTGCCTTAGCAACTGTGGTCTCAGAAAATGAATTCAAGTAGACACACTCACACACACCAAGAATGTAATTACTTACAAATACAAGACACCTTTAACAACAATGGGAAGGAAGGTAAGCTATTAGAGAACACAGGCGAGACAGAAATGATGATAAAGTAGAAAGTAGCCAGTCTTGCTGGAAGATAATATTCCCTATCATTTGAACACACAGGCTTCTCAGTCCATCGGATACACAATTCACTCAAAAAAAAAAAAAAAAAGAAATATTGTCTTTCTCATAATACTCCAAGCATATTAAATTCATAACCTAAAATTTAAAACAAGAATGCACACACCTGAATTTCTCTGGTCCAAATGCTCCATAAAATGTAGTTAATTTTGCATGAGCCTTTAGCACCTAAAGAAAAAAATAATTTGATAATTTTAATAATGTATGTGGGCTGGTCAGATGGCTCATCAAAAGGCACTTGCTATGTAAGCTGATGAGCTGAGGACAGGCCCTGGAACTGAGTCCACAAAGTTGTCCTCTGGGGCTAGAGAGATGCTCAGCAGCTGAGAGCACTGACTGTTCTTCCAGAGGTCCTGAGTTCAATCCCCAGCATCCACATGGTGGCTCACAACCATCTATGATGACATCTGGTACCTTCTTCTGTACACTGTATACATAAATCAATAAATCTTTAAAAAAAAAAAAAAAAGTTGTCCTCTGATCTCGATATACACAAGATGGCACTTGCAGCCATGCAAGCACAAAACACACACACACACACACACACACACGACATTGAAATAAAAGAAGTTTTAAATGTTCAAAATAAGGGCCATTCTACTACAGAAGCCTCATATACAATCTGATTTTAACTCATATATGGCTCAATTCTTATCATACAACTTTTATTACTTAACATATCACACACAAAATAATGAAAACATTTTAGTCACATTTTATTATAAAGGTAACTGCAAACTAATTAAAGGTTTCTCAATCATTCACATTTAAGACATAACTTAGCTAAATTATATCAAATATTTATTTGATAATTTAATAATTTTTAACATTTATTATACTGTCTATGTGTGTGGAGGGGCAGGTGGTACATGAACCACAGTAAGTGAGGAAAAAGAACAGTCTGTAGGAGCTGGATCTGCTTCTAGTGTGTGGGTCTCAGGGACTGATCATAGGTCTTCAAGCTGAGCCCAAGGACTCAGAACCCCCTGAGCCATCTTGTCTGCCTTACTCTGGGAATTTAAATGCACACATGCTTGTATGCATGCCCACACTGATCACTGCAGTCCATTTATTGAGTGTTTAGCAGTTACCAGGGACAGTATAGAAAAGATCTACAGTAATTGTTTGTTTTGACTCCAAACCACCTCAAGAACCACACTACTTGGAGACCCATTTTGTTGTTAAGTAAGCTGAGGTACTGAACAGTCACTTAATATCAATTTGCCTTGAAGAGGAAAACAACATTTTCATCCATCGCAGTGACATTACCTCCATGAAGCCATCAGAATAGGCAGGCAGGGTTTTGTCTTCTTTCTTTAGGAGCTAAACATGGATAGTGAGACAAAGGGGATATGTTAGGACAGGAATGTGTGGGGATGGACCTGCTCAAAATACATTGTATACAGGTAAAAGAAGAAAAGAGCACAGGGAGACGTGTTGCTCTTGTTGAACAGGGTAGACTTTCTGTGCATGGCAGAAAACATTATCTTTCAAAGTAAAATGTATTTAAGCCCAAAATAAAAGGAATCTGTCATATACAACAGTATTAAACCATAAAGATAATTTATGGGGACTCGGCAGTTAAGAGCATGTACTATTCTGAGTACCTCAATTTCGTTCAGCACCAGGGGAATCTGATGCTCTTTTCTTGCTTAGAAGGAACTTGCATTTACATGCACAGATACACACATAATTAAAAATAATAAAAGTATCAGGGTGGAGAAAAAATAATAAAAATATCTTGGGTGTGCTGACTCACATACATACCTTTAATCCTAGTACTGAATGTAGAGGCAGGCAGGTCTCTGTGTATCAATATACACAATTTGTATATAATACATAAAAATACAATCCAATGTAAAATATTTAAAACTAGCAATTGCTTTTTAAAAAAAGATTCAATATTTTCCTTTTTATTTTATATCTATATCCTCCCTTTTTTCTTTTCAGAGAAGATTCAATAATCTATGCTTTTGTCCTATCATATGTGTAATTTTTTTTTCAGATTTGCTAATCTATCCTGAGATCAAGGTCAGCCTGATGTACAGAGCAAGTCCCAGGTTAGCCAGGGCTAAAAAATAAGATCCTGTCTCAAAAATAAACAAAACAAAAATAAATCTTAGACATGTTGCTAAAAATTGTGTATATAAAAATTGCCCTTGCTGGGCAGTGATAGTGCATATGCATCTTTAATTCCTGCACTTGGGAAGAGGTAGGCCGACTTTTTAGTTCAAGGCCATCCAGGTCCACAGAATGAGTTCTAGAATATCCAGAGTTACACAGAAAAACCTGTCATGAAAAACCTAAATAAATAAAGAAGTATCCAGAATTTACACACCAAGTAAAGAATAGTTTGGGGGGGAGGGCAGAAAGAAACCACACAGGTCTCATTCTAGAATAACTAAGTTGATGGATGCACACTTTTCAGTGAGTTCACTAGGAACCCTGAAATTGAGACAGGTAAATTGTGTCTTTGTAAACTGTCTCAAAGCTGGATGGTAAAAGGTAAGAAAGAAAAAAGACATTTAAAGAACAAAACCAAACACTGAAGGACAAGAAAATATATTTGAACTGACAGAATTATCACAAGTGATTAAAGCAAATTTTTTCAAAAGAAAAACTTACCCTTGCTTTGGCATAACTGAGCATTTCCTGGGTGGTTTCATAGGTTATCCACTGGGCCTCGAGGCAGAAATTCACCACGAAGTCATCATCCTGTTTCAAACATGCCAGACAAAGGAAACTTAATAATGCTGAATAGCACATCATCCTGAAAATTCCAGCTGATGACAGGGAAACACACCTGGATTTTGCACAGATTTTCCTTAGCTTCTTCTACAAGTTGCTGCCATTTGGTCTGGTCACTGGTGTCCGAGGAAATCAAAGCCAGTTTCTCCAATATATCATTTGATTTGACCTTATAAACAAGCTGTAACAAACCACGCCACATCTAGTGACTTTAAGCACTGAATCTGAGGGTGACATTTCTAGGGAAGCGAAGGAAAACAAACTCCTCCCTCAGCTCAGGAACGAGGCTTCACAAGGCAGCTTTGGTGGTCACATGGAGCACACCTTAGTCCCAGTACTTGAGAGGCAGAGCAGGGAGATCTCTGTCTACAGAGGGAACTCCTGCCAGGGCTGGATAGTAAAACCTTGTCTGGGGGGGAGGGAGGGAAAAAGCTAACTCCTACCTATCTGGAAAGCAAACCAAATTATTAGGAATTATGAAAACTTATTTATTATGCCCATGGCCATATCAGAGGAGCAACAGGGACAGGTGGGAGTTGAGCTTCAGGAATTCGGCCCACCAGAAAGCAAGGCAGTGATGAATGAATCCCAGACAGGCAAGGCCCCAAGAGCTTTGGCTCCAGAATGTCTCTTGCTACTGCTGTTTACATGTTTGCAGGTCCTATTTTTCTCTGATGTCTGGTACTGTGTGAATGAGTGTGGGGGATCCCCACTGCCTTGAATAATGTGATTATCTCATGGACTAAACCTGTTCTACTAGGGATTTTACTCTGGATTATTGTGAAGATGATTTCCTCTTAATCTGTACTATTTAATTGAAGTACTGATTTTATTCAACAGTGTTAGTTTAAATAGAATTTTATGACTAAGGATTTTTAACAAATGTAGTAAAGAATTATGATTGAGGTTAGTTAGTGGGGAAAGTAATCGAAACAAAGGTAGAATACAGTACTGTCCTGCTCCTGATAAAGCATGGATGGAAGAGAGTAGAAAATAGGACCAAGGAAGTGTCACAAAGCGAGGACGTGGGAGTTTCTCTTGAGGAGTCCAACACTGTGCTCTAGGTTAGTGATTAAGGAGAAACACTGAGCCTCAATTGCTTTTGGATGTTGAGAATTGTGTACCAGGGTGCTGGAGTGCATCATAGCTACAAAAGAGAAAAAAGAGCTTTAACTTCATGTGACTAGAAAGCAAAGACTTGGATATTAGTTGAGATGAGTGGACAGGACTGTAAGTATGAAAAGGGAAACCAGTTACCTATTTTTCTGGCAATTAAAAAAACTACTGCCATCTAAATGGTTATGGCTGAAAAGCTCCTGATCTATGCAAAGTCTGAAAGAAACTGAGGAATCTTTGGGATAATTTGTTTTTCATCTGTAATACATTAAAATGGTTAATCATGTAAGGGAATTGAGAAAAACAATTTTTTTACTTGTGTGCACTGTAATCATTCACTTAAAAAAACACAGAATGTAAACACATTGTAATTTTTCTATTGCTTGAAAGATTTTGCTGGGGTATATAAGCTGTTAGGGGGAAGAAATCAAGAAATGAGAAGAAAGACATCAGGAAGTAGTGAAAAGAAAGTCATCAAGAAAGCAGGACAAGAACATTAGAGTAGAAAGAAATTAATAGTAGAGCAAACAAGAGAAAGAATAATAAAATGAAGAACTATGCTTTGGCTCTCAGAAAAATTCTAATATGTGTGTTTGACTGCCCAGTAGTTTGGCTACTGTGTCTCCTCTTCAGTTTCTCTGACCTGCTAAAGGCCTGCCATTCATCAGCACTCTAAGTGAGATCCTGACATGAGGGGGCGTGTGTTGTGTGTGTGTGTGTTTCCCTTTTTTGCCAGCCTCTGAAAATTAAGCTTTGTTCCCTCAGATAGAAAAGTCAACTGAGTGATTAGTCCACCGACTCTATGTCTCCCTCTCAATTCCTGAGCTGCTGAAGGCTGGTTCTTCCAGCAGCATTAATGAATCCTTAATAAACACATCAAGAAAGGTTCAAAGAGCTTTATTCAAGCTCAGATATGAATCCAATCTAATTCAAATGTCCATTGCTGGATAAGCAAATCAGTAAAACATGGTCTATACACAACAGAGGACTACTGAGCCTTAGAGAAAAGTCAATCTTGTCACTGACAACATGGACCAAACTGTAAAATGTCATGTGCTGAGTGACAGAAGCCAGACACAAAAGGATGATGAGCAATCTCACAGATGCACAGCACAAACCAACAGAATCACAGGAGCAAAGCTAAAAAGTACCGTACAAGTGGAAGGGTTAGTAGGGAGCAGAGGAGTGGAGTTTATCAAAGCGGGGGTGTCTTCCAATAAACACAGGAGTAATTCGTAGAGATCTACTAAGCCACATGATGACTGGCATTAAAAATGTGCATCTCAAATTGCTACAAGAATAGCAATTTTATCACTATTTTTTGTTTTGATAGGGTCTCTCTTCAGTGATATCTGTCTGTCTCACTATGTAGTGAGACCAGGGTGGCCTGAGACTCTGAGACCCACCTGACTCTGCCTCTCCATGTGCTAACATTAAAGGTTTGTGCCATGGTACCTAATAACCCAGCCTACTCAAATCCCCAATAACTGGAGTTACAGATGACTGTTAGCCACTGTATGGGCACTGGATCCTCTGCAAGAACAAGTTCGTTTAACCACTGAGCCACCAGTAGCTGAACCATCTTTCCAGCCCCTAGAGCTCTTGTTTTACTTAATTCAAATAAGACTATAATAGTCATGACCCAGCTGCCCACCTGATCTTGTAAGGGCCCATGGTTCCCCTTCTGCTTCCCCTGAGCCTCTAGCAATCCAAGATATCTGCCCAAGAACAGAACAAATGAATGCTTACCTCAACATCCAGCCCAAACTGAATGGCAAAGCTCTCAGCTTCAGTAAATCTGTGCTTGTGAAGTAATCGGCTCAGTCTGAAGAGTTGGAAGAAATTTCACCAGATGTCTGTTCATCAGGGAGTTTAAGTTTCTCATTAAAGGGCAAATAAGGCTTTAAAAAAAAATGAGAAATTACCTGTTTTCTGGTAACACCTCTGTAAGGTACCTAAGTACTAAATCAGAGACAGAGTCTTCAGACAGGCTGAAAAAACAAACAAAAAAACACATTACAATGAGTGGCTCTACCATGAAGTATTCACGAGTAAATTCTAATTTAGACAAAGCATGACATACTTAGGATCATTTTTGTGAATTCCTTCCAGAAGATATATAGTATCCTACAAAAAAAGAAAGATTAAAACTGTAATAAAAAGTCAACCAGATACTTTATTAGAATAAACAAATGATTTAGGCAAGAATACATCAGTGTATTCTTAATATCACTGGGGAAAAAACTGAGGGAAAAGATTTTCTCCTGTCTGGAAGTCATGCCATACACCATACATAAGAACTTGCTAATGGTAAAAGGGAGGGCTGCTCACAGGAAGAGACATGGGGGGAGGCTGTCTTCAGCAAGTGACAGTACCTAGTGTCACCATCACAGGACAAACACAAACTTTCTGCTTTGAGACTAGTGATCTGTGCAGCATTTTGCCAAAAGAGCTTACATGAATCGAATCAAAATGAAGCAAGCAGATAAATCCAGAGGCAAATCCTACAACAAACTGGAACTTCAAAACTGTCAGTGTCTCTAAAGAGCAAAGAACCAGGGACCCACCCCCTGTTGTGATAAACAAATTCAATTAAGTAAGCCTGGGTTAGACCCTGGGTCAGAAAAAAAGAAGTTCTAAAAAGCCTCTAAGGGCTGACAAGAGCTAGGTGGATAAAGCACTGGCAGTCAAGCCTGAGGGCCTGTGCTCCATCCCCAGACACATTCTCTGAGAGAGGACAAACGCCCATAGGTTGTCCTCCAACCTCCAAACTTGGCACACACAAAGTGAGTGAGTGGAAAAAGCTCTAGAGTAACTGGCACAGTACGTAAAACAGGAGTTTCCAAGGTTTAGTTTCTAATACTTTTGTATTAATGTTAAATTAACTAGTAAAAAACCTGAGTGTATTAGAAAGATCTTATACTTTGTTTCTTTGAGTCATGGTCACATGTAGCCCACAATGGCGTGGAATTCACTGTGTAACAGAATCATCTTGAATATCTGAATCTCCTTTTCTGAAGTGCTGAGAAGACAGGCCTGTCCAACCACACTCAAGACAACTGTGCTATTCTTACCCTTCACGTGTATTTATTTGGGATGTGTGCCTGTGCATGCAAGACAAGTGCAAAATACATACAGTGTCTTTAGCAGTAAGTGGTGATGAGAGGACAACTTAGAGGTGTCACTTCTATCACGTGGGTTAAAGGCGCATGACTCAGGTTATCATATGTGATAAGCAACTTCACCTACTCTTAGAAATAGCCTTATTCTTTTTTTCACATTTTATCTTATTTTATGTGTGTGTTTGAATGTGTGTCTGTACATCATGTAGATGCATGAGCCTGAGCATCAGAAGATGGTGGGTATTGGGAACCAAATTTAGGTCCTCTGCAAGAGCAGCATGCATAACCAACGAGTCCTCTCTCCAGGCCCCAAGAATAGTGTTATTTACACAACATACATATATATGTTCTTTTTACATTATTTATTACTTTATGTGTATGGGTGTTTTGCCAGCATGTATGTCTATGAAGATGTATGTCCTGGTACCCACAAAGGCCATAAAAAGGAATTGGGTGAACAGGAAATGGAGTTACAAGCAACTGTGAGCCACGATGTAGATGCTGAGAATCAAACATGGGTCCTCGAGAAGAAAAGCTAGTGCTCTTAATCTCTGAGCCATCTCTCCAATCCTACGGCCTTATTCTCAAAAGATACTGAAGAATTTAGAGATAAAAAGTCAAGAAGTATACAAGTTCCAAAATGTATGGGAAAATAAGCATATTTGTTTGTGTTTAAAAAGACATAAAATATACTAAAATATTGTTTGGAAAGGATCACAGTCAAAGAGTATGACTGGACACACCTTTAATCCCAGCACCCAAGAAGCAGAAGCAGATGAATACCTGTCAAGTTCTAGGCTACTCTGGTCTACATACCAAATTCCAGGACAGCTAGAAATAATCAAAAAATTAAAAATAAAACAAAATCACAACTTAAAAATTTAAATATACATACTCCATTTGACTGTTATATCCATAATTTTTTTTAAAGTAAAAGGAAATAATAAGCTCACTATCCTGATTTGATCTTTATACGCATTATAAGTGTACTAACTCGGGACACTATATTCCACCAATTTTTAGAATTCAAATAACAAAAATAAGTAAAGCCACTACTGCTATGAAAACTGCCATCAATAGTTCTGGTGAAGATAAGAAAAAAGCTGAAACGTTGAAGAAGGGATAGAGACAGCTCAGAGATGAAGAGGACTCACAGCCTGGGGCTCACAATTGCCTGCAGCTCCAGCGCCAGGGGGCCTAATACTGCTCATGCACACATGAACTCGCCCACAGACATAATTAAAAACAGTACAAATATATTTTCTAAATAAGAAATCAAAGTAACAAATGAAGTTTTATCTTAATTTTTGTGAAGATTGGGTTGGGTCTCCAACTACCTGTTACTATGAGCGTGTAACCAGATATCAAGCCAGATACTAAACCAAGTATCACCCATGCTTTTCTTACTCACAAAAATTAAGAAAGAAAATTATAGCAAAGTAGTTAAAACATGCATAGACATACCGTGCTAATTCCTGTTTGGACTAAAGAAGAAACACTAGATACTTCCAAAGAATACAGTATTTCCATTGCAGGTAAAGAATAAATGATGAGGCTCCTTGTCTGTGAGAGATGAAAACAGTTCAGTGTGCTAACACAAACCTATCAGCACAAGCTAGCACTCCCCTGTTAGAACATCTACTAAAACATCCTGTGCAAAGCTAAACACAAAAGATAACCCAGCCAGGCAGTGGTGATGGCCACTCAGGAGGTAGAAACAGGGATCTCTGTGAGCTGGAGGCCAGCCTGGTCCACAGAGAAAGTTCCAGGATAGGCTCCAAAGCTACAGAGAAACCCTGTTTCAAAAAAAAAACAACAAACAAAAAACTCCATAACTCTCTCTTACTACTTAAGTAGGCATACCACAGTTACATTTAAACACTACACACAATATGTGTTCTTTAAAAAAAAAAAAAAAAAAAAAAAAAGAATGGAGAAAATAGCGCTCTGGTCCATCTCCCATCTGACAAATGAAAACACACACAAATGCCCTCAGGGAATTCTGCAGTGCAGCACTTTCACAAGTCACCCTAGTAAATGCTTTCTCCTCTGTCCCCTCCCTCTATATTCTCTTTTCTCCTCCCACTTCTCTGCCATCCCATTTCAGCACTGGAGACTAAACTCAGTGCCTTGTATCCACTAGGTAGCTACATTTTTATCTACAGTCCTTGGCTTTTGATATAAGTACTTGCCTGGGTTATCCCAGACTAGCCTTACCTAACCTATGACCTTACCTTCTCAGCTTCCTTATTCTACTACTATAGGCGTGAGATAACACAACTAACTCTAAAAAGTTCTTATAAACATTTTGGATTCCTAAAATGTTCTGTTTGAAAGGAAGAGCCAGGGCTGGAGAGATGGCTCAGCGGTTAAGAGCACTGACTGTTCTTCTGGATCTGAGTTCAATTCCCAGCATCCACACGGCAGCTAACAACTGTGTGTAATTCTAAGATCTGACACCTCTACACAGTTATACATGCAGGCAAAACACCAATTCACATAAAAATAAATAAATAGGAAGAGTCAAGATTCTCATCCATTCTTTGAAAAATGAAATCCAGTTCTGCAGGATTATTTCTGCTTTGTGGAAGTCTATGTGCATGCCATTTAACATGCTGTGACTTTACTTGGCTTCATTTCTCTCTGTAACCCAGACACACCTTCTGTAGTGACCATGCTGCCTCAGCCTGCAGAGCAGCTGGGAATACAAGCCTGAGCCACCAGAACTGGCTAGTAATTATAATTTCCAACTCATTAAAAGGACAAGTATGAAGTAGAGTCTCCTGTACCTTCTCCTTAGTTGTAGCTGTCAGAGTGACTAATTTGAGGTTTGTAATACCTTGCCTAAAAGAGAAGAGAAGCTCAAGTTAATAAACTTTGCAGTTGCTAAGATAAAGTGATATTCTCACAGAAAGGTTAAAATGTATTCAGAGAAGAGAGAAGACTGGATTCTGTTTCAACCATAATCACGTGAAAGTTCCTATGCAATCCTAATTATGCCAAACAGAAACTGGCAGATAAGGAATGGGTCCTTCTTCTGACAGACTGTTTCAGATGTGGTTCCAAACACAAAACATAATAAATGACCTAAATAAAGCCAGACAGGAGACCAAGTGCTACAGAAGTCACTAACTGGATTTCAACATACCAGGTAACTGACGAGGGAGAATCCGCTTCTGTTGTGAGAAGAAATTGCTCTATGGGAAGAGAAGGCCAGTTCCACACAGGAATGAGGGTGGTAGCATCCCACAAGCTCAGCACATTCTACAGAAGTAGAAATTTCAAAGTTAAACTTTAAGCTATATTTCCTGATGTACACACTGAAGTGAAGCATTACACACACAGTAATCCACTGATGTGGGATTTCTTTCTGTACACTGTGAATATGCTTTATTAAAATTTGTTAATAAAGAAGCTGTTTTGGTTTATGGCAAGGCAGCTTAGAGGCGGGCAGGAAATCCAAGCAGAGATAAAACTGAAGGAGAGCAGAATCAGGGAAAAGCTACAAGTTGCTGCCCAGAAAGCAAGATGTAATGAACACAAGTAAAGCCCCAAGCCATGTGGCAAAACATAGATTAATAGAAATGGGTTGAGTCATAAGAGCTAGTTGGTAATAAGCCTGAGCCATAGGCCAAACAGTTTGTAATTAATATAAACCTCTAATTATTTTAAAAGTGACTGCAGGACTGCAGGTCTCAACCTCTGGGATCCAAACGGGCCAGAAAACTTCAGGCTACAATCCATCCCAGCTAACATCCTTGTCTAACATTTCTAGTAATAGACATACTATCGAGGGAATGATGGAGCTCAGTGTGTGGCACTGATGAGGCTGTGAGCTGACTCCCTAGAGCAAAGGCTCAAGTAACAAAAGTGGCCAGGGTAAATGAAAACACTGAAGAAGCATCAGAAACATACGTCCGTATCAAGCACAAAGAGCAGGTTGTCAATCAGCTGGAATGACTTTGCACCTGAAAAACAAAGAAGATGTCTAAGGCTTTTACTTCATATTACATAGGACCCTGTTTCAGCTGTAAACTACAGTTCTCATGAAAAAGCAGAGGTACATTTAAATCAAAATCCCATTTTCATCTATTGCTGCCTGTTTTGGCTTTTGGTATTGTTCCTTTTGTTTCAAGGTGACCAATAAAACACAAAGCCGTTGAAAAGGTAACAATTGGGGGCTGGAAAGATGGCTCAGCGGGTAAGAGCACCGTCTGCTCTTCCAGAGGACCTGGGTTCGATTCCCAGCACCCACATGGCAGCTAACAACTGTCTGTAGTTCCAGTTCCAGGCAAACACCAAGGCAATTAAATAAATAAATAAAGCTTAAAAAAAAAAAGAAAAGGTAGCAATTGGAATAGGTCATGAAGTCAAGTCTAGGCTACATAGGGAGTTTCAGGTCAGCACAGACTACAGTAAGAGACCACCTCAATAACAAAAACAGAATCAGGGTGGGCAAGATGGCTCAGTGCCAGGCCTGAAAACCTGAGTTCAATCCCAAGGACCCAAACAGTTTGCCTCTGCTGGCAACACAATTCACAAATGAAATGAAGAAAGACGGGCCAGAGGAACTGCAGAATGGGCAGTGAGAAAAGGCTGGTGGCACCAAGCCTGACAGCACTGGGATCAAGCCCTAGAACCCACAGTGGAAAGAGAACAACTCCTGAGATTCATCCTCTGACACACACACACACACACACACACACACATACACACCATTCGGTCTCCAGCAGCACATACATTTTATATGCCAGCACATGCATGTTCTCCCAGTACTCTATGAGTGAAGGCCGGAGGATCAGAAGTTCAAGGTCAGCCTTAGCTATACAGCAAATGTGAGTCCAACCTGGGTGAATCTAAGAGTGGCAACAGAAAGTCATGTTAGTGGATAATCTTTACCTTTAATAATATCTGTGTCTACAAAGTTCTTAAGGGACATTTCTTTCTTGGTAAAATCTGATTCCCATTTTGAGAACGCACAATTACCAGTTCCCTAGAAAAGAGAAAATAGTGTATCAGCTGGAAATCTTAAAACCCAAATATCCAGGAATTGCACAAAACAGATGTACATACTGCACACATTCTGAGTTCATATGCATGTGTGTGTGTGTGTGTGGCTAGGGGTCTGCGCTGGGGTAAAGTGTGGGGATACTGAAGCATGAACCTCCTAGGGCTTCATTTAAGCTAAGCAAGCACTCTCCTACTATGCTATATCCCCAGACACTTTTATTGCATTTTTGGACATAAGTAAGCTCAAGAACAGACTGAAAGGACTGAAGAGATGCACAGTGGGTAAGAGACTTTGCTAACAGAGGACCTGAGTACATTTGTCACCATCCACAACCAGTGGTCCACCATCAACTATATCTCAACTGTCAGTGCCACACAGAGAAATTCTGTCTTTAAAAAAGAAAGAAAGAAAGAAAGAAAGTCGGGCCTAGTGGTGCATGCCTTCAATCCCAGTGCTGGGGAGGCAGAGCCAGCAGGATCTCCTGACAAATCTTTTATGGACACTCCAATTTTAAAATAGCAATATTTGATCAGTATTATAAGAGAACTACAAGCTCACTTTGGCAGTGCATATAACTAAAATTGGAAAGATACAGAGAGGACTAGCATGACTCCTGTGCGAGGATGAAAAGCTAAGCAAATTCATAAATTAGTGAAGACAGGGACAGACATGGACAGAGAGCACAGCAACCATGGTCAGATCTGAGTCTGAGACTAGCGTTTATAGTGACACAGTCATGGTGCTGTGCTCACTCTAGAGCCTTTTGTTTCTTTTTCTGTTTTTATGCTGAAATATGACTGGGTGAAGAATCAAGACCTTGCCTATCAAAACAAAATTGCTGACAAGGTGGTGTTCACCAGAAGCAAGAGGCAGGCGGATCTCTGAGTTTGAGGTGAGCCAGGGCTGCACGGTGAGACCCTGACTCAAAAGAGGAAAGAAAATCTCAGGGAGAGTTTAGGGAAAATCAACACTAGATAATTTCACATAGAGAAATTTTATTTAATTTTATAAATTTCTTTCCCCCATTATTTGGAGACAGAGTGATGGCATTAAAGCTGTGTGCCACCATTTTCTTTTGATAAAGATTTGTATTATTTTTATGTTTTAGGTGAGTGTACCTCTCTGTGTGTATACACATATGTGTGCAGGTACCCAGAGGGTGTGAGACTCCCTGGAGTTACAAGCATTTGAGAGCTGTACAGCTTAGTTGCTGGGAACCCATGTGTGGTCTTCCTCAAGAGCAGCAAGGGCTCTAAACCACTGAGCCTCTAGTGCTGATTTCCCTGTTCTTGTCACACTGCAAAATAATTTGTACTTTAACTTAAAAGAAATGTTTTATGTAAAAGCAAAATTTATAAAAAGAATTACCCCAATTATCACAGGAGTTTTGCTTGCCAATTCTCCAGCCACGAGATTAAGACAACCAAGACTGTGGTAATTTTCGGTAGAAATAAAACTACATTTGAATTGTCCTTGTAACTGCAAAATTTAAAAAAAAAAAAAAAAAAGAATATATGTATATATGTATGCCAAATAAAAACCATAGAAATCTGTTAGAATCAAACATCTGTTTTTAAACAGAAACATTACTGAAATGTTAAATTATATCAACTCCTAAAGTACTATCCAGCATGATTAATCACAGAAACAACCTCTATATTCACAGTAAGTAAAAGTTTTAAAAAGACAATTTGATTTTCTTTTCTTACCTTCTTGGCCAAATCCAAGTCTGTGTTCTCAATTGCTTCATTTCAAAAAAAAAAAAAAAAAAAGCAATGTAAATATAGTATTAATCCACAGGTTCACATAGACAAAAAAAAGAAGACAACTTCTTTTGAGTTAAAGTGAAATTAATGCATCCTAGGCCAAAGGACACAGTAAATGAGTCTCGTTGAGCAAAGATGGGCAAGCTAACTGCACAAGCCTTATCAGGTGCCTCTATACCACTCCCACTTCTACTCAAGGCTGAGTCTCACCTGTAAAGTGTTCACCATTACCCATTACGGCTCATCTTTTACTTGTCTTGATCTTCCATTAACTATGAAAAATGATGTATCTTAAATGTTTTTCTGTTTGTGTGAGACACAATCTATGTAGGCTTAGAACTCAGAGATACTCCCACCTCTCAGAACCGGGATTAAAGATGTGAGCCATCCTCCCTATTGAAAATGATGCAGCTTAAAACCTAATCACATACATGGAGACTAACATGCTATCTAGCTGGCAGAAGATGTTAGTAAAAATTTTTCAAAACAAATTCCTTAGTTCTACTGGCTCAGTAAAACTGGGGTAAAGTCTATACCATTGGTTCATTACTGTCGTTACTGTGCATTATTTTGTGTGTTTGTTGTGCATGGTATATGTAAGACCGTGTAGGGGCTCATGCATATGCAGAGGACAGAAGAGGACTTTGAGTGTTTTACTCTCTTACTTACTGCCTTGAGATAGGCTGTCTCACTGAACAGGTAACTCACTGTTTCAGCTTTGCTGGCTGGCCAGCAAACACAGAGAAGCCACCTACATCACCTCCCCACGCCAATGCTGCAGTTATCAGCAGAGGCAAAGCTAAGCCAGCTTTTCACAGGTGATGGGAATTTGAATCTAGGTCTTCATACTGGCAAAGTAAGTGCTCTTACCTACTGAGCCTCCTCACCACCTCAACTTTGCAATATTAAAAGTTGTCATTTCCAGCACTAGCTTCATTTACTGCTTCAAAAAGCCACTTAGCAGCTGAGGCACAGTTCAGTTAGAGCACTTGTATAGCATGCAAAAGACTCTGGGTCCAATCTTTAGTACTACAAAAAGTTACTTATTACTGTGTATATCTTATCATCCCCATTAAGCTATAAACTTTTAAAAGGCTGTAACCAAATAATTTCTTCACATTCTACCACACCTTTAGCAGAATTATATGTACTCTGAATACTATACAGAATACCCAGTAAGTATCACAGAATGCAACTACATTAAATATTCTTTTTTTTTTAAAAGATTTATTTATTATGTATACAGTATATGGAAGAGGGTATCAGATGTTATTACAGATAGTTGTGAGCCACCATGTGGTTGCCAGGAATTGAACTCAGGACCTCTGGAAGAACAGCCAGTGCTCTTAACCTCTGAGCCATCTTTCCAGGTCCATATTAAATATTCTTTTTTTTTTTAAAGATTTATTTATTTATTATGCATACAATTTTACAGAAGAGGGCACCAGACCTCATCATAGATGGTTGTGAGCCACCATGTGGTTTTGCTGGGAATTGAACTCAGGTCCTCTGGAAGAACAGTCAGTGCTCTTAACCTCTGAGCCATCTCTCCAGCCCCCATATTAAATATTCTTAAGGGGAATATTTTAAAAGTTACTTGAAAACTAATAAACACTGTCACATATCAATAAGAAAATACATTACCCTGTTCAATTTGTGAAAGCTGGAGGTTTGTAATATAAAAAAATCCATTGTTCGTTAGAAGCAGCATGTAATAGGTACCTGGTAAAATAGAATCAAAACCAGTTTCTCTAAAGGCAAGTGAGTAGGAAATTCAAAACAATACTAAGAACTAGCTCTAAAATCTGTCATAGGACTAGTAAGATGTCTCACTCAGCAGGCCAAGATACTTGCTACCATGCTTGATGACCTGAGTTCACTCCTCAGATCCACAAGGTGAAAAGAAAACCAACGCCCACCAGTTATCCTCAGAACTCTAGAAGTGAGGAGGAATTTGGTTCTGGGCATACACATACACACAAAACAAATGTAGCTGTTACACAGAGAAACTCTATTTTAAAAAGCCAAACTAAATTAAATAAAAAAATGCTCTTACATACTGAAAACACAAAGATATTTCAAAGGAATGTAATGTCACAAAAAAACAAAAACAAAACAAAATAAAACAAAAAAACAAACCTCTGCACTTGAGTGAAAAAAGCTAAAACTGTTTTCTAGCAGCACTGCTACCTAGAGGTTCTCTCTTATTTTTCCTTAATGCATTCACTCTGCTAGAAAAACAAACAAACAGACTTTGCTGGGTGTGGTTACACAAATCTTTAATCCCATCAGAAGGCAGAGGCTGGCAGATCTGAGTTTGAGGGCAGCCTGGTATATAGAGGGAGTTCCAGACCAGCCAGGGCTACATAGAGAGACCCTATCTCTAAAACAAAACAAACAAAAGTGGTTTCTACTAATCATTTAGGTAGCACAGCAATGAACTTACAATGCTTATTAATCATAAAGGTGAATACTTCATTTGGTATCCATGAAAAAACATGCAAAAAAAAAAAAAAAGAAAGAAAGAAATTTACCTTCTTTTGAACCATCTTTTTCAATAATGAGATTCCAGTAAGTACGCTGATACTCATCATTAGCTTTCTCCACAAAAGCCTAATTTGAAATGAATTTCAAATAGTAAGAGTAAAGTGAGATAAATGGCAAGTGAGGTGTCTCCTGTTTAAACCCTCCTCACCAACTAACACCAGCACCCTAACTAACTAACAAAGTACACCCCGAATGCTTCAACTCCAAAGGGAAACTGTTGACAAGCACCTCAGTGTCTTCAGTGCTTTATTGTTCACTTTTGTGTTCCTTTTTGTATTCGAGTGTTCCTGAAGGCTGATTCTTAAATTTAAGATAAAAGAATTTTTCTTTTGACTTTACAATGCAAGTTAAGTAATGGTTTGC
Organism: Sigmodon hispidus; assembly: GCA_004025045.1. NCBI lineage: Eukaryota > Metazoa > Chordata > Mammalia > Rodentia > Cricetidae > Sigmodon > Sigmodon hispidus. The sequence goes on along the minus strand of PVIH01001749.1, from coordinate 53,530 downwards.
TGGAGTATGTTTCCTAAGAAAGTGTTGGGGTAAAAATGGAAAACATGGCTCTTACTTTGGTGAATAATGTTTGCTTTGATGTTACATAGATAAGATGCAAGTTGCCACTTCTCTCCCCAACCAAAAGAAATTTTCCTTCTTGACACAGGCCAACCACATCCACATCAGTATCTGAAAATTTCAAATCAATGTCAGAAGCAACTTTCAATAATCCTTAATTTTAATTTTTTAATTTAGAACAAAAAATCTTCACACCAAAAAGGTAGTGATGGTGCACACCTTTACTCCCAGCACTTGGAAGGCAGAGGCAGGCTCTCAGAAATCCACCTGCCCCTGCCTGCCCCCACCATGCAGGAATTAAAGGTGTACACCATGTCCCTGTCACTTTAATTCATAGAATTACTTCACACATTTATCCTAAAAGATTATTACAGTGTGATATATCCTAGAAGTAATGAACTTGGCAACCCACTTCTTTCACCTAAACCTAAAACATGTAAAGATTACAAACTTGAACACAAATAGCTCAACCCTTGGGATTCATCTATAAAACTGAGATGAGGGGCTATTTAAATAAATACCACCAACAAAATTAAATACTTGCTTACATGCATGCTCCTCTTTGAACCTAAGGCCCAACAAGTACTGATGATTTTCTTGAAATTCATCTAATTTTAATTTTTATAATAGTGGATTAAAGAAAATACAGCCCATTAGAAATCAGAAGCAATACACGTTGACTCTCTGTGAGACTTACCAAATATAAGACACAACTGAAGTGATCTGCATATACTGTCAAGCAATATCACTGACTGATCTGCCACGATTATAAACCCATCACTTAAGCTGTGTGCTTGTATCTTTGGATTCAGTGAGGCCTGTAGGAGAGGAAAGCATGACCAGAAGTAAAATAATTTCATATAAGCTTCATGGTACTTCATAGTATTGTCTTAGGGTCAGGTGTGGTGGCGCACACCTTTTGGGGGGCAGGGGATGAGGGGTGGGACTCCGGTACTCAGTATATTACCCCTAGCCCATTATGTGCCATGAGGAAGGAGAGAGAACACAAGTTCCAAAGTCTTTAATGATCAGCACATAAGCAGGTTGCTGATCCATCAGGGCTGCAGGAAAAAGACTGGAGAGCCTTGTTTCTCCTGGCAGCCCCAAGAAGGGGCAGGCGCAGTGTTTATAAGCACAAAAACCAAATATTTGTTGTCAAGTTACAGTTATAATTTTTATCAACTGGAAGTCAAAGATTCAGGACTTCCCTTATGTATTCTATCACTGAAAACCAAGACAAAATGTAGGACTTGCAACACAAACAACCACACTAATTTGTTCTTTCTGTTGTTAGGAACAGCTATGAATGACGTCTTAAAGAGCTGAGGAGCATAACAGACTGCTTCTATTGTTTAAGGAGGAAGTAGTTCAGCCATTGGAAGGTTCCTAGCTCCCCTAGAGCCTAAGAACTTGAACTGTTTCACCCTACAGGTAAAATGGAGTCTAAAGTCAAAATGGCAGTACCTAAGCTAAGGTACTTTTGCCTAGTCCCTTCAAGTAGGCAGAGACAAGCAGATCTCTGCATAGTGATATATTTTATATTTAATAAAATCAAGCTAGAATATCAGAGAATAGATCCACTCACAGTCAAAACACTAGGGTCAGAGAGTAGTAACTCACGCCTTTAATCCCAACACAAAAAAGATCAAGTGGTGACCTAACACCTCTAATCTCATAACTCCAGAGGCAGAGATCTTTAGTGTTTCTGTAAGTTCAAGGCCTAACTACCAAACAGTAGTAGCATACACCTTTAACCCTAACTCTAGAAGCATGATGGGAGTTGAATCAGAAAAAAATATTACAGGCAGGTATAGGCAGACAATGTGAGATTCTGTAAAAGCAATGAGCCAGGCTGAGGACTTTGGAAGATAGCTGGGTGAGAATTGGCTGTGGCAAGTTTCCTGTCTCTGACATTCCAGCCTTTCCCCAATATCTGGCTGTAAGTTTTCATTTAATAACAATTAGAATTCAAATAACATCTCAGCCTGGCCTACATACCAAATTCTGGCATATCCAGGTTATATGCTGAGACCCTATCTCAGAAAACATAACAACAACAACAACAACAAAACCAACAAAAGTATTGTCATATACCTTATGTTAAAACATAACCAGACAAGGAGCTGGAGAGATGGCTCAGAGGTTAGGAACAACTGATTGCTCTCCCAGAGGTCCTGAGTTCAATTCCCAGCAACCACAAGGTGGCTCACAAACAACTGTAATGAGATCTGGTGCCCTCTTCTGGCCTGCAGATATATATGCAGACAGAAACATTGTTTACATAATAAGTAAATAAATCTTAAAAAACAACATAACCTGAGAGACTAATCTATGGTTCAGGGTCATCTTTAATTACCTAATGAGTTGAAGGCTCCATCTTAGAGAAGAAGGAAAAAAGGGGGAGGTGGAGAGGTCCCAGGTGACTGAAGGCCTGTTGGGAGGAGGGAAAGGAGGGGGAGCAGGAGAGTACATGGATTTAAAAAGACTATATTTTATCTAAAAAAGGAGTGGGGGCTGGAGAGATGACTCAGCGGTTAGGAGCACTGACTGTTCTTCCGGAGGACCTGAGTTTGATTCCCAGCCTCCACATGGCAGCTAACAACTGTCTGTAATTCCAATATCTGACACCCCTACATAGTTATACATGCAGGCAGAACACCAATTCACATAAAATTTTAAAAGTATATATTAAAAAAAGAAAAACAAAACAAAAACATAACCAAACAAGCCTTTTCTCTTTAGTCTGCCTAGTAATCAAGTATTTATATGTATAGCATATCTTAAATTTATACAGGATCCTAAGTAGGGATACAATCCAGGATGAACACAGAAGGAACAAAGGTATCTTCTCTAACTCCTTGTCTCCCAAGTACTGGCATCATGTTCTAGGAACCAGGCATCAGCAATAATACATGGACACAAGCCGGACTTAAAGTCTCAGGATAACCCTAACCCTAACCCTAACCCTAAACCAGGGATGGAAACCATGGTGTGTCATGAACTAGAGAATAGCTACTTCCATAAATAAGAATCCATATAAAGTAGGATATACTTAGCAACAGACATTGAAAGCTCAGTATAAATAATTCTGCCTCAGCCTCACCATCTAACTTATCAAGAAAGCTTAGTAAGAACCAGTATTGGCTTATTAAATACTAGCTAAATGGGGGAGAAGATGAGGAGATGGAGAGAGGAGAGAGTGACTGGGAGGAGTACAAGAAGAAGGGAGTCTGAATAAGGGGATACATGAATAAAAATGAGACTTTATTCAAAAAGAAAAAAATATTGGCTAAATGAATTCTTCAGTGTAGCCTGGGCTACAGTTAAGACCCTGTCTAAAAAAAAAAAAAAATTAAATTAAAATACAGAAAAATGAAACCTCCAGCCTTCAGAGTGAAGCATGTAAGCACAAGAGTTCATTTAGCCTGTGTATTTGGGTTGGGTTATGTGTAGTACAGCACTTGGCAACCTAACCCTGTCACCTCTATATACTGTGCGCACACACACCTCTGAACAATGCAGCTAACTACCTCCAAACACCCTCAGACTGGCATCTGCATTGGGGCACTCACACACCAATCTTTGAGCTGTAAGATAAATGCCTGTGCCCTTAACAATTAAATTTAGTTTCTAGTCAAATGTATTTTCAATGCAGTTAAGTACAGAGCACAGAAATATGGTCTGGTTTCAACTGGTTTTGAGTACATATGTAGTAAGGCAAAACTGTATCAAGGAGTTTTTAGCCTATTTACCTCATTATGCCTATTCATAATTAGGGCATACATATAATTAAAAGTAGATGAATTATTGGAAAGGATAAAGAATTATTGTGCAGCATGAAAATAATTATGACCTAATCTGTCATTCAAAATAGAGAACTGCCTATTCTATACCTCTTAGCAATCAAACTCCTCCATAAAAGGAGTCAGAGAGGCCTTCAGTCCCCTCCCTCCAATAGCCTGCTTCTTTTTTGCAGGGTATTCAGTCTTTTCTATTGCTTTGCTTTGAATAAAATCTCTTTGCTACTTCTGAAACTGGATGAGTATGAGTTATGATTTTCAATTTTGGAGAGGAAACAAGTCAGGAATGTACAAATGCCAAACTCAGACCACCAGATGCAAGAGTGCTTAACTTGGCAGACCAAGGTCAGGGAAGAGAACTAGCCTTCAACTCTATTGGGAATGTCTTATTTCCTAAGCAGCCATCAGATAATTCCTTTTATCAATTTATATGTACTACCCCCACCAGGGATCATTTTGTTTTTTGAGATAGTGCCTGGTTAATGCTGCCCTAACTGGCCTAGACTCATTCATTAAATGACTCAGCTTGGCCTCCCACTCCAGACACTGGAATTATAGATTCAAACTACCATTTCCAATTCAGCTTACATCTACCTTTCGTGTGCGAAATGTCAAGAGGAGTTAGGAAGTTGGAAACACGGCTAAAATGATGCAGAAGGAACTTGGGTACCAATTCCGTATGGTTTGTGACTGAACCTTGACTCAGTCTGTATGAAATCATTACCTTCTCAGAGGAGATCTTCCCAAGCAAGTCAACTTGGTACAATGCAGTCACATTTTCTTTTCTTAAACCAACATTGACATGTCCACTTCCGGTGTCATCGTTTGTCAGCAGCTCAACATTGTTCCACATGTTTCCGAGATGAACTGTGAGAGGAAGAAACCACTGTCTTTCCTGGAACAACACATAAAGTTCAAACCAAATTCTTTTTATGCACAGAATTCAGTTCTTTGGGTAACGAAGTATTAATCAAAGAACAAAAATTAGTATCAGTATTTTAAAACTTAACTTCAAACTGGACAGTAGCATCGAATGCCTTTAATCCCAGCACTCAGGAGGCAGAGGCAGGCAGATCTCTGTAAATTTGAGGCCAGCCTGTCTACAGATGAGTTCCAGGACAATCAGGGATAAGGGTTACATGTCTCAAAAATAAAACTGAAACAAAGTGGGGAGGGGTTAGGTTTCAGTTTGGGATGGAATGTTAGGTGCATGGCAGGTAAATGCTCTACCATGGCTATACCCTCTGTCACCAAAAACTACACCTGAAACCCAGGCATGACTTCAACACTCTCATTAACCAACACAATTCATATCATCTGTGGACTGAGTGGGGCCAAAATAGTAAAATAGAAAATGTTCCTATATAACTTTTAAGATCTGAGGGGAAGGAAGATGCTATAGATGGCTTAGTAGATAAAAATGCTTGGTGCTCTCCCAGGGGACCAAAATTTGGTGCCTCACACTCACATCACATGGTTGACAGCTCGTTTACTCCCGCTCTGGGTGATCTAATGACCTCTGCTGGAATCCACAAACACCAGCACACATACACTTCAAAAATTAATAGTAATAAAATAATTTTTTTTAAGTTTATGGGTAGGGTGGGAGTGGCTAATGCCTTTAATCCCAATGCTTGTAGGCAGAAGCTGGCAGATCTGAGTATGAAGCCAGCCTGGACCACAGAGCAAGTTCCATGACAGGCAGGAGTACACAGAAAAACTCTGTCTCAAAAAAAGAAAAAAAGGTTTGATCTTCACCAATTAAATAAAGGTGGAGGCAGGTGGATCTAAGGTTAAAGGCCAGCCTCACTACATACTGAGTTCTAGGCAAGCCTGGGATATGACAGAACCTGTCTTTAAAAATACATGCTCAGCAGTTAAAAGCATTGGCTCCTCTTCCAGAGGACCCAGATTCAATTCCCAGCACCTACATGGAAGCTCACAACTGTCTGTAACTCCAGTTCTAAGGGATCTCACACTTTCGCATCAATGCACATAAAATAAAGTTAAATTAAAAAAAAAAAAACAACTAAATTTCTAAAAAAATAAAAAAGATGCTGTACCAGGCATGGCGGCACACATGTTTAGTTCCAGCACTTGGGAGGAAGGAGCATCTCTAAATCAGAGGCCAGCATGGTCTACAAAGTGAGTTTCAGGACAGCCAGAGAAGACCTATATAATAGAGAAATCTTCTCTCAAAAAGAAAACAAGTAAGAAAGGATGTAGTAGATAGATTACTTGTCTAGCAGGAATGGTCATCTCTAGCACATTATAAACTGGGCAAGGTATTACAAGCCAGAACTCAGGAGACTATGAGGACTACAAGTTCAAGAAAGCTACAGTAAAAGGAAAACACAATTTTTGGCTCCAAGATCTTTGCTTTTACAATGACTAACCAGCTGTTCTGGTAAAAGTACTTTAATCTGCCTTGTTCTCCATTTTCTAATCTTTAAAGCAGTAATAATGGGCTGGAAGGGTGGAACAGTGGGCAGAGCTTGCTGCCAAGCCTGACTGCCAACATGAATTCCATTTTAAGACAAGGCCAGGTGGTGGTGCACACCTTTAATCCCAGCACTAGGGAGGCAGAGGTAGGTAGATCTCTGAGTTTGAGGTCAGCCCTGTCTGCAGATGGTTTCCAAGCCAGAGATAAACAAAGAATACAAAGAAACACTGTCTTGAAAAGAGAGAGAACAATTTTGAATGAGACAGAAAAATGTCCTTGTCATCACAGTTTACTTCTCTCTCTCTTTTTTTGAGACAGAATCTTATGTTGACCACACTAGTCTCAAATTTGCTGTGTGGACAAGGATAATCTGTTTATGTGTTCTCGAGGCCCAACCCCAGGCCAAATGCTAGACAAGCATTCCAATTGGCTTACAGTTGTGAACATTAAGAGTTGAACATTGTGTCAAGCATTCTTATGCTCAGCAATTTTATCCATTTTATCTTACAGTTTAGGAATTTAATCCCTGACACCAGTTAGATAACAGACCACATTGATGAAATTATGTGTAAAGCTAGTAAATAGACTCGAATATATGTCTGCTTGCAATGGTTAGGCCATCTCCCCAAAATCAGTAAATGCTCATATAAACACAACAGCAAAAAAGGTCCAGATAAATGAAGGATGATTTAAAAAGGATTTGTTTGTCAGACGGTGGTGGTTCCCTCCTTTAATCCCAGCACTCAAGAGGCAGAGGTAGGTGTAGCTCTCTGAATTCAAGACCAAATTGGTTTACAAATCGAGTTCCAGGACAGCCAAGGCTACACAGAGAAACCCTGTCTGGAAAAAACAAAACAAAAAGTACTTGTGTGGGAAAGGACGTGCTAAACCTTGAACTACGGGAAACCAAGCTATGTAAGGTCAGTCAAGGAGAATAGTGATTGCAGTCGCTGGGAAGGGTGCAAAAAATCAGAGTCCGGAGAATTTTGGCAGCTATGGGGCCACACCAAAAGTAGAAAACAGTGGGAAAGAGGTTAAGTCTTTAAGACTGAACTAAGCGAACGGGTGATAAACACAGACTTTTGGCATCACTGATTGAGGGAAGAAAACGGATAAGCCAATATAACATCATGAACGAGATAAAGCACAGTCAATGAGCTATCCACGTACGCTCAGAGGCCAGCCATCTAGAATCGCGTCCAACTTTCCTCCCGCCAGCGACTTGAGGGCGAAAAGCTCCGAAAAGGACTGAAGCCCCTTCGGTTTTCACCTAACACGACTCCCACTTCCCTACAACAGAGCATTTGATCCTTCTCACCTGCAGATGAAGAAACTAAAAGAGAACTCTCAAGTGTCTCACACTTCTTCCTGACTCCCACAACCGCTCCTACTCATTTTAGGTTCCGTGCCACAGACTTGAATTAGCGGGAGAATACCGCGCTCAATCCCTTCTACGGCGGCTGGAGCAGGCCAAAATTCTCTCACATTCGAACTAGGAAACCGCCCCACCCTAGATCAAATTGAATCCGATCTACCAATGATTGGATCTACGGTGCATTCTTGGCCCCACCCACTTTGCAGGCTTTACGCCACGCCCTTCGGAAGACTAACCAATCACCTCCTCTAGCCGCGTTGTTATAGAAACTCTTATCACCACCCCTTTTTTTTCTCCCAGCAAGCTTCGCGCCGCGCCAGGCCTTATCCCTTTTGTGGCATCCGGGTCTCTCGAGTAAGAGATATAGTCAGTCTGTGGCGAAGCTTGGAGGCGGCCGGTACTGTTGAGCGAGCGCGTTAAGCAGACGTGCCGCCTTAGCGGCCGGGACTCAAAAACAATGGCGGTAGGTACTAACTCGAGGAGGAAGCCAGGGCTGTATCTTCGTTTCTTTACACAGAGTGACCGGCTCTCGGGGCTGTTGTCCGTGCTTGTGTGTGGACAAAATGGCGCCGCGGCCGCTTTCTGCGCTCGCCATCATGGCTTCCTGCTGCTGGGAGGGGGAGGTAAGGCGGTGTGGATGGGGGTGGGGAGCCGCAGGGAATGGCTCTTTTTTTCCAGAACTTTCCTTATCACTTCCCTCACCCCGTATTTTCAGAAGCCCACCGAATTGTGGGGCTCATCTCGTTGACCCAGACTAGTGTGGTATGTATTGCGTTTTGATAGGGATTCTGAATTTAGGCTTCCCCTGGAGAAATGCCGCTGGAATGGAAAAAAAAACATAAAAACAAAATCCAGAAGGCGTCTTTAATCGGGTCAAAAAGGCAGTCCGTTTAAGGACAATGGATGAGGAAACCCGTCTAGTCCTTTTGGCCGAACCCTCAGTGAGATGGGGTACTTTGCCTGATTCTGCCTGGTGTTTGTCAGTGTGAACCTTCTCGGGTGGAGTTGGGATTGTCTTAAGGAGTAAAATTTAGTCTAATTATCCAGTTCTATTGCCTGGTGCTTCCTCCCAAACGATTCATGTGTTACCATTTTAAGTCTTTGAGAACCGGCGGGCCTTGTTTCTTTAAGACCCTTTTCTTGACCCATATAAAAACAGTACCTAAGTGACCTCTTTGAACAAACAGGAAGCCTGCCCTGGATATGCTATGCCCGTTTTTAGTGAATCATATTATCCTGTGGTTGTTTTGTTTCTAGTTGTAGAGAGAAAAGATGCTTGTGAGCCTTATGATTCTCTTTTACTGGCTAAAAGGTTTTAAGTTCATATTGTAGACAAGGATTACTCTTCCTGATAATTAGAATATTTGAAATTAAATGTTAAAAGTAGTTTTTCTGCATCTCACTACCCTTTATAAATTGTGGGACTAACACTTGTAAGTTATAAAAAGTAGTACTGTTTTTCTTCTGTTTCATTATTTTAAGTGAAATTTAAATATTTGGTTTCTGCAGTGCCCTCCACTATAAAGGCAATCCCCAAAGAACTGGCCTAGTATTAAAGTCTGCTGCTTACCTTCCTTTGTGCTGGGAAAGGATTTTTATGCCGGGCTTCGGTTATCTAGGGTTTTCAGGGTGTAAATTGTAGAAAAAAATGGGTAACTTACTCATAGACCCAGTGACTAAATAGAAGGCAGTGTTTTATGGATTTCTGCTAAACTGAAGTGAAGCTGAGTGATTTTGCTAATTGGGCTTTCTATCTACATGGTATTGTAAATATCCTTTGGAAAAGAAAATTTGGTTTTGTCAGCAGGGTCCATCTAACATTACAGGTGTTTAATTTTGAGTTTTATTCTGTAGTGTGTTTTGCATATGAAAGTGACTACTAATAGCCTGTATCACACAATGGTTTCTCTGTTGTCAGGCTTCTGAGTTTGTTGAAGAATAAACATTAGTGGGCTGCATGTTGTCTTTTCTGTAGTTTTCGGTTCTCAGAACTGGTGCTCAAGAAAAGTGAATGTATCTTACATGGCTGTAATCCTAACAACTGGGAGGCTGTAGCAGGAGATTTTAAAGTTTGAAGGCAGCTGTAAACATGTAGCTGGTATCATCTCAAAGCTTCCAGGGGAAGTGGTTCCTGTGAATTATGTTTGAAATGCTTTTTAACTTAAAATGATAAACGTTAGGCCAATCATCTCTAAGAACAGTGAGAACAAGAAATGTGTTTTGTATTACTGTCATTCTTAATGGTGTTACAAAGTATATAAATTTCTAGTAGATAGCAAAGACAAGGAGATTACAGTATTTTAGGGGCATCAGCTATAAAGTAAGGTTGACCTTGATTCTAAAGGATTGGTACCTTTCAGCACAAAATAATCCGGTCCTGGAAAAAGCTGGAATGAGATCCGGTCCTGTAGGTAGTTGCTTTCTTGCTGCTTCTTACTAGTCCTACTGTGGTATAATTAGTTTAGCACATAATTTGTGCATTTCACTTCCAGTTATGTTTGTCCTTTGCATTTTGTGTACTTAGCTGCTGAGCCATTTTCCCAGCCCCAAAAATCTGTTCTTTTTCATATTTAGTTTTACTAGTGGAATCTGATACTGGTTTTTTGTTACTCCAGTAAAATAATGCACTTCCTTCATTTTCTTGTACCTATTTTCTAGACTTATTTTCCCTCTGAAGTCCTAAGTCAGAGATTGGTAAACACATAGTAGAAAAGAGCAGCTGGTGAATACTTTTGGTTTTATGGATGATGTGCAATCTTTCACATTGCTTGCTTGCTTGCTTTACCAAGCTTTTTAAATATGAAAAAAAATATATTCTTCTGGGCTCAATGACACAAGTCTTTAAGGCCAGGAGAGGTGAGCAGATACCTGAGTTTGAGGCCAGCCTGGTCAAAAAGGTGAATTCCAAGCCAGTCGGGGCTACGGGGAGACACCTTGTCTCAAAAAGAAAAAGAGAAAGGGGCACGAGAATTGTGCAGAAAAGTAATGTTGTTTTCCAGCTCCTGCCCTGAGACGTCTATTCACTGGGTGAACAGGTTTATTTTCCTTGTCCACTCAGATACCTACCATTCTGCTATATATGGTTCGAACCTGTTTGTTTCCAGTGCCTCTTACCAAAATTCAACCAAATGTTGGACTTGGTGGCATGTGTCTGTAATTCAGTTTCAGGGCTTGTCTTGCCTATGAAATGTTATCTCAAAATCAAACTCAGTTCAAGGGAATGTTAAGATTTTAATTGTATCTTTGAAAATAAGATACTTTCTATTATTCCAGCTTAAGTCATTTTATCAGTTTCTTGAGTAGGGCTGTTGTTGTTTGTGTAGTCTCCCTGCACTCCCCCAGCACCAGGTTTCTCTCTGTAGCTATCTTAGAGCTCTGTAGACCAGGCTGGCTTCCATCTTAGAGGTTCACCTAACCCTCTGCTGAGGTTGAAGGTGTGCACCGCCACACACTTTTTTTTAATTAAAGCATTTCATACATGAGTGCTGTTACACATCATTTCCATCCCTCTGTAGTAGTTCTATGGTTAAAACATTATTTGGATTGCAGTTGTCAGAACCAGGGTTGGTGAAAGGTGGAGATTTCTTTTTTTCCCCAGCCCACTGGTGATTTAAGACTTAAGACTGAGCTTCACACTTTGAAGCAAGCTTTTCTACCACTGACCTACATCTTGAACCAGAGAAACAGCTTTAGTGAGAGGCATACAACTAAAAATTATATCTCCAGCATTTATTCATGGGCTTCTGTGCTGGTTGTTGTTGCATGTACAAAAGATAAATGGCCTCTGTAAACTAGGAAATGACAAGAAAAACCTTAGGGAAATCAGGTATCTGAAAAATGTGTGTGCCGTTTTTGTTTTAGTCTTCGTGGGTGCTAGGTTTTAGCTCAGAAATAGAATTTGCCAAACAATCAAGAAGCCCTAGGTTTAATCCATAGCACTGAAAAATAAAATTTATATTGTAATAGTGCCTATAAAATGCTTTAACATGGAAACGGCTTGATGTTTCCATAGCCCAGAGCATAAATATGGAGAGGCAGAACATGTTTTGCTGTACCTCTGTGCCAAGGGGATATTTTCATTAAAGAAGGTTAATTAGGTTCTCAGGTAAGGTAATTTTTTGCTTATTTTCTTACAATCTAGAAATGCTTCCTATGCTGCTTTAATATTTTATAGTTCTAAATACCATAAACCTTTTAACAGCTCATTCTAGATAGCATTTTAGTAATAATGAACAAATTTGATTTCTGGCAAGTCAGCAAATTTAATTCACACATCTAAAGTTTTATAGTTTCTTTAAATATTTATTGGGAATACCAAGAGCTACATTTTTTTGCATCTATTACTTTAGGAGGCATAAATCAACTTGGAAATAAGCTATATTTTGGGGTTTGTTTCTGGTAAAATTCAACTGTCTTCATTCCTTGACCTTTTAAAAACCAGAAGAAATTGGAAGTACAATTGCAAGCTTTGATTTTTATTTTTCACTTTTAGGCTACTGATACAGAACGAGACGGACTAGCCCCAGAAAAGACATCCCCGGATAGAGAAAAGAAAAAAGAGCAGACAGATGTATCTATTTCTCCTAGAACCTCAAAGCATCACTATTCAAGGTCACGGTCAAGGTCAAGAGAAAGAAAACGGAAATCAGGTAAGAAATGTGCTGAAATGTCTACATAGTGATATAATCTGAATTTATTTAACATACTTTGACTTTGTACTTTTTAACTATGTGTTGTAACACCTATATGAGGAGATTTCTTTTTTCTTCTAGCATTACAACTGGAGTGCAGTACTCTGCCACATAGTTCCTACCATTTCATTACACTGAAGCTCTATAGAGCTAGTCATTAATCACAGCATGGGCTACAGAGTAGTTCCATGCTAGCCTAGGCTAAATAGTGAAGACAATGTCTCAGAAACCTAAGGAAAGTAACTAGCATTGAAGGTATAACATGAGGGTAGAGTACCTACCTTACATAAGAACCTGGCCTCCAAGTCACAAATAACAAAGGCAAAATTTGAATTATAAATGATCAGCTAATAGCTCGGGCTTGTTAAAAACTAGCTTTTGCTTTTTTTTTTTTTTTTTTTTTTTTTTTTTTTTTTAAAGCACACCCTGCTTATTATTCTGTGGCTGACTGGGAGTCTCAAGATTCCACCTTCTCTCCCAGCATTTTTCCTGTGTTGAAGCTATCTTGTCTAATCTCTTTCTGCTCTACTATTGGCCAGTCAGCTTTATTATTAATAATGAACATAATCCACAGAAGAACCTAACATTTCAAAGTAAATAGAGAAACAGAAGAGCAGTTATTTTAAAAGTTGTAACTAGGGGCTGGAGAGATGGCTCAGCGGTTAAGAGCACCGTCTGCTCTTCCAGAGGACCCGGGTTCAATTCCCAGCACCCATATGGCAGCTAACAACTGTCTGTAGTTCCAGTTCCAGGCAAACACCAAGTCAAATAAATAAATTAAATAAATAAATAAATAAATATTTTAAAAAAACAATTTATTTGCCTGGATGAAACTGGAACTGCAGATAGTTATGAGCTGCCATGTGGGTGTTGGGAATCGAACTCAGGTCCTCTGGAAGAACAGTCAGTGCTCTTAACCGCTGAGCCATCTCTCCAGCCCCTAAATTGAACATTTTTAAGCTTGATGTGTCATTGCAGGACAATCAAAAATTAAAATCTATAAAACCCTGCCTTCATTTTTTAAAAAAAGTAAGAATAAGAAATTTTCTAGCTAATACACTTTGACTATAAATTATGTCAGTTGTATCCCAGGTTTTTTTTAAAATGAGTCTCCCTAACCCAAGCTAACCCTTCTGAGTGCTGGAATTGTTCAGGCTCAGCCCAGATTTGGGGGAGGTTGGGAATGAGAGCAGGTTTGTGAAAGCCAAGAGTTGACATCCATTGAGAAAACTAACAACTGAAGTTTCACCCCTCAGAACTTCCATGAAGGTGAAAGGAGGGGACCTGTTCCTCTGACCTACACATGGACATATAGGCAGTAATAAACTGGTAGTCTTTGGAGGGCGCTATAGTTAACGCTGACTAAATTTAGGGAGTAGTATTTTTAATTGGCTTTTTTCCCTCCTTTTTTAAATTCAAGAAGCCTGGACCTTGTTATTTAAGTCCTATGCTACTGGCTTTTATTGTTACATCATTGTAATTTATGTTCGTGTATCTTTATGTATTTTTGGTTTTTGTGTGTTCACAGATAATGAAGGAAGAAAACACAGGAGCCGGAGCAGAAGCAAAGAGGTAATTAATACTTTGTAGTGAATAGGTACTTTAAAAAAATTCTTGTAAAGTATCTGGTAGAAATGTTTGTGTGACTATTTGCCACTGTCAAGGTAAGTACCAAAACTTGAAGTTTGAAAGGTTTATTGGGTTTTTAAATAAGCATGATTTGGATTCATCATTTTTCAAGAAGATAGTTGTTTATATAAAAAGTACCTTCAAATCTATTAACTTATTATATTGTGAAAATATTCACAATAAAAATATATGAAGAATAAGCTGGATTTTTAGGCCTGTGATACAGAGCTTCCATTAATCTGAGGTCCCAGGTCTCCTTATCCTTGACAACTGTTCAAGATTTTTAAGTATCAGTCATCTTTATCAATATTCTATTTATGGGCTACTTTTTCTTCATTGAAAATGCTGAGTTTTCTTTCTTTTCTTTAGTGAAGCTAGTCCAGTGAACCTTATACTATTGTAATAAAAATGTGAGGGACAGTTGGAGAGGTGACATTTACAAAGGCCGCAGCTGTACTGCATCGGAGTTAACTTGCCTACCCACCTAAGAAGATGAGGACTGAGCTACCCAGGAAGAGAGAATTAGCAGTGAGAAAGGGAAACTGAGCCTCAGGGGGCTGGGCAAGGGACTCCTGAAACAGATATGGGCAGGGACTTCACCTCTTCCCCTAATGGAAGCTCTGTTAAATTTTTAATTTAGGAGAGTTTTTGTGAAAATGACTATTTTGTTTAGCTCACATGATAACATTTCTATAATAAATCATACTCAGCGTGCTAATGCGCGAAGAGACTGAACTGAAGACGCTGCAGACTCAGATAGCAAAATAATAAGCCTACTTCATGATAAGGTAACTATTAGTCATTCAAACTCCTCTTTCCCTTAAATATATCTTAAATCAGTTAAGGGTTTTAATGTTTTGTAAAATTAATAGTAATGTTATGTTTAAAGGCTGGTTTTAAACTTTTAAAGTTTCTGGAAATGTAACCATTTAAAGCATTTCAAATCTGCCACTATGTGGCAAAGTTGACAAAGTTCTAAGGTTATATTATAGAGAACTGGTCATGAAACTAAGGTTTAGCTTGTATCTCCAGGTCTCTAATTTTTCTGCAAAATGAAGAGTCACTATGATCATTTTCAGATGTATCATTGTGCATGTTCCAAAATGATTGACTCCACTTTTTTGTTTGTTGCTTTTTGTTTTGTTTTGTTTTGTTTTAAACTCTGTATTTAAAGTTAACCTAGTCAAAAGAAATAAGCTATGGCCTATTTGAAACACCCATGTTGTATTACAGTGGAGAGGTAGCCTGAGCAGCAAAGAATGGGTCCAGTTGAGTTACTGTGCAGCTATGTGTTTCACTCTTGTTTATATGAAATAGAACAGTTTAGAAGATCTGAGTTTTTCTTAGATTTAAGTTTAATTACCCTGAGTTGTGTGGAATTTAAGCTTTAAATATAAGGCGGTTTTCACAAGTTTGGGAAATACATAATACTTCCAAATTTGACATTTGAGTGATACAGTTGAACTTTGATCATACACTTAAGTTCAAAATATGTATTTTATGATGACATAGGAATTGGTACCCCTGTTTTACTTTTTTGGGTTCTCAATTAAAAATGGTAGTAGTTATTTTCTAACCTAGGATCATATAATGTAATAGAGCTGTAAACCTGTTGGGATTGATGCAAGCTGATTAGTAATTACTCTATGGTTGATAGATATTGAACGATAAGGTCTTGGAGAGAATATGGCAAAAAGTGTGGTTAGATAAAAGGGGACATTGCTGCTATGCATAATTTGAAATAGCAGGAATACTTTTGTTAAAATATCCTTTGCTGCTTCATTTGAAGTGCATTTTGTGAAGTATTGCTTTGTATTTTTACCTGTTATCTCCTTTTTTGTTTTCTTTCTTTTTGCTATTATTGGGGATTGAGCTTAAGACATTATGCATGCTAGTAAAATGCTCTGCTACTGAGCTACATCCCTCAGTTCCATTGTTCTTTGTTTTATGGTTTGGTGGGTGGATATTGAGACAGTTTTCTCTAGCTTTGGCTGTCCTGGAACCAGGCTGGCTTCAAACTCAGATATTCCCCTGCCTCTTTCTCCCTAGTAAACCCTAGGGATTAAGGGTGTGTGCCACTACACCTGGCTTTAAATTTTTTTTTAATTTATTAGTGTGTCCATTAGGTTTAGAATGGGTTTTGCTAATTTTTTAAGAAAAAGGATTCTATTCGAAATATGTATGGCTTTTCAGTATCTTTTTAATTTTGTATCTTAATTAGAAAGTTATAATTACATATGCAACATTTAGGTGATTAAGAAACTAGATGATTTTGTTTACCGCGCATTCCTAAGGTTACTAATGTTGCATCACAACATTTTTGTTTACTGATACCCATACTAACTCTTTTTGTTGCACTATTTTCCTGAAAGAACCAACTTCTTGTTAAAACAGGCAAGAAGACATGAATCCAAAGATAAGTCCTCTAAGAGACATAAGTCTGAGGAGCACAATGACAAAGAACATTCTTCTGACAAAGGAAGGGAGCGATTAAATTCATCTGAAAATGGTGAGGACAGACACAAACGCAAAGAACGGAAGTCATCACGAGGCAGAAGTCACTCAAGATCTAGGTCTCGTGAAAGGTAACTAACTAGTTTTGGTGTTTGTAGTGTGGTGCCTTTAACTTTTAGGTTATTCCTAGCCCAACATCACACAAAATCTTAAATAACATTAGTCATTTCTTTACCACCTTAATGTAGTTTTTTACCAGCTGATAACTAAAGGTTTTTTTAGAATGTTAGAATATATCTCAGAGAACTATCATGTCCAAAGCCCTGGGAATCAATTCACAGCACTCACTGGAAGAAAAACCCTTTGGGACTTTCTCATAAATCCAAAAGTGGCTCTCTGAGAGACCAAGAGATGGTTGTAACATTTAATTACTGGCTAGAAAACCTCCGGCATTTTCACTTGTGTTGAAAAGGTCACCTTATGGGGGCCAGAGAGATGCCTCAAGCTGTTGAGAGCACTGGTTCTTCCAAAGGACCAGGGTTCAATTCTCAGCACCCAAAGAGTAGTTCACAACTGTCTGTAACTCCCATTTCCAAGGAATCTAACACCCTCATAGACACATACATGCAAAACTCCATTGTGCATTTTAAAAAAAATTAAGCTTTATTAAGTGAAAGACAATCATTTTATAGGATTGGTGTGGGATTTATTGCCCCTTTAACTTCTTATCTACATTTTTGTTTTATTTTGTTTTTTTGTTTGGGAGTAGGGATAGAGATGTCAAAATAGGATTTTCTATGTGTAACTGTCCTGGCATCTGTTTTGTAGACCATACTGGTGTTGAACTCACAGAGACCTATCTGCCTCTCTGTCTCCTGAGTGCTGGGATCAAAGGTGTGCACTGCCACCACCTGGTAGTTGTAACTGTCCCAGGACTTATGCAGTTTAAATTGGCTGCAAAATTCTGGCTGTAGTCTTAGGCTAGTCAAGCCAGCATTACATTAAAGGTATTATGCTTCTTCACTAGACAGGCTTCACACTTGCCATTGTCCCAGTGTTCCTTTAAATGGCATGGCTGTAGGCACGCAAGCAACAATACACTATGCTAGTTGCTATTTTGATGTGCTTGAATCTTGTTATTATTGGTCAAAAAAATGAATGTCTTATAAAACAACATTGCATTATAATACTTAGTCACAATAAAACAAAATTTTATTTTAGAAAATGGGGTCTGATTTAAATATGTAGGATGTTTTATGTGTATGAGTGTTTTGCCTTTCTGTATGTTTGTTTATGCCACATGGATGATTGGTATCTGTAGAAGTTGGAAGAGCCATTAAATTCCCTGAAACAGGATTTATGCACAGTGGGTGTTAGGAAGCCTCTAGAAGACAACTAAGTCATTTCTCTGGTGCATGGTGAGGGTTTTGTTTGTTTCGAAAGAAACTAGTGTTTAAATAGTTATATTCTGTGAAGTCTGGAAATAATTTGTGTGTTATCAAATATTCTGCTATATGTTGACATAGGGGTCAGTTTTCTTTTTTGTTTTTTTAAAATAAGCTTTGACAAACTTGTGTCAAAAAAATGGTATGATTTGCTTTTACCCATCTGTTCTATTGTGTTTCTGATGGTATCAGAAGCAGCTGGATCTGTGACAGCCATTGTATATACTCATATTATTTTTCATGGACCCGGTTAAAATTTTTACCATTTTAGTAATGGGTGCTAGTTTTGGTCACTATAGCATAAAATTTTATTTTAAATTAAACCAAAGCTGGGGGAGGTTACTAGAAATGACCCGTGGCACTCCTGAATCAGAGTCAACTTGTTAACCTCGGCCTGTAATCTGTACTTTTTATAACAGATTGGCATTAAAGTGAACCCAACTACAGAAATTTTTTTTTTTCCTCCTAATTTATTTGTTGGTCCTTCTTGAAACCATGATGGTGTAGGATAGAGCCGAAGAGTAGCTACCAGGATGGCTGGGGGTAAAGAAATCCCTTTTCCTGTCCAGTGCAATGAAGTGGGATTTTTTTTTTTTTTTCTCTGACTTGATTGCATTTTTTTGTTTTTTTTTTTAATTTTTGTTGTTTGTATGTCTGTGTGAGGGTGTCATCACCTGGAACTGAAGTTACAGAAAGTTGTGAGCTTCCATATGAGTGCTAGGAATTGAACTCAGGTCCTCTGGAAGAGTAGCCAGTGCTCTTAACAATTGAGTCAACACCCTGTTTTTGTGTTTTGGTTCACCACTTTATAAAGTATCCAATGGGAAAGAATTATGAGTTTGTCTTGGTTACATATGCCTTAACTCATTCAGGAGTTAAGAAGTAGGAGGACAGAAGTTTATATGTAGTAGTAAGATTTGTAGTAAGACCCTGTCCTTATAAAGGAGCAACTGGGGCTGGAGAGATGGCTCAGAGGTTAAGAGCACTGACTGTTCTTCCAGAGGACCTGAGTTCAATTCCCAGCAAAACCTCATGGTGGCTCACAGATATCTATGATGAGGTCTGGTGCTCTCTTCTGTAAAACTGTATGCATAATAAATAAATCTTTTTTTAAAAAAAAAAAAAAGGAGCAACTATGAGCAATTAAAAGGTTTATACACTTGAATTTCAGGCGACATCGAAGTAGAAGCAGAGAGAGGAAGAAGTCTCGGTCCAGAAGTAGAGATCGAAAAAAGTCTCGGTCAAGAAGCAGAGACAGGAAGAAGTCAAGATCTAGAAGTCGGGATAGAAAACGAAGGATTAGAACACGTTCTCGATCAAGATCCAGACACAGGCATAGGACAAGAAGCAGGAGCAGATCAAGGAGTCGAAGTCGGTAAGTGTTCAATCTCCTGAATAAGTATAGCACGCTCTTCACTAATCCACCTTTTCCCAGTTGTACAGTATAAATTATTTACTGATTGGAAAATATTTTAAATCATTACCTTATCAATAAAAACAAACATAGCGGGGCTGGAGAGATGGCTCAACAGGTTAAGAGCACCGTCTGCTCTTCCAGAGGACTCGGGTTCGATTCCCAGCACCCACATGGCAGCTCACAACTGTCTGTAGTTCCAGTTCCAGGCAAACAAATAAATAAATAAATAAATGTTGTAAAAAAAAAATTTAAAAAACAAACAAACATAGGGTCTAGTGCTGTGTCTCAGGGACATGGTTTAGTTTGGGGTTTTTTGAAACAGGGTTTCTCTGTAGCCCTAAGAGACTTTGACCACAGCACTTAGCAATTATGTGGGGTTTATTATTATTATTATAAGAGCTAATTTAATATTGCATGTTATCAGATAACATGGGCTTTGCTTTGTTTTCCTAATTTACTTGTTTGATCTATTTAATTGTTTTGTTTGCATGCATGGTACCTAAGGTCAAAAGACCATCAAATCCTTTGGAACTAGAGTTATGGGTAGTTGTTGACCAAATCCTGCAAGTGCTATTATCCATCCCTAGCTCTGTGTGTGTGTGTGTGTGTGTGTGTGTGTGTTGCACACTTGTAGAGGGGGATATCAACTATCTTACTTTATTCTTTGCATTATTTTTTGGTGCACAACTCAGGTAGGTGGCTTGCAAGCTCCTGGGATCTTCCTGTCCCCACAGTCCCACACGCTAGGGTTAATAGCCATGCCCAGCTTTTTTCATGGACCTCTTGCCACTGAATCAGTGTGCTTCAATAAATAAATAAATATGTATATATTTATTTATCATTGTCACTTATTCTTGTTTTATGGCATGGTTTACATTCTTTTGGTGTTTTGGTCAAGAGTATCACTATGGCCTTGGCTGGATGCTTGCCCAAGATTCTGGATTAAAAATGTGTTATGTGTTTGGATTGTTTTGCTGTTTAGAAAGAGGATCATCCTCCTTTGTAGTCTTTAGCCCTTATCCCTAGCTGTTCTGGAACACATAAAAATCCTCTTGCTTCTCCCTCAAGTGTTGTTTTTCTTCTTCTTCTTCTTCTTCTTCTTCTTCTTCTTCTTCTTCTTCTTCTTCTTCTTTCTGTTGCTCATTGATAATTTTGTTTGTGTAATTTGGGGACTTTTAGTTACATTACGCTCTTCCCTTTCCCTCTACTTTCAGTTCTTTCTTTTTTCATCAATTGTTAGTACATGTATAATGTATGTGTTTGTATGTATATCTGTGTTCTTAAGTATAGTCTGCTGTAACTCATTTCTAATTGCCTTTTAAGCAGTTAGTTCACTTGCTTGTTTCTTATTAATCAAGATCAGTGATCCCTTTTTATTTTGTGAGTGTACATTTCCCTTGTATGCAGATATCAGTGGATGTTGGGGCTCTCTTCAGACACCGTAGCCAGCAGATTGTTGTCCATTTGCAAGAGGCAACAAGAAGTCCAGTACAACATGGTGGCGTTGTTAGTTTAAACTTTGAGAGCTGGCACCCAGTAGTTTGTTTTAGGTATATATATAAGCATAGCACAGTTTGGAAAAAAGTTTATTGTTGATAATTAAAGGATCTAGGGGAGCTAGTATTGCTGGGTCATACAAATTGCTTAGAAGTCTGAAGGCTATTAACCACATCTATTCCTAGCCTTCTGGGAAGAAAACTAGTGTGTTTTCTTGGAAGAAATAGTCCTGCATGTTTAACATTCCTGGTTTCCTTCCTGCTTATCTTTGAAGACAAGGACCTATATACCTCTTACAAGTAGAGGCCAGAAGAGGGTATTAGATTCCCTTTATCTGGGGTTGTATTACAGGCAGTTGTGAGCCATCCAACATGCATGCTGCACTTCATTCCTCCTCTAAAAACAGCAGGTGCTCTAAACCACTGAGCCATCATATGAAATTTTTGTTACATGTTTCTGTTTAACAGTAATGGCTATTATCTGATACTTAATAATTCAACTTAAAATAATTGGAATATTTGAATTCTCATTGTGTGCATACTAAAATACAGGATTATGAAGCAAATCTTTGTACCACTAGCTATGAGAATTAAGAGTTGGAAATAGCCAGCTTGATTTCAGATATAATATGGATGTTAACTGACCATATGTGTAAGAAATTTAGAGTTACTATGAAAAATGTATTGATTGGAGCTGTAGAGGTGCCTTAGTGTTTAAGAGCTCTGACTTAATTATCTGGAACTCCCCTTCCAAGAAGCCTGATTTTCTCTTCTGACCTTTGCACCAGGCATGGAAGTTGTGCTTAGAAATATGCAGCTTTAAAAAAAACAAAACAGGGGGCTGGAGAGATGACTCAGCGGCTAAGAGCACCATCTGCTCTTCCAGAGGACCCAGGTTCGATTCCCAGCACCCACATGGCAGCTAACAACTGTCTGTAGTTCCAGTTCCAGGCAAACACCAAGGCAAATAAATAAATAAATAAATAAATAAATAAATAAATAAATAAATAAATAAAAGTTTATTAAAAAAAAAACAAAAAAGCAAAAAAAACAGAAGTTGGAGAGATGGCTTAGAGGTTGAGAGCACTGACTGTTCTTCCAAAGGTCCTGAGTTCAATTCCCAGCAACCACATGGTGGCTCACAACCATCTATAATGAGATCTGGTCCCATCTTCTGTACATGTATACATAGTAAATATTTAAAAACAAAACTTTATGCATTTTTGATGTGTTTGGTTTTTATTGAACTATGAAAAGATAATTAGTTTTTATTGAGGATAATTATTGAGTAACCATAATGAGACAGAATACTGGTTATTTCAGAGATAGAAAGAAGAGGCTTGAAAAACCAAGAAGATTTAGCAGAAGCCTAAGCCGGACACCTAGTCCACCTCCCTTCAGAGGCAGAAACACAGCAATGGATGCCCAGGAAGCTTTAGCTAGGAGGTATGTGTGTTTTTTATTCATTTGTTTAAGTCTTATTTTTTCCTTTTCTGTCAATTGTGTAGGCAAATGAATGCTTTAAATTCAGAGAATGTTCCTCACCCCATCCCCTAAAAAAATCTAACCATATTTTCTGTTACACATTTGTGATTCGAAGCTATATAAGTAGGTTCTCAGTTGGGGATTTTGTTATTGAGTTTTTAATTTGCACATGGAGAAAGACTGAGCAGTTTTTGCATTTGTGATTAACTGATATTTTACCATCGCCACCCCATGAAAGAAACATAGATTCAAATGTGAATTTTAAATCATTCAAGAACCTCTAAGTGATTTTTTTCCTTTATTTTTTTTTCTCCTGAAGGCGACAAAACACTTAAACATGGAGAATTCACTAGGTTTTAGTTTTTTAATAGGTACAAATCATAAGCAAATTTACTATTTTGTAGTATAGAGAAAACATTGCGTTTCTGAAGTTTCTGTTTGAGTGCTGGGCGGTTGTGACAGAAATATGCAGGGGCCAAATTGCTGCCTAGGAGGCCAAAAATCCAACCGCTTATTTGCAATTTTTTGCATATTCTGAAAATTACATTTTTTGGATTTGGGTTTTTTTTTTTTTTTTTTTTTTTTTTCCTTACAAAATTGAGTTTGTATTTTTTTTTCATTATAAAAATACAGTTATCACAGTGTAACCCGATGTGCTGCTGCCCTGTGAAGCCAGCCTGGCAGAAACTCCACTGAACAGCAGCAGCAAAGGTGTAAGCTCACCCCTTCTTCCTCCGTTCACCTCAGTGAATGGAGTTGGTTCTGACCTGCAATGGCCCTTCAAGTGCAACCGATAGACCAATAGCTGTCTTGTTTCAAGCAAAAGAGTTAAAAAAAAATAATATATAATTGTTTATTAATCCATAGTATTTTCCAAGCATTGAAGCCCACTCTTTCTTACATACTGGCATCTATTATGTTTTCTTTCTAATTGTTACTAAGGTAAAGTTAAAGGGTGGGTATGTTTGTGCATATTTGTAATTCTTGAATTGAGAGATATAGTAGCTAAGAGTTCTTCAGGGCAGTGTTAGGCTTACATGAGTCAGACCCTGTCTCCAAAAACCAAAAAAGTTGTTACTACCATTAAGCTGTTTGGTTTAGATTATCAATGGTTTTGCTATTAAAGGTAGACAGGAAACCTTCTAAAAGAAATGTTTAAAGGTTCATGCCTTCAATCTGAGTACTCAAGAGACAAAGGCAAGCAGATCACTGAGTTTGAGGCCACTCTGGGCTATGTACTCTAGGGCAGCAGTAGGGGCTACACAGAGAACCCTGACTCACAGTAGCAACACCAGAAATAGTAAAGAAACATGTTAGCATGTTTCTTTAGTTTTAAGTGGAAAAATATAACTTGTGACCTATTTTGCTGATTGACATAATCAGAAACTTGTTCTCAAGGATTATAGGCTATAAAACTTTTTTTTTTTTTTTTTTTTTTTTTTTGGTAAATTTAAGTGCTTGTTAAACCAAATATCTGCTGAAGATGAACCTCGCTATGCACAGGTCCTGAATTCTTCAACTCTATTTCAAATCAGTTGTAGCACATATCTAATCCTCGCATTTGAATAATAGAAGGCAAGAATTGTAAGTTTAATAAGGTCATTTTCACTACCTCAGTTTGAGGCTGCTTAAGACTGTATGAGACACTGGTAGGAAAGAACTGCAAATACCTGCTTGCTGTTAGTATAGTTTATTTTATGTGTGTCTCAAAACCAATGAGTAATAACCTTATCCTCAACCTTGGCCATTTCAAACCAAATTAATGAGATGTGGCACTTTATAGCTTTTGAATTTGACCAAACATGGGTAATTTAGTGTAAAATGTAACTTAGTAATTCATTTTTGTTTGTGTGTTTGTTTTGTAGCGATACCAATTTTCTTGCTAACCATAGATTTCTTGGTTTAGTTTGCCCTCTTTGTTTAGTAGATTGTGAAAAGCGATTTTTGCATATTATCTAAACTAATAATTTTAGTGATCTTTTATTTGAATATAAGACTATTTTTATCTTGGTTTATTCTTCCTATGCAGAATATTATAAATACTGTTTTACCATTTAGACATGCACCAGTGTATGGTTTGCAGGCTTTAATTATCTTTGCTTTTGCCTTTTTTTTTTTTTTTTTTCCAGACAGGGTATGCCTGGCTGTCCCAAAACTATGTATCCCAGACTGGCCTTGAACTCACTGAGAGCTTCTTGTGTCTCTCAACTGCTGAGACCAAAGAATCACACCACCCCAGACCTGACAGTTTATATTTTTCTAGACAGAGTTCTCACCAAGTGATTTCTGCTTTAACTTTGTGAGTGCTGTGTATGTTGACTTGGCTGACTAGAGATTTTTATACTTTTAAAGCATTTGGAGTAGAGGTGAAGGAATACTTCTCAAACTTTGCTTAAGAAAAATTTTGTGCCTGCCACACACCTGTAATCCCAGTGTTTGGCCAGGGAGACAGGAGTGTCAAAGGAGTTCAAGGCTAACCAGAGCTACTTGAGACTCTGTCTCCAAAAAAAACACACAGAGAAATTTTTTTTTTAATTTATTTAGCTGTATTTGTGTGCATTAATATGAAGGTTCAGATCTCTGGAACAGGAGTTACACTCAGTTGTTAGCTGCCATGTGGATGCTAGAAATTGAACCCGGGTCCTCTGGGAGAGCAGTCAGTGCTCCTAACCCCTGAGCCATCTTTCCAGCCCCCACACTCAGAAATTTCAAAATATTATTTTGCATATGCTACTTGCCTGTATATAGCAAAGTTTGCTTCCCTTGTTGGTGCTATAGCCCTGCAGTCCAAGGCCAGCACAGACGAAATAACCCACCTATCTATTGTTTTGAGACTTGTATTGATATACTCATTAACTGACTGATACCTAATCTTAATAGGAGTATGATATTCGTTAATTTAAAGTTCTGTGTATGAAATGTCTCTGTATATACATGAAGATACATACTGGTTTTATATCAAATTGTTTTAAATTGTCTTTGATAGATTGGAAAGAGCAAAGAAATTACAAGAACAACGAGAAAAGGAAATGGTTGAAAAGCAAAAACAACAAGAAATGGCTGCAGGTAATGTAGCTATGGGTTGTGTGGTTTTAAAAAATAATAATAATGGGAAAAAAGTTGCCTTTATCCCTATTTATCAAGGCATTACACAAGCATTTCAAGTGTTTTCATCTTAAATACTTTTTTTGTTGGCATAAGTGATTATACTTTTAAATCCAGTACTTGGAAAATGTGGCTAAAAGGATATTCTGGTCTGAATAGTGAGGCCCTGTCTCAGCAGTAACAACCACAGAAAAACCAATTTGTTTTTGAATGTGGATATGTATGACAGAAGAGGGAACCTAAGGTGTTATTCCTGCCAAACAGGCTCTCTGCCTCTCAGCTCGAGTGTCCCTCTCCATTCTTTGGCACCTTTACCTACTGGATGGATCATCTTGTCTACCCTGGTCTTTGCAATTTTGAGACAATCTTCCTGTACCTCAGCCAGATCTTAAATGTGATTTTTTTTTTTTTTATGCAATTTATTTTTGTTTTGTGCACATTGATGTCTTCCCGCGCGTGCGCGCGCGCGTGCGTGTGTGAAGGAGAGATCAGATCTTTTCTTTTTAATATTTATTTATTATGTATGCAGTGTGCAGAAGAGGGTACCAGATGTCATCATAGATGTTTGTGAGCCACCATGTGGTTGCTAGAAATCGAACTCAGGAACTCAGCAGTCAGTGCTCTTAACCTCTGAGCCATCTCTCCAGCCCCCGAGATAAGATCTTGTATTAAACAGTTACAAGCTGTCATGTGGATGCTGGGAATTTGGAAGAGTAGTCAATGCCCTTAATCACTGAGTCATCTCCCCAGCCCCAAATGTGATCTTATTGCAACCTCCTAGGTTCTAAATATTATAGGTGCATACCATCACACCCAGCTATGTCAGTTTTTTCTTTATTATGAGCAGTTAAAGTGTGTGTATCTGTATTGTGTGTACATGCCCATATGTAAATAAGTACTCAGACACCATGGTAACATGTATAGGTCAGGACAACTTCTAGAGTCAGTGTTCTTCCTCCTTTTTTTTTTTTTTTTTTTTAAGGAAAGTTTTTATTTTTTTTTATTTTTTTATTTTTTAAAGATTTATTTATTTATTATGCATACAGTTTTACAGAAGAGGGCACCAGACCTCATCATAGATGGTTGTGAGCCACCATGTGGTTTTGCTGGGAATTGAACTCAGGACCTTTGGAAGAACAGTCAGTGCTCTTAACCTCTGAGCCATCTCTCCAGCCCCGTTCTTCCTCCTTTAACTTCTATGGGTGGTTAGGTGTTGTTGTTGTTTTGGGGGTTTTTAACTCACCGAGATATCACTTACTTCTGAGCAGATAATATTTTGATAAGTGAATAATTGTTATTCATGGTAATAAACCTTGAAATGTTAGTTTAAAATAAGAGCTTTCAGAGCCAGGTAGATATGCTATTTCATAGCCACTCAGAGGAGGCCCCCTGCAAATTTACATAGCAAGACTGTCTGCAAAACCACCAAGTATAGAAAAAGAATTTTTTTTAAGAGGACTGTATTCTCGCAGGTTGTAGTGCCTTTATTCCTAATACTCAGAAGACAGTCTCTGAGTTTGTTACCAACATAATACCAAGCCACTTGAGATTACATAGTAAGACCCTGTCTTGAAAGAAGAGAAGTGGTTAAGAATCTAGCTCAGCAGTTATCGGCACTGGCTACTTTTCCAGAGGATGTGCAGCACAGAGCCATATGTAACTCTAATCTCAGAATATTGAGTGGTTTCTTGTTCTACCTGGCATCAGGTATGTATGTGGTACACATACATATATATGAAAGCAAACACTCATACGTACTTTTTTTATTATTTATTTTAGAGGTAGGTTTTCTTTATATCCCTGACTCTTCTGGACTTGCTCTGTAGACCAGGCTGACCTGAAACTCAGATCTGCCCAACTCTGCCTTCCAAGTGCTAGGATTAAAGGCATGTGCCACCATGGGCCAGCCAAGAATACTTTTCTTGGAAGGTGACAGATATGCTCTGGATTGGCAACGTATTAGAAGAATCTGGCACTTCTCTAGAACTTGACAATATCGTCTCTTGGGTGTGAACAATGCCTTCTAAGTTCTAAATGTTTTAATTAAATTACTACTGGTGCTGGGTAGGTGAATCTGTATGAGTTTGCCTAGTCTGCACAGTGGGTGTTAATACAGCCGAATTTACAAAGAAAGCCTATCTTGAAAAAAATCACATTTGTTTTACTGAGATTATGCCTTGTTATTTTGTCTACACTTTTTTAGTGGTAATAAGCAAATGTCTATTAGTGAACACACTAACATTTAGAAAAAATTGTCTTTCCCTTTTTCAAACTAAGGTTTAATATATATATATATATACAAACACTTTTTTGTGAATTAACTTGTGGCTTTTAAAATCTGTAATGTTTTTCAGCAGCTGCTGCCACTGGAGGTTCAGTTCTCAATGTTGCTGCACTGTTGGCATCAGGAACACAAGTGACCCCTCAGATAGCAATGGCAGCTCAAATGGCAGCCCTGCAAGCTAAAGCCTTGGCAGAGACTGGCATAGCTGTGCCCAGCTACTATAACCCAGCTGCTGTGAATCCAATGAAGTTTGCTGAGCAAGAGAAAAAGAGGAAAATGCTCTGGCAAGGCAAGAAAGAAGGCGTAAGTTCTGTGTCTCATTTTACCACTAGCTAATAATCACATGAAACAAAAGTGCAATGAAAACACTATTTTCAAGAGCCTCTTTATAATGATCAAGTTTGCCATATTAAAAACTGATAGAAAGTGCTTGCGTGTGTGCATCCAACTTAGGGGGGGGAAATGATTTATTTGTATGATTCTCAATTGTGACCTTTTGAATGATAATATTGTGTTGGAATGTCAAAATGTTGAATTCATTTGAACCAAGCTTTTGAAGGAAACCCAATTGTTTACATACGTTTATAAGCATGAGGAGGTAAGCAACTTAGTCAAAGATAAGTTATGAGTTAGGCATGATAGCTCATGCCTCTAGACCCACCTCTTGGGAAACTGAGGAAGGGGAATCAGGAGTTCCTGGATAGCCTGGGTTACAGGTGAGATGCTTTGAGCATAGGATATAATTGAGGTGATGTTTACTTAGATTTTTTTCATTCATAACATGTTAAGATAGTTAGAAATTGTTTGATTTTTGCCTGTATTGTGGAATATATAGCTTAATAAACTTAATTTTTACATATTCTAAAATTCAGTGCTTTTTTACAGGACAAATCTCAGTCTGCTGAAATATGGGAAAAATTGAATTTTGGAAACAAGGACCAAAATGTCAAATTTAGGAAGTTAATGGGCATTAAGGTGAGTTATACCTTAGGGTTGATCCTAACTTCTATTTTCTTTTTTTTTTTTTTTTTTTTTTTTTTTTTTTTTTTTTTTTTTTTTTTTTTTTTTTTTTTTTTTTTTTTTTTTTTTTTTTTTTTTTTTTATTTTTTTTTTTTTAAAACTTTATTTATTATTTATTTATTTGCCTTGGTGTTTGCCTAGAACTGGAACCACAGACAGTTGTTAGCTGCCATGTGGGTGCTGGGAATCGAACCCGGGTCCTCTGGAAGAGCAGACGGTGCTCTCAACCACTGAGCCACCTCTCCAGCCCCCCTAACTTCTATTTTCATGGCAACATTGATTTCTAACTTAGAAATACTTTAGTCATATATCAGTTTTAAGTACTTAATTGAGAATATCTGTGTTCTTCAAGTTAATCCCATAGACATGACTATGCCATAGTTATTGTCCTTAGTGTTGGACAATACAAACTATTTTGACATGTCTGTTGATGATGCCTGCTGAGGCTACTCGTTGAAACCCTATATTAAAAAATATAAATCAGGACTGAGTGTATTTTAGTCCCCTTGTTTTTGAGACAAGATCTTGATTATTCTTGCCTGGTCCTCTTGGTAAGAGTTCTTGCTTAGTGGTCTTGACCTATGTGGCTCAGGCTTGTGATCCTAATACTTAGGTAATACTAGCAGTAAGGGCTCAAGTTCATCATTTTGGATTTTGGAGGCAGTCCCTGGCTGTCATGCTTTGTAGACCTGAGTGCTGAGATTAAAGGCATGTGCCATCACTACCTGGCCAAAGATCATCTTAGGCCACATAGAGAGTTTGGTGATAGCCTGGGCTACATAGAAACCTATAGGGGTTTGTTTCTCTTCTTGGTCTTTTGATTTACGTTTTAAATAGGAGTAATGAATTTGCTGCGGACATACTAATACTCTTTAGGTTAAAAGAGTACGTGTGTGGTGTTGCATTACTTTAGTCTCAGCACTCAGAGGCAAGCAGATCTCTAAGTTCCAGGGCAGCCAAGGCTAACCAAGAAACCCTGTATATTAAAACAGACAGAGAAGGGGAGGGAGGAAGGAGAGAGAGAGAGAAGCTTAATCATTAGTATTTAAAGTATTACTAAATATCTGGAAATATCTAAAGAAATGGACTTTTCATTGAAGAGATGTTTAGCTTAAGCTGGCTTATGTTTTTTCAATATTTACTTATTTTATGTATATAAGTGCTCTGTCTCTGCATGTACATCTTTGTGCCAGAAGAAGGCATCAGATCACACTATAGATGGTTGCTGAGAACTGAACTCAGGCTCTCTAGAAGAGCAGTCAGTGCTCTTAAAATTGCTGAGCCATCAGCGGTTAAGAGCACCCTCTGCTCTTCCAGAGGATCCGGGTTCGATTCCCAGCACCCACATGGCAGCTAACAACTGTCTGTAGGCAAACACCAAGGCAAATAAACAAATAAAATAAAGTTTTAAAAATAAATAAATAAATAAATAAAATAAAAATAAAAATAAAAAATTGCTGAGCCATTTCTCTTTCCCCAGCTGGCCTTTTCTTTAATAGACTAATCCCCATGACTTAAATCCGATAAAATAGCTGACACTTCTGTCCCTGACACTCGTATTCCTATTGTGCTCTGTGTGTGGCATTTATATGCTCAGTCTTTGAACTATTCTTGAGCACAACACTAACAGAACATTGTTTATCATTATGTTGTGTTCCACACGTAGAACATGTCTTTGCACTTAAAAGTATTTTTAATAACTTACTGTCAAGGTTACTATTTTATATCTAAGTCTGGAGAGATGACTCAGCTGTTAAAAACACTTATTTTTCAAGAAGATCCCATCCCATGTTTGATTCTCAGCACCACATGACAGTTTACAACTGTTGATAACTTTGGTCCAAGGGGAACCAACATCTTTCTAACTTCTGTAAACATTGGGTGCACATAATGTAACAACATTTAGGTGGATAGTACAACCATGCACATAATAAAGGTTAAAAGTTTTAAATTTTTTTGTATAATATTTAGAGTGAAGATGAAGCTGGCTGTAGCTCAGTTGATGAAGAAAGTTACAAGACTTTGAAGCAACAAGAAGAAGTTTTCCGAAATCTTGATGCTCAGTATGAAATGGCACGATCACAAACCCACACACAAAGAGGAATGGGTTTGGGTTTCACATCTTCAATGCGTGGAATGGATACAGTTTGAAAAATATCAATTTGGGACTCTATAGACTTGTTCTGATGTCAGGTCCTTGTTCACCAAACAGCTAGTATTCTAGCTTGCATGGGTGTTGCATTGACTTTAATTTATTGAAAAATACGAATTTTTTGTAAATATCAGATCAGTGATACTGGTGTTAGTGTTGTAATCAGGTTAAACCCACTTCCATTAAACTTGACAGGACTATAGAAGGACAATATTTTTTAGTTCATGAATTCTACTTTTCAAATATATTAAAGCTTCGGGTGGGATAAAATCTCATACATAGATTTTCTCGTGTCCGCTGTCTTGTGTACTTTTGTACTTAACCTTGTACAGTTATTTTCATCTCTTGAAACATGAAAGAAATGTTAAGTAGATGTTCTTTAGAAGATCTGGCCATTTGGTACATAATCTGCACACACAAGCTGGGCAGTGATAATAAAAATGGTTTTCTCAAAACTTGGTGTTTATTTAAGGTACCTCGTGTTCCTGTTTGAGTCTATTGTATGTAGCACTGATTTACAATTAACACCGGCTATAAATGCTTTTCACAGCAGCTATTTTAGGGTATAAAGCTATACCACAGTGTGGGAAAATGTAAAGGGAGGATGAAGTGGTCAAATTTATTAAAATAGTTTTGCTGTTGTAAGGCAGAATTGGCATATTTGTTTGTCCATGTTATTCAGGACATAGTTTCATGCATTAAAGGGATGTGAGCACTTTTGTATTAATAAAGTGCCTTATATACAACAAGTCCGTTGTATACTATTTGCTCATTATCCTTTGAATCTTATTCAGTAGAAACTGAGGCATTAGAAACAACTTCCTTTCGGGGAATGGGTGTTTTGAGACAGTTTTCCTATGTAACAGTCCTAGCTGTTGGTAGACCAGGCATACCTCTGCCTCCTAAATTCTGAGATTAAAGGCATAGACCACCATCCCTGGCCAGAAACAACTTTGAGGAGCTGAGTGTGTTGGTCCAGGCTGATAATCCTAGCACTGATTAGCCAGAGTTTTGTCTTGTGTGGTGGGTGTTTATATTAGGAACATCCAGCTATAATGGTGAATGGCTTAAAAAGATCAAAGGAAGGAGCTGCAGGCAAGAATTATTTTGTGTATACTTACAAGTAGACTTAATCAGGGCTGGAGAGATGGCTCAGCAAGAGCACCGTCTGCTCTTCCAGAGGACCTGGGTTCGATTCTCAGCACCCACATGGCAGCTAACAACTGTCTGTAGTTCCAGTTCCAGGCAAACACCAAGGCAAATAAATAAAGTTTTAAGAAAAAAAAAAAACAAGTAGACTTAATCTTTTTGTATACTTACAAGTAGACTTGAATTAGATAGGCTGATCCAGCCTTACCTAAAATAGGCTTAGTCTCAAAAGACATGTTTTCATAAATGAGGCAGTAGAAATGGCTCAATAGAGCCTTCGCTGCTCTTACAGAAAACTTGGACTGTTACCAGTGGATGGCAGCCCACAACTGCTTGTTTGAGTTACCTTGGTTATGACACTCTCTCCTAACTTGCATCATCACTGTACACATGGTACACATAGATCCAGGCAAAATACATGAGCAGACAATTTTTTTTTTTTTTTTTTTTTTAAACTTTATTTATTTATTTGCCTTGGTGTTTGCCTGGAACTGGAACTACAGACAGTTGTTAGCTGCCATGTGGGTGCTGGGAATCGAACCCGGGTCCTCTGGAAGAGCAGACGGTGCTCTTAACCACTGAGCCATCTCTCCAGCCCCGACAATGTTTATAAGAAAGGACAAAGGGTAACATGCTTAGTTTAAATGGGAATCCTTTAGTTTTCCCACTCATCCTATTTGCTCACCTCTGGGTTTTGGGTTTGATTTTTTTTCTTACTTTATATATAATTCATTTATGTGCATTCGTATTTTGCCTACATGTATGCCAGAACTTGTAGTTACAGACAGATGTGAGCTGCCATGTGTGTGCTGGAAATTGAACCTGGGTCCTCTGGAAGAGCAGTCAAGTGCTCTTAACCACTGAATTTAATTGCAGACTTTCAGTTCCATTTGTAATAAACAAGGTAAACCAAATGTTAGTTGTGAAGTCAGCTTCTCTATTCTAAGCTTATCCTAGAAATCCAAGTCCCTAATAAGCCCAGCCACAAGTGGTGTGTGTGCTATAAGGATGGTGGTTAGAAAGACCTACAGTGGGCTGGAGAGATGGCTCAGCAGTTAAGAGCACTGACTATTCTGGAGGACCCAAGTTCAATTCCCAGTAACCACATGGCAGCTAACAACTGTCTGAGATTCCAAGATCTGACACCCTTACACAGTTATACATGCAGGCAAAACACCAATTCGCATAGAATAAAAATATTTTTTAAAAAGTAAAGACCTACAGTGGCAAGGAGCCTATTTAAATTTCCTCTTAGAGAAGGGAGAAAGGCCCAGATGCTGGAATCCCATCACTAGGGAAGCTAAGCAGAAAGATTGCCCCAGGAGGCCTTTCTAGGTATCTCAAAGGGTCTTGGGGGAATTTTTCACCCATTTGCCCACTGATGAAAAGATGGGTCACCAGCAGCTCTACTAGAAGTCACCTATGAAAGTTCAGCCTTAGTTCTTACTTTACCAGGTTGACTCCAACTGCCACAGACTGATCTGAAAAATATGGCCTGAGCATGTGCTGGTGGTTTTCCATCACTGGAAGGGAAAGGCTTAGATTAAGGGATGTTTGAGTGGATTGATTATTCATTATTCATCCTTCTACCCATGGTAAGAGATCTCCAAGTGTACGTAAAAAATAAACTTTAAGACGTTGAGGGTTAATCTAAAAGCCTCGGATGCCCTTAGAAACTTGGTGCAGGGGCTGGAGAGATGGCTCAGCAGTTAAGAGTACAGGCTATTCTTCCAGAGGACTCCAGTTCAATTCCCAGCACCTATATCGCTGGTCACAACTATCTGTAATTCCCGTTTCCAGGGATAAGACACCCTCATACACATATATATGCAGGCAAAACCCAAATGCACATTTTAAAAATTTTTTTAAAAATTGGAGCAGGAGGGGGCTGGAGAGATGGCTCAGCGGTTAAGAGCACCGTCTGCTCTTCCAGAGGACCCGGGTTCAATTCCCAGCAACCACATGGCAGCTAACAACTGTCTGTAGTTCCAGTTCCAGGCAAACACCAAGGCAAATAAATAAATAAAATAAAGTTTTAAAAAAAAAAAAAAAAAAATTGGAGCAGGAACAATTGACAAGATACTATCAGCAGGGAGGCTCCTGATAGGAATCAATGGGTCATTAGGCCCTCCCAGGAGAAGTAACAAGGATGCCAACATGATAAAGACCTCCATCAAAATTTTCTTTGGGAAAGCAGAAAATAGCTCTGCAGACTGAACTCTTCCCACCCCAAAATTTACTTCTCTAGCAGAGTATACAGTCTCTACTCTGAAGAGACAATATACCTCTGTAGGGCTCAGTCTATTGTCATGTAGCCTTCATCAGTCTCTTGTCAGTTCTAAAATAAATTGCCCATACCCAAAGGGCAGTCCTAAGATCCAGAAATGAGCTCAACCTGGACTATAGGAAGATTGCTGGCAGCTAGGAATTTGTGAAACCCGTTCCCCTCACTCAAAAAGGGTCCATTCCCTCTGGCAGAAGGGACATATGGCTACTTGGTGGTGCCTATTGGCATATCAAAGCTCATGCTGGAATCACTAGTACCTGTACCTGTTACACATTTAAAGTCCCTCCTAGCCCTTCCCACCTCTCTGCCTTAAATTCCCTTAAGCTCACAGGCTCCCCTGCTACTCTCCTTTCTCTGTGCAGATAACCCTGCCACACTCAAGATCTTTTTAAAAAAATCTTGGGAGTCAAACTCTGGTGTTGTTACTTGCAGATTACCCACATCCCAGTAAATAATGCCCTTTATTTTCTTTTTATTCGTTTTTTTAAATATTTTTATTTTATGTGAATTGGTGTTTTGCTTGCGTGTAACTATGTAAGGGTGTCATCTTGGAATTACAGTTATTGGCTCAGGCCCTCCGGAAGAGCAATCAGTGCTCTCAACCACTGCGCCATCTCTCCAGCCCTTATTCATTTTTTTATTTGGTTTTCCAAGACAGAGTTTTTCTGTATAGCCTCAAACTCAGAGATCCACCTGCCTCTGTCTCCCTAGCACTGGGACTATCATCACCTCTGCCTAACTCAACTTTTGACTAGTGTGTATGAGGTTCTGAGTTTAAACCCCAACACCACTAGAAAAGATTTTTTATTGCACAAATTCTTTTTGATATATTAATGAAAACCTGGAGCCATATATTGAGGAAAAGTTGGAATATCAGAGAGGTAGAGAAACAAACCACAGCTACTTCTCATCCGCCAACTTCTCAGGTCTGTCTCTATGAAATCCAACAATTCCAAACTTTTTCTTCTCATGAGGCCCACCTAGGAAATGTCTCTGGGGTAGACTCTGATATTCCAAGTGAATTTTAAATACTTATAACTACAGTCACAGTGGTGACCCACACCTTTAATCCTAACTTTGGGATGGTGGAAAGAGGAAGTTAAGATTGCTGGGCCAAGCAAGAGAAGAGAATTTTTCAACTTTCCCAAACATTTTGCTTCTTTTTCAGCTGAGAACAGTTGGAAGATTCCTGGGTGGGGCTGGAGAGATGGCTCAGCGGTTAAGAGCACCGTCTGCTCTTCCAGAGGACCCGGGTTTGATTCCTAGCACCCACATGGCAGCTAACAACTGTCTGTAGTTCCAGTTCCAGGCAAACACCAAGGCAAATAAATAAATAAATAAAGTTTAAAAAAAAAAAGGAAGATTCCTGGGTTTGCAGTTAGAAGATTCCTGGAGATAGACCTTAGAGTTGACTGGGTGGCTATGATTTGTTTCTGATATTCCAGTTTTTCCCCAAATATTTGGCTCTGGTTTTTTATTATATAATAACTAGAGTTTGTGCAATATATGACCTTCATAGCTTGACTCTGTGTTTGACTCTCTGATAGTTCAGAATAATTTTATTAAATATATATTACCACATACTCCCTTTTGTGTCAAAAAATGCTATAACTAATGTAAGAAAAATTCTGTGCAATAGGTACAACAACTATATACAATATATACAAGCAATAATTACATCAGTGATGTTCATTCCAGAAACAATTGACAAATTCAAAGAAAATAGTCCATTATTTATCCTATCCAAAGGATTGTACCTAATTCACTTTTTTTTTTTAAACTTTATTTATTTATTTATTTGCCTTGGTGTTTTGCCTGGAACTGGAACTACAGACAGTTGTTAGCTGCCATGTGGGTGCTGGGAATCGAATCCGGGTCCTCTGGAAGAGCAGACGGTGCTCTTAACCGCTGAGCCATCTCTCCAGCCCCACCTAATTCACTTTTTATCTCACTTGTATTACTAACTGAAAACAATCTTTTGATGTCTCTAAAACTTAAACACATTAACCTCTTAGTGTGTTTCTTTTCTAAAACTCATTTAAAAAACTATATAACTATCTCATTTCCCTCACAGACCCAAGAATGAAATAATATTAACTAACAGGAAGTATAAGCAAGCAACTTCCAAAAAATGTGAAAAATGAAATGACTGGCTGCCTGGACAGTCAACTAAGGTTCCACTGTAGTGTTGGAGCATCCATCTTCGGCCTACAGGCCTAGCATATCTAACAGACTTATCTGTGAAACAAGATATTTTTTATCATTTATTTTTTATTTTATGTACATTGGTGGTTTGCTTGCATATATGTTTGTGTGAAGGTCTTGGTTCCTCTAGAAGTGAAGTGAGAGACAGTTGTGAACTGCCATGTGGGTGCTGGGAATTGAACCCTGGTCTTCTGAAAGAGGTCTTGACCACTGACCCATCTCTCCAGCCCCTGAAACAAGATATTCTTAAAGACCTTTCTACGTTGTCCAAGTAAGGTTTGGCAGGGTTTTTTTGTGTGTGTGTCCTGCTTGTCCATTTTGGACATCATATTGTCAGCAATCGAGGCAAGTCCTTGTCCAGTGACTAACTTTTGCCACAGTGAAGATCAATTCCATATAGAGTTTTTTTCTATGCCCATCATCATCTCTGAAGTACACTGGTGCTGCCAGAAGCAGACATGTCTCATTTTCATAAAAATGAAGAGTCTATGTTATTAAAATATCTTTTTTTTTTAATTTTTATTTATTTATTTATTTGCCTTGGTGTTTACCTGGAACTGGAACTACAGACAGCTGTTAGCTGCCACATGGGTGCTGGGAATTGAACCCAGGTCCTCTGGAAGAACAGTCAGTGCTCTTAACCGCTGAGCCATCTCTCCAGCCCCTATTAAAATATCTTAAATGCTATATTCTGTAGATCTCTGAAGTGTTTGAAGAAGATATGTCTATTTAAAATATATCTGTTTGACCTTGAAAACATGACTAAGTTTGATTGTAATGTCTAACTTGCATTTTTTTATATCATAATTAGTTAGTAATAATAACTTTCAAGGACTGACAATTTGTATTATGTTGTTAGATGAACTGTGTAAGTACAATACTTTGAACAAGCATAGAAATATATGTACAGTAACAAAATTAATCTCAATTTTGTATCAATATACACAATTTGTATACAATATAAAAAATCCAATTCAAGGTAAATTATTTAAAACTAGTAATTGCTTTTTGAAAGTAAATTCAAAAATCTACCCTTGGGGCTGGAGAGATGGCTCAGCGGTTAAGAGCACCATCTGCTCTTCTAGACGACCCGGGTTCGATTCCCAGCACCCACATGGCAGCTAACAACTGTCTGTAGTTCCAGTTCCAGGCAAACACCAAGGCAAATAAATAAATAAATAAAGATTTTTTTTAATCTACCCTTTATCCCATCATATTTTTAAAAATATCTCTTCCACAGGTCTAGTTTTTTCTCTATTGCCAGAAGGAAAAATCGCCTCAAGGCATCATATCAAAATAAAACCAACTCCATTCTCAAACTTATCCCTTATTCCATTTATTTCTTTTTTAAATATTTATTTTTTTATTTTATATGAGTTGATGTCTTTTTTTTTCAAAATTTTTTTTTTATTTATTTATTTATTATGCATACAGTTTTACAGAAGAGGGCGCCAGACCTCATCATAGATGGTTGTGAGCCACCATGTGGTTTTGCTGGGAATTGAACTCAGGACCTCTGGAAGAACAGTCAGTGCTCTTAACCTCTGAGCCATCTCTCCAGCCCCATGAGTTGATGTCTTGACTGCATGTATAACTGAGTAAAGGTGTCAGATCTTGGAATTACAAACAGTTGTTACCTGCCATGTGAATGTTGGGAATTGAACTCAGGTCCTCTGGAAGAACAGTCAGTGCTCTTAACCACTAAGCTATCTCACCAGCTCATTCTATTTATTTCAGATGACCACTGATGTAACCAGTTTAAGTCTGAATCCTGGCAACTATATTCTATTCCATTTTTCTTGATACCTTTAACCAACACACATTCTGCTCTTTTCTCTTTTAAATGTTTTCTATTTCTACATACCTATTTTCACCACCATTTCTGCTATAATCCAAGCTTGCTTCCCCAACCCACTTCCGGTGATGGAGTCCAAACCCTCAGAGCATACAAATCAGAAAAGTTTGAATACAACCCCATTCTTACCCAGTCTCTACAAGCTACAATGTCCTATCAACTATGAAAACCTCTCAATCTGTTTGCAAGACATTTGTTCTTTCTGGTTTGTTCCCTATTCTTTAATCAAGATATCTTATCAAAAGGTTTGCTATTACAAGCATATCATTTGTTTAAAATGCTTAAAGGACGTTAGCTGGTAGGCAGTCTAGGAGAACTTGGCTAATGTTCCAGATTCATCTGGCTCCATTTTGTTTTCTCAACCTATCCGCTGCTTTTATCTTCATTCTCTTCTCTGCTCTGGCCACGAATTTGCCCACTTAATCTTTCACATTTCAGTTCATGTTCTTCACTTCACTGACAGAAACCAACAGGGTACTTTTTTTCTTTCTTAGGAAGGGAGAATAGACAGGCTATCTTATGTAGCCCAGGCTCACACAAACATTGTCTCTGAGGATGATTTTGAATTTCTGATTCTAAGTATGTCACAACTGGCCGGACTATATTGTTTCTTTATTACACGTTATAATTTCCCGTGTTTGTTTAAAAAAAAAAAACTTTATTTATTTATTTGCCTTGGTGTTTTGCCTGGAACTGGAACTACAGACAGTTGTTAGCTGCCATGTGGGTGCTGGGAATCGAATCCGGGTCCTCTGGAAGAGCAGACGGTGCTTTTAACCGCTGAGCCATCTCTCCAATTTCCCGTGTTTTTAACATGTGATGATAAATATCTATTCAAACCCTGCGCGACAAAAAACCAGTAACATAATTCTGGGGTTTTGGTGTTTTTTTGGGTTTTGTCCCTGATTAAAGTTCACGAGGACATACATACTCTGGTCCTAGAAAAGTGTCTGACACATTAAAGGCAGTGAATATATATTAATGAATGAATGATGAACTCCATAAAAACCCTCCTCAGAGAAATCTGAAAGTAATGACTCAATTTTACTTACATTCACTGAAAAATAAAACAAGCACAATAATAAACTAAAGTGGCTTGAGTCTACAAGCACAAATATTGTCTGCGGCAAAGCTAAGAGTTCTTGTTTTCTCTATTTGACTGAGGCAATCGCATTACAATTTGTCATAAACCATGTATCTGGCTCTAATTCTTCAACTTTGGACGCCTAACGGAACAATCCATATTGTTTTAACTCATTCGGAATCCTTTTTAACAGGATCAATCCCAGCGTGCAATGCAAACAATCAGTCCAGTCGCTTAGAAACCACATATCCCAGGATGCCATGCTCCGGGACTCAGTCAGCAGGAGGCAGAAGGGAGTCCTTGGCATTCTGGGAGTTGTAGTCTGCGGGCAGGTCCCGCCCCTAGAGCGGCTTTGGAGGCCTGTGTGTGGAGAAAAGCCTCCAGGGAGAGCGGCGCTGCCCTACAACCTTCGACCCTTGCCCCCGATTCCTTCCCACAACCCAAAATGGCCGCTGGTGTGGATTTTGGCGATCTAGAGTTATTCGAGGCGTTTGACCCTCAAGAGGAGTCGACCCCGAAGCCCGTTCACACCCGCTTCAAGGACGCCGACGACGGGGAGGAGGACGACGATGAGAATGGAGTGGGGGACGCGGAGCTACAGGAGCAGCTTCGGCACTGCGAGGAAACCATCGAGCAGCTGCGCGCCGAGAATATCCTTCCGGCTTGGTCCCGTCTTTTGGGACTTGGGGTCTCGGTGGAGACGGGCGCGGACACGGTAGAAATTCCAAGAGGATCAGCGTTCTAAGTCATTTGTCCCGCGGCTCGGCGGGCTAGCGGACTGGCGGGCGGGACGTCCCTGTCTGCTCGCACTTAGCTGCTGCGCGGCCTGCGCGCGCACCCTCCCTCCCTTCCTTCCATACAAACCACCCTGGCCCCCAGTTCAGCTGCTCCTTTGGGTAGCTCCAGAACCTCAGCTGTTACATTGTAAACGGCTCCCGACTTCTGTCCCTCTTTTTTAGGTTACGGTGATTTCTTTCTGTGCTAAAGTATATGTGAAGAGTGGAGGATCCTAGCCCCGAAATGGGATGCTTGCCGTGGGGCAAAAGCTAGAGTGGCCACTATAGTTTAAAGAATTAGCATGCAAAGGGAAATGGGTAATTAGCATGATAGTTTTACTTTTTAGAGGTCTTCCGCTTTGAGTTTGCTTTGCAGTGCTCTGGGAAAAACGCGCCAAAATTCTCTGGCTTTATTGACATGATTACTGAGTTTCTGGATTTGCTAATATGTTAACTCTCACTCTTGAGTTTCTTGAAAGGTAGTTTTGGTTCAGGTAACTCCTTTGAAAACTGATAATGAATCCTGAGAATGGTTGATATGTCAATTTTTGAAGTTAAAGCCTGATTTTTTTTTTAATAATACTATTTTCTTTTCTTTTTTTTTTTTTTTAAACTTTATTTATTTATTTGCCTTGGTGTTTTGCCTGGAACTGGAACAAAGACAGTTGTTAGCTGCCATGTGGGTGCTGGGAATCGAACCCGGGTCCTCTGGAAGAGCAGACGGTGCTCTTAACCGCTGAGCCATCTCTCCAGCCCCATACTATTTTCTATGACACTTTATTATGAATATTTATAAAATACTAGAGAGTTGAGAGGATTGTGCATTTCATATCCATAGACGCAGCCCCATTTTTGTTAACATTTTGCTATCTTGCCTTTATTTTATCATCTGTCACAATGCTTTGACATGGAAATTTTTCCTAATTGGCTAGCTGCTTCAACTCGATCCAGGGACACTATTGTCTTGACATTTTGGGTTAATCTCTTAGATTGTTTCTGAGCTTCAGTATCACATCTTAGAATATATGTTCAAAGGGCGGAAAATTGTATTTAATGTTTAAGGTACAGTTGTCCCGTCATCCAGCAAAACACGTACTCAGTGTGTTTCTCTCCAAGTACTTGTAGGTCCTTCCTTTACATTTCTAACATTAGGATAACAAAAGTGAGAGTTTTATGGATTTTATGACCTGCATAATTGTGTTTTTTATGACTGATATTCCTTAACAAGTAATAACATCAAGAACTTAAAAGAAAATTGAACATTCTGACCAGACCCAGGTATGAGAACTTGAAATTACACCTCAGATGCCCCTGGCTGTTCATCTGTTAACCACAGCATCTTTGTAAAAAGGTTGGGGATTCTGGTATCATCATTTATTCAGAATACTATAAAGAATTCAGTAATGGTTCTTTATTGTTGACTGATGAGTATAAAGGAATTTTGGTAAGTTGAACATTTAAATGCATTTAAGGGGTCACTTTTCTGATTTCAGAAAATTTTGCTCGACTTCAGAAAAGTAAGTTAAACCAAGTTATTCATATTTAACACATATTTCTGGGAAGATAAAATAAGTTTACGGTTACTTTAGCTGATAATTTCTTTATAGCTTGTTATTGTTGGTTTTGTTTTTGAGTGGGAGTTGGTTTACTGAGACAGGGTTTCACCTTGTAACCCAAGCTAGCCTGAAATCTACTGCATAGCTTAGACTAACTTTATACTTATTGGTCCTTGTTCCTTGGCCTTGAAAATGCTGAGATTATAGATGTAAGCAACCACACTAGCATTATTTACACAATTAAGATATTTTATAAATACAATTTGTGGAAGGTATAACATCTTTTTGTTTATTGAGACAGTTTATTGACTGACCTCAGCTCACAGTGACCGTGAACTCCTGGTCCTTTTCCTAACTCCCCTTAGTGCTGGGAGTATACTCTGGTGCCACCAAGTTTGGCAAAGCATACACTTTAGAAGAAGAAAAAGTAATGTGCTTTGGAAAAAGTACAGCTTGTAGGCATGTATTCAGACATGTGGTCATAATAAATATCCTAAATGCTGGCATCTCAATATGAATTTAATAAGTCACTAAGTTAATACCAGCTTGTTTCTGACCCAGCTGCCTTGCTTTTCCTGAGTGCTGGGATTAAGAACATGTGGCAGCACTCTCCTCCCCTTGGCCTAAAGTGCTAGGTTTTTTTTTTTTTTTTAACTTTATTTATTTTTATTTATTTGCTTTGGTGTTTGCCTGGAACTGGGAACTGGAACTACAGACAGTTGTTAGCTGCCATGTGGGCGCTGGGAATCGAACTCAGGACCTGTGGAAGAACAGTCAGTGCTCTTAACCGCTGAGCCATCTCGCCATCTCTCCAGCCCCTAAAGTGCTAGTTTATGTAGAATGATTGGTTTTCCTCTTTTTCCCCTTTATTTCTCCACCCTTTCCTTCCTTTTTTCTTTTCTTTTTTTCTTAATAATTTAGTTTTCTGTGCATTGGTGTGAGGGTGTCAGATACCTGGAACTGGAGTTGCAGACCGTTATTAGCTGCCATGTGGGTGCTGGGAATTGAACCCGGGTCCTCTGGAAGAGCAGACAGTGCTCTTAACTGCTGAACCATCTCTCCAGCCCCATATTTTTTTTTTTTTTCCTTTATTTCAACAGGGTCTGTGTTAGCCCAGGCTGTTCTCAAATTCATGGCATGCCTCCTGCTTTAACCTCCCAAGTGCTGATGTCCTGATATGAGTCCTGGCCAGTTAAAATATGTTCAGATGGGGGCTGGAGAGCTAGCTTACAGGTTAAGAGAACTGGCTGCTCTTCCAGAGGTTCTGAGTTCAAATCCCAGCAACCGTATGGTGGCTCACAACCATTTATAGTGAGATGTGGCGCCCTCTTCTGACATGGAGGCAGAGTGTTGTATACATAATAGAGGGGAAGGGAAGGGGGAACTAAAATAAAAGAAATAGGTTCAGGCTTTTGAAGTAGGAGGTTACCCTGTGCTTTCTGTTGTTTCTTTGTGTAGTAGCTTTGTTGTGACTAAATGTTCAGGTAGGGTCTTTTGGTACTTCCGTCTCTACCATCTAAGTCTGGCATTACAGGCTTGCATGCTAGGTAAGTTGTGTACCACCTGAGGGTCACTCGTCATAGTAGGTCCGCATACAGTAGGTCATGATTACCTAGAATTCACCCTGGCCCATACTGACCTTGAACTGGGAGCAGTGCTTGCTGCCTACAATTCCTGAATTTTGTTAATCTTGCATTGTGGTAGTTAAAGCAAAGTGCTTTGGCCTCCAAGAGTCTATAATAATAAAATAAAATAAAAATTAATTTATGGGGGCTGGAGAG
The DNA here is from genome assembly GCA_004025045.1 of Sigmodon hispidus. Taxonomy (NCBI): domain Eukaryota; kingdom Metazoa; phylum Chordata; class Mammalia; order Rodentia; family Cricetidae; genus Sigmodon; species Sigmodon hispidus. Next base: position 9,981 of record PVIH01001749.1, on the reverse strand, counting down.
ATGGCTCAGAGGTTAAGAGCACCGTCTGCTCTTCCAGAGGACCCAGGTTCGATTCCCAGCACCCACATGGCAGCTAACAACTGTCTGTAGTTCCAGTTCCAGGCAAACACCAAGGCAAATAAATAAATAAAGTTTAAAAAAAAATTAATTTATGGGGCTGGAGAGATGGCACTGACTGTTCTTCCAGAGGACCTGAGTTCCAGTTCCAGCATCCACATAGTAGCTGACAACTGTCTGTAATTCCAAGATCTGACACCCTTATAGTTATACATGCAGGCAAAACACCAATTCACATGAAGTTTTTTTTTTTTTTTTTTTAAATTTATTTATTTATTTATTATGTATACAGTATTCTGCCTGTATGTATGCCTGCAGGCCAGAAGAGGGCACCAGATCTCATTAGAGATGGCTGTGAGCCACCATGTGGTTGCTGGGAATTGAACTCAGGGCCTTTGGAAGAACAGTCACTGCTCTTAGCTACTGAGCCATCTCTCCAGTCCCTCACATAAAGTTTTTAAAAAAATTAATTTATGGAGTGTTTAGTTTTTCTTTATACTTCCAAACCAAATTCCTGTAGGAATTTTGAAAGTATATTTTTGTAACTTGCCTGCTTACCTTTTTCTTACTGCCCTGATTTGTAAGGAAACTAGCCGCTCATTAAAGAAACTTGGTTAAAAACAAAAAGATTAACCTATTTTTTTTTTTTTTTTTTTTTAAACTTTATTTATTTGCCTTGGTGTTTGCCTGGAACTGGAACTACAGACAGTTGTTAGCTGCCATGTGGGTGCTGGGAATCGAACCCGGGTCCTCTGGAAGAGCAGACGGCGCTCTCAACCGCTGAGCCATCTCTCCAGCCCCCCCTATTTTTTTTTTTATGTGTGTGAACTTTGTTTTTTTAATGTTGAGGCAATTTCTGGGCCAGGTGTGGAGGTGTAGGCTGTTAATGAACACTTAGGAAGCTGAGGCAGTAAAATCCCTGTGAGTTCAAAGCTAAGCCTGATCTACAGTGAATTTCAGGGCTATGGAGTGAGACCCTGTCTCAAAGAAAGACAGACAGATTTTCTAGGGCTTAAAAAAAAATAGCTGAATGGTAAGTGTTAGCTGTATAATTAACCTAGCACCCTATCTCAGAAAACAAAGGGACACTTTGACTTTCCCTTCTGGCCTCCCTTACATATACTTTTGCACTCATGCAGACACCTACACGGACCACAACACAATAAAGGGATACATTTTAAGCCTGGAGAAATGGCTTAGTGGTTAGAGCATTGGCTATACTTCAAGGGAAACAGAGGTTCAATTCCCAACACCCAAATGGCAGTTCACACCTGTCTCTAACCCCAGTTCCAGGGCTTCTGACACCCTCATGTACACATGCAATTAGTCAAATAAAAATTAATAAATTTACATATTAGATAAAGATAAAGTATAAGAAAGAGAGATACATTTTGTTCGGACCACTAAAGATAGTAAAATAGGTGAAAATTTAGATTTTGCTTGGTTCGAAGAAAACTGGAGCTCTTGTGCTTCTTGTATTTGTTGGGCTTGGAAAACCTTTTCACGAGCTGAGTGAGCTTCCCACCACAGGCTGCATCTCCAACCCTCTTGATCTTGTTTGCAGAATATTGCATGTTTTTAGTACCTAAGAGTTATAAAAGTCAGCGGGTGTACCTGTGGTCCCAGGACTAGGGAGGCTGAAGTGGAGCATGAGGCAGGTTAGGGCCTCTGATGAGAACTTGTCTCAGCAATAACTAATTGTAATCACAAAACTCATGTGCTTGTAAGTGCTATGTATGTACTTCAATGTCTTCTAAGAATATGTTAACTTCTGTTTCAGTGGCATACTGGTGAGCAATACTAAGATAGATGGACCCTTATTACAGATTCTGTTTATGAACAATGCTATTTCAAAGTAAGTAGTTTTCTCTTTCTTACATATGAGTTTATGTGTTTATGAAACTGGTGGATTCTATTTGTATTTGTATCTTTTTTTTTTTTTTTTTTTTTTTTTTTTTTTTTTTTTTTTTTTTTTTTTTTTTTTTTTTTTTTTTTTTTTTTTGGTGTATGGTAGTCAAAGGATAACTTGTGGGAGTCAGTTCTTTCTTTCCCGATGTGTCCAGGAGCTTTAACTCAGGTAGTCAGGCTTGGATGTAGGCACCTTTACTGCTCAGCCATCTTGAGAGCTCTTGTCTTTACTATTTTTTTTTTTTTTTAAAGATTTATTTATTTATTATGCATACAGTTTTACAGAAGAGGGCACCAGACCTCATCATAGATGGTTGTGAGCCACCATGTGGTTTTGCTGGGAATTGAACTCAGGTCCTCTGGAAGAACAGTCAGTGCTCTTAACCTCTGAGCCATCTCTCCAGCCCCCGTCTTTACTATTTAAATAGCTTTGAGGTTAAAGTATGAGAGATCATGGTTTTGAGATAAAGTATGAATGTCATGGACCTGAATTTGAGTTTGGACTCCTACATCTCTGAGCTGGTGCAGCTCTCAGTACCTGTTAGTTTTCTCACTGGAAAACAGTTCTGTGCTAATATTAAGTGCCTTAATAATAAGGTCCTTAAATGGCATCTAAGCGAGCCTAGGAAGTACCTTCTCATAAAAATGCCACCACCACTGTATTAACAAGGTCAGCTGTGAGCAAGCCCAGGAAGTACCTTCTCATAAAAATGCCACCACCACTGTATTAACAAGGTCAGCTGTTCCACTTTCATATATAGATAACAGTTTTCCATAGTGGCGGTCTTTGAAGCCTACACACGTGGTTATGTTTGATCAGTTGCAGAACTTGACTTCTGCAAGCTTCTGGCTTACCTGAGTGCTGGTCTCAGTGCACTCCTGGAAGTGGCCTGCTCCTCCTGAGTCACTATTATACACTGGCTATGGACAAGAAGATAAAGGAGTAGGGTGTAGGTCCATCACCTGCTTTAGTCCAGGAATGGAGGCGAAGGCTTTGGGAACTAAGTGTAGCTTGGATGGTGAGTGTGGCAGCACCCCTGGACCTGGGTACTGTGGTCCCTAGATTAGAATTAGAAAGGTATTAATCTGTTGTAGCTTTTAATGGTCTAACTTCAGTACCATTCATCTGCATGTAGAATTTTAGATGCTAGAGCTAGAAAAGACAGGAAATGTCATGTCTGTCTTGAGATACCTGACTACCTTGTTCCAGTATAGCAAAACCTGGGCTTCTTTGACATCTAAAGGGATTGCTCCAGAAAACAAAGTAGACAGTTTATTTTTCTTTTTTCTTTTATTTATTTGCTAATATATTTGATTGTGCCTTTTCTAGTTTTCATGTGAAATGAGCATTTTCTTACGTGCATTGAAACTCTGGAAGGAGGATATGAAAAATATTGCACATATTAGAAATAGTAAGGAAGAAGGAAGCTTTTCATTATGTGATTCTTTAGTGGATTTTGTTGTCCCTTTGTATCCCTGGCTGGCCTGAGATTCGCAGCTGTCCTCCCAATTCTGCCTGCCTGTCTTCCAGACATACACCACCATGCCAGGCTTTACTTTTAGGTTTTGAGCCATTTGCATGTAGCATCAATTAAAGATTAAGTATGAGGGGGCTGGAGAGATGGCTCAGCGGTTAAGAGCACCGTCTGCTCTTCCAGAGGACCCGGGTTCGATTCCCAGCACCCACATGGCAGCTCACAACTGTCTGTAGTTCCAGTTCCAGGCAAACACCAAGACAAATAAATAAATAAAATAAAGTTTAAAAAAAAAAACTTAAAAAAAAAAAAAAAACTTAAAAAAAAAAAAAAGATTAAGTATGAAATTTATAAATAAAATCTTATTCCTCCAACCATTTGATTGCGGGTTCTGTGCCAGACACCCATAGATTATCAGAATTGAACTGTTAGTGCTGCAACAATACATAGAGTTTCTAAGGAATGTATTCTGAGTTACAAAGTCCCTAATGAAACAAACATGAACAACAAAAGTAAAACTGGGACTTCTTAAACCACTGCAGAGGACTTCACTGTGCTGATGTTTCACTTGTCTGGGTTCTAACCATCTGTCCATCTTACCCTCTTCTGCAGGCAATATCACCAAGAAATAGAGGAGTTTGTAGCAAATTTAGTAAGACGATTTGAGGAACAGCAAAAAAATGATGTGGAAAAGACTTCCTTCAGCCTTTTACCCCAGGTATTTTAAACTTGAGGCTCAGTGCTAATTGGTTATGCTTTTTGCTGCCAACTGCTGTTTCACTAGGAATGATCAAAACTGAAATGGTAAAGATTGTGTGCTGACTTTGTATCCTGTCACTGGCTTCCTTCTCCTAAGTCTGGCCAGTGCCTTTGCTCAGAATAGCTGGATGGCTACACCTAAAATTAAAGGCGTTCTTTCCATTTTCCAGCGTGGGCAAATGGTTTGGGCAGAAAATTGATAGGACAGGTTTATTTACTGTTTATTTAGCCAAGGTTTATAAAAGATGACCTCTTGGGGCCAGGGAAGTGGCTGATTGGATGGATCAGAGTGCTTGCTGTGCAAGTATGAGAACCCAAGTTTGAATCGGTAATGCACACTTCATGGGTGTAGCCCAGCATTTGAAGGTACTGGCCAAAGGACAAGTTTCCAGTTCAGTGAGAGATCCTATGCCAAGGAGACAAGGTAGAGAGCTGTGGAGGAGGACTGATCTGTGTCGTGTCCAGCTATGACTGCTGCGTGAGTGTGCACAGACAAGCACACCCACAAACTCAGGTACATACACCTCACACACAAACACACAAATAGCACACACACAAATGGGTTTCTGTTTTTTTTTTTTAATATTTTATTTATTTTTAGGTACATTGGTGTTTTCCCTGCATGTATGCCTGTGTGATGGTATAGACAAGTGTGAGCCACCATGTGGTTGCTGGGAATTGAACCCCGGTCCTCTGGAAGAGCAGCCAGTGATCTTAACAGCTGAGCCATCTCTCCAGCCCCAAATGTTTTTTTCTTTTTCTTTTTTTCTTTTCTTTTCTTTTCTTTTTTTTTTTTTTTTTAAGAGAGGGATATCTAATTATATTTCATCTTAACCATAAGGCCTAGAAACAATGAAGAATGGGTTATTTTTATAATAAGCCAACAGATTTATGAAAACAAAAAGTAATCGTTTTTAAGGGAAATCTGATAGTGGCACATGACTGTAATTCCAGTACTTGGGAGGCAGAGACAGTTGGATCAAGGTCTACAGAGTGAGTTTCAGGACATCAGGGGCTTTTTTTTTTTTTTAAAAAAAAAAAAAAACCTTTTATTTATTTATTTGCCTGGAACTGCAGACAGTTGTGAGCTGCCATGTGGGTGCTGGGAATTTGAACCCTGTCCTCTGGAAGAGCAGTCAGTGCTCTTAACTGCTGAGCCATCTCTCCAGCCCCCAGCCAGGGCATTTTAAAAAAAAAAAAAAAAAAGAAGAAGAAAAGAAAAAAAAAAGAAAGAAAAGAAAAGAAAAAAATCTGAAGACAAGTATGGTGGTGCACACTTTTAATCCCAGCATTCAGAAGACAGAGGCAAGCACTGTGGTCTACATCTCAAAGAAAAAGAAGAAATCTAAAATATGTGTGTATATATTCAGGAGTATGGCCTTTTTTCTAATAAACATTAAGGTAAATTGAATCTGTCAGCCAGGGATACACAGAGAAGCCCTGCCTCAGGGCAGGAGCTGGGGGAATCTTTCAATTAAACAGTGATACTTTTTGTCCTTGGATTTGTTTTAATATTGAGACAGGTCTTAGTCTTACCTAGCTACATGGCCGTGGCTGGCCTCAAACTCAACAGATTCACCTGCCTCTGCCTCTGAATGCTAAGATTAAAAATGTGCACCACCACACTCAGCTGAAAAAAACTTTTTGTGGTTCTTTTTTTTGTTTTTTGTTTTATTTTATTTTATTTTTTTTTTTTTGAGACAGATTTCTCTGTGTAACCCTGGATGTAATAGTGTAATAGTTTTTGGCCTGGTTCCTGACTATCATGGAACTCACTCTGTAGACCATGCTGGCCTCAGACTCAGAGATTTTTTGTCTGCCCCTGCCTCCTGAGTGTTGGGATTAAAGGTGTGTGCCACCATACCCCACAAATGTTAATTTTTATTCAGTGAACAGTTCAGAATTTTATAATGGTTTGAGGTCTGTGAGGTTATTAATATTGACTGATAATTTTTTTTAAATTTGTTTTGGGTTGGTTTTTATTTGTTTGTTTTTTTTCTTTTTGTTTCCTTTTTTCTTTTTTTTTCTAGACAGGGTTTCTCAAGTGTGCCTTACTGTTTGAAGCACTGGACAGTTTATAAATAATTCTGCCTTATCTTCTAAAATCATTCTAATTATGACAGTGTGTCTTATTTACGTATTTTTTTTTTTTTAACTTTTTTTTTATTTGCCTTGGTGTTTGCCTGGAACTGGGAACTGGAACTACAGACAGTTGTGAACTGCCCTGTGGGTGCTGGGAATTGAACCTCAGTTCTCTGGGAGAACAGTCATTGCTCTTAACTGCTGAGCCATCTCTCCAGCCCCTATTTATGTATATTTTTAAGTGAAAGAAGGGTGTTGAGATTCCTGGAGAGATGATTTAGTGTTTAAAAACACTGGCTGCTCTTCCAGAGGACCTGGGTTCAATTCCCAGCACCCACATGACAGCTCACAACTGTCTGCAACTCCAGTTCCAGGTATCTGACACACTCACACATACATACATGCAGGCAAAAACACCAGTAAATAATCAAAACCAAAGTATTCCTCTTGTGACCCTCTGTAATGCATGTTATTTGGTCTTAGCCATCCAGTGTTATGTTGGAAGAGGACCATAAAGTGGAAGAATCATGTGCCATTAAAAACAACAAGGAAGCTTTTAGTGTAAGTTTGAACTCCTTATTTTGAATTCTGCAGATGTGTGATTCTTGTGTTTTATCAGTTGGGTTGCTTAATGATAAGGTGGTATAGTCCCATGACTTTATATGCTCACAGCGGTTTTTTGTAATAAACAATACTGTAGTTGTCATCCTCTGAATCTCATTTGCTCTTTAGTGATTGTTGCTCTGTTGTAAGGATGCAGTAACTTTGTAGGCAAGAGTTTATATTGTTCCTGACCAGCCTCTTCATGTTAATCTTGAAAACTTTGACTAGAGAAGTAGAAGGCAGACGGCAGACTTGTAAAGCTTATGTACAGACAAAGCTGATACAACATGGCATGTTGGAGATTTAAAATGTCAGTAGGATTGATTAGTGGGTAAAAGCAAAGCCTAACCTATATTTAGGCCGTCCAGTTCTTTTGTAGAATTCATTGGTATCCAACCCTTTTTGTAGCATACTTGCAAAAGATGGCTAGTTTTCATGCTTATAGGATGTGCCCCAGGATAACGTACCCCAATTTTAAAGACCAGGGGCTACTGAGATGATGAAAAACGGTAAGTTTCATGAAAAGACTTTAAAGGAATGTTGCATCCTAGCAAATTCCATAGTTAAATATCATGCTTTGTAGCATCCCTGGTAGAATAGGATTAGTGATAGAATTGAGTCCAAGAAATACATTTCAGCTCAGTGTTAGGGAACTAGCAGAAGGTGTGGCCTTGGCTCACACTTGTAATCCTAGAGAAAGGCTTGGCTGGGCATGAAGCTTAGTGACACAGTACTTACCTAGTATATGTGACTTGATGGGTGGTGATGTTGTTGTTGTTTACCTGGACAGAGAGCTTAGCGGTTAAGGACATGCACCACAATTATAGAAGAACTGAGTTTGGTTCCCAGCACTTAACTGGTACCTCACAACCACATATAACTTTTCACTCCAGGGATCTAACACCTCTAGCCTACCCAAGTACTGGCATTTGTGCCACATACCCACAAACATACACACATAATTTAAAATAAAATAAATATTTAAAAAATCAGAAATTTGTGTCAGAAAAAGTTCAGGTTGCTTAAGTAAAATAAAGATTACTGATGCTATCAATATTTTATTTAATTATTTATTTACTAATTTATTTTTGAGACAGGCATTCTCTGTGTGTTCCTAGCTATCCTGGAACTCACAGAGATCTGCATGCCTCTCCCTCCTCAGTGCCGGGATTAAAGGTGTGCACCACTAGCACCCATCCCTATCAAGAATATTTTCAAGTTTTTTAATTTTTAAATTAAATTAATTTATTTGCATGTGCATGTGCTGTGGGGCATGTGTAAATGTCAGAGGACTGTTTTCTGGGGTTGGTTCTTACTCTTCCAGCTATGGGTCCCAAATGTGGAATTTTATCTGTCAGGCTTGGCATTTGAGCCATCTCACCAGCACAAATTGTTGTTTTATGAAACAAGGATTCACTTTGTAACCCAGACTGTCCTCAGTTTCATAGCAGCAGTTCTGCCTTGGCCTCTGAAATGCCGAATTTACAGATATTAGCCACATGTAGCTTAAAAAAAGATTTCTAAATTCAGCTAGGTAACTTTTTTTTCCTAACTCAAAGTCTATGATAGGTTTAAAGTGAATAAGAATTTTTAAATTTATTTTGTTCTTTTTTTTTAAAAAAAAATTTTTTGATTTATTTATTTATTATGCATACAGTTTTTACAGAAGAGGGCGCCAAACCTCATCATAGATGGTTGTGAGCCACCATGTGGTTTTGCTGGGAATTGAACTCAGGACCTCTGGAAGAACAGTCAGTGCTCTTAACCTCTGAGCCATCTCTCCAGCCCCTATTTTGTTCTTTTTTAATGTACACTGGTGTTTCTGTTTGGCTGTGTGAGGGTGTCAGATCCCCTGGAACTGGAGTTCCAGTTGTGAGATGTCATGTGGTTCCAGGTCCTCTGGCAGTGCTCTTAACCGCTGAGCCATCTCTCCAGCCACTAGAATGAGATTTTTATAGTTATCACTTTAGTTCTTTAGACAGTACTGATGTTTACTGAGTGCCGCTCTGTATGAGGACCAGAGAATTTTCATAGACAGCAATGGAGCTGCAGTTCAGTGATGGAGGACTTTCTTACCTGGCATGTAGACAGCCCTGTTCACTGGGGAATGGCAGCGAGAGGAGTGATACAATACCTGGTGGCGGGGGGACTGCCTGGCTGGGGCTAAGATCTGGGTGAATTGAAGGAGAATGCAAAAACTGTATTCTGAATGAAGAGGCTCAGTAAATAGGAAAGAAAAGTAGATACCAGCAGCCAGGATTTAAAGTGTGCAACAAGTGCTGGTGTATTGCTTGGGAGCTGGTTATGAGTGAGTGATAGTCATGGAGGTAATGCTCTTGCCATTTTATTAAAATAGAAATGTGGAAAGCTGAGAGACTCGTTAGTAGTCAGGTAACAGAGCCAAATGAACTGCATCCTTATATTGCTGTGTAGGCCATAATGGAAACTTCAGATTATAGTCTAAGAATTGATTTAAAGATCATAAGTAAAAATGTGACATGCTGTGTCTTAATTGAAAGAACCAGGTTCTTTGTGGAAAGAGTTGGCCCCTGACCCCTGGCTTGGATAGGGTCTGCAGCCAGTTAGAAAGCTGTTTTGTTACCTTCAAACAAGAAGAAGCGTAGCTGATCAGTGTGGTAGTTATGGTGATAGATGGCTCAAATCTGGATATTCGTGGAGGTAAACCCAGTCCAATGTGTTCATGAGTTAGATTGAGAGTAGGGGAGCTGCTGAGGATAGTCAGGAGAACTCAGGCCTTGGCCAAGGAAGTACGGGGAGCGGGGAGCAGGCAGGTCTGGAGGGCCTGGGAATTGGTTCCTTTTATTTTTTTATTTTTTTAACTTATTTATTTGGGTTTTGTTGTTTATTTTAAAGACACTCTTGCTGTGTATCCCAAGCTGGCCTTGAACTGTGGTCCTCCTGTCTCAGCCTCCCAAGTGCTGGGATTGCAGGCAGGTGTCACCCTACCGGCTTCCAGTGCCGTTTTAAATAGGTGAGTTTAAGATATCTTACATGTCCAGAATGAGGTGCCATGTTGGCATTTGAATATCAAAAGCTGGAGCTAAGGGATCAGAACTTAGTTGGAGGTAGTTATCAG